>QANU01069930.1:16498-35938 GCA_003254905.1 Nissolia schottii | reverse complement strand
GTTCATTAATTGTTTATGTTCGGACGTCCTAAAAATATTCCGGGCATACCGTTGTGACCTATTTATTATCCTGGTTAATATTAAAATCTTAGATGACATATTCTTACATTTAATTTCATGTTCATTTATTTTACAGACTCCTGTGAGTCGTAAGGAAATTACAATAAAACCCTAATTTCGATCCAAACGTCACCGGACGCCACAAGATCGTCAAAGAATTATTTTTAATTAATATTACAGAAATAAAATTAATATTTGAATTTTATTCATTTTATCTTGCCTTTTCCTTATTATTATATTTTTGATTTTGCCTTAAAGAGCATTTTAAATTGGAGGAAAAAGTCGGGTTGTTACAAGAACACTTAGTCCTTAGTGGGGTTCCTTAGCTTTATCTACCGCTTCATTTCTCGATTATCCTCCAGGCCGTTCAGGAATTTCTAAGTGATCATGCATACTAACATCCTACTGATTATTTTCTTTGCCTAGGGTCCTGAACAGCTTTATCTACTTTACTAGGTGATAGGGGAACTAATCTTTCTTATTTAGGTTCTCGTGCTTATTTACTTTTCTTGCGTACATACATAGCCTTCTCGAGCGTTCTCTTGATGGTACTTACTTCATACATATACTTACATACTTTACCATATACTTATGCATCATATCATTACATATTCATTCATTGCATTCTTTATGCATGGGGTTCTCTTACGCATACCGGCTTACCCGGGTTAGCATCCTTTTTTTCATATCCTACGCATACCGGCTTACCCGGGTTAGTATCTTTTCATCTTTTCTTACGCATACCGGCTTACCCGGGTTAGCGTCTTTTCATCTAGTCCTTCGCTCATGTAGTCGTGGCCAAACGACTACAACCACTTCTGTTCCCAACTTGACGACGACCCAGCTGCGCTCACACTAGAGTGGTTGCTAACCACCGATGGGGGCCAATCAAGTGGGCTAACCTCCACTAGGTAGGAGGCGGGGGCTGGCCCTTGCGACGCAACCAAGCGTTGGACTCATACATCATCATACTCATAACTTTAGGTGTGACGTCACCCTTTCTCATTCATCTTTTCTTTTCTTGCTTTCTTTCTTTTCATTCATCATCATTAACCAATCCACCCTTTTTGGGGACTGGTGAGGGGCGTGTCCGCCAAGAGAGATACTTCCTATCATATAACTACATACTTGTTCCCTAATGTTCAATTATGATCTTTAAGCTTTACGTGATTAACCTCTAGTGTGCTGAGGTTGTCCTAACACTTATTGACAACCCGGTCCTCATGATGCATGATATCATACACATTATAATCCTAACCATTCTACATGCAATGTTCCACATACATCTTACCTGTTACATGCATCCATCAAGTACAACAATTAGATCATTGCTTGTTGGACTATGTGCCCAAGACAGTTTCCATGAGTCCCCTGCCTCACAGGACGCTCAGCGTGACTTTGGGTCCGCTCAGCAGTCCCTGAGACTCGTTCCTCCACTTTTCCAAAAATCATTTTCAAAGGGTTCACTGGACCGCTCGGCGGTCTGATGCCAAGTTCTAGAAATGTTTTCTATCCTTATCACTAAGTTCCCCCTGAGCCGCTCAGCGAAGCATAGGGCCGCTCAACAGTACACTTCGCTCAGTGGGTCACAAAGGTCGCTCAGCGGTTCATGAGTTCGCTCAACGACTCATGAGGCCGCTCAGCGATACCTAGGCGAAACTGCAGCACCTGCTTTGTTTTCTTATCTTTATTTTCAACAACACCCATGGCCACTTCTTGGGAATCTTACACATGTTCTAACAATCATATTCCTATCTAGTCCAGGTCACAGGACCCTTCAGAATCATCATCAAAATCCTAGCATAACAGTTCTAACATAACACATAAAGCATCAAAAGCAAAGCAAGCATGAAATCACCACTAAGGGGTGAGTAAAACCAAGATTACCCACCTTATTTAGAGGCTTTGAAGGCAGATTGGGTGATGAAAGAGTTGGGGGAGAGCGGTCCTCCGAGCGCAGAGCTTTTACCTAGCTTCCGTCCGGGTTTCCGCAGCGCGTCCGAGCACACGGGCAGAGCGTTGGCACTCCTGAGAGGATGGATGAGTGATTTAGGGGCTGAATGGCTATGGCCTTATATAGGCACGAAAATTGCCTCTCTTTCCCATTTTACTCTTGCCCAAAATTACCAAAATACCATTTCTAATTTAATTTCTTAATTAATTAACTGATTTGGATAAATACGAAGTCACATCAGGTCACATCAATGAATAGTAATCTTTATTTTATTATTTTTCTAAAAAATCCAGTCTTCCCACGTGGTCAATTCAGATGTGGGGCCCTCCCGGTCCCGTTTCACTCGTGTTTGGCCGTTCGTAGTCCCGGTGTGTCGCGCACGGTCGTCCGAAAAATATTCTGCTTGTACCGTCGCGATCCTCTAATTTTCCCCTACATGGAGGTGTGATTACTTCAAGGTATTGGTGAATTTTTCTTCGGAGGTATATTTTCCAAAAGATCTTTGATACACCGTTGAGTCCTGGTGACTGCAGACCACCATTCCACTCGCGGTTTCGCTATTGCCCAATCTTCCTAATAAGGTCGTGGGACTATTCTAAGGTGTTTGTACCCTTTCTCCAGTATAGGGTAGGAGTCTAGAGACTTTAGGACTCTCCACTCAGTTCTATTGGCTAAACGGGGCCAAACAGGGTTATTCTAGTGTCTGTGGAATCGTTCGAAACTAAACAGAATTCCGTCTGGCAGGCAGTTTAGGTTTTCTATCCAATTCTAAAGATTAAATGGAATCATTTGAGTGTCAGTAGAATTTTGAGAAACTAAACAGAATAATTTCTACAGACATTCGTGTGCTAGGGAATCAGGCTTCTACTTTCCTGACGTTTGCAGCGTTGCTAGCGTTCCCGGGCATCCTCTTTTATTCCTAAGCTCTCTAGTATTCCACACTCCTTCTATTTCTTTTAGATTATCCCTTTTCCTTAATATCTTAAGGTTACCATTCTAACCTCGATCGCTTCTGATTTCATATTTTCTTTGCTTCCCTCACACTTAACACCTCTTCCTTCTTAAGCTTAATACACCTTCCTTTGTCCTCCAAAACCCCAACCTTTCGTACTTCTCTAGGTCAAACCTAAATTGGATTATGCAGCTACACTCGGACTTGATCCTCTCACACTTGATTGCTATTCCCTCTCCTTAGATTTGTGTTTATACCTCCAACTCTAGTTGTACTCTGACCTACGTCCTTAACCCCGTTTATACGATGTATACATGTCCTCTTTACACTTATTTATTCCACTGCCATGCTTACTCGACTCTCATGCGCCCCTCTCTTGACTTTCTTGTTGTCCACATCTGCTAAATAAGCCTTATTCTTCCCCCTTCGAGATTCCAAAGCCTAACCTCCCTAAATCTAGCACTTGTCCACCCTAGTCACACAGTTACGTGCGTCCCGGTGCTTGACGGTGTAACATCCCGTGCTTCCAGGAACCGAGAACCCTTCCATTTCGCTGCTGAGAACAGCCGGGAAACACTGAGGAATCGAGGGGAGAAGGGTTAAACCCCTGAAACCCTGAGAAATTTAAGGAACCGGGTTAGGTTTAGTTGTTGTATAATTTTCGGGAGTCGTTGGGCGAGTTTTGACTCAACCGAAAATTTCTTGGATACAGAAAAAGGCCCGTGGGATTTCTTGGCTCGGCAAGGAGGTCCTTGATCCTTGAGGAAACTGTCCCTGACTGAAGGGAAAAATAAATGGGTCACAATGGTATGTCCAGAATATTTTTAGGGCAACCGGAGGCGAGCCCTTCCGAACAAAATGCGATTAAGCGAAAATGAAGCGGGACAGGAGGAGATGAGCTTCTGAGGGAAGCTAATTAACAAATAATAATAAAATAATAATAATAATAATAACAGAGGCAACGCCTCTGAAGAGAGAAAGAAAAGAAAAAAAAAGAAGGAAAGAAAGAAAAGGAAAAAGAAATAAAATGGTTTCACTGTGCGTGGTTATAAATAACCACGTAACTTTCGTAAATTTACCTTTTACTTTCCGACGTTTTCACAAACACCTGCCTCGTTCCGACACATCTAGGTTTCGTGCCGGAGCCTCCAAAAAAATCGCCGGAGCACGCCATCGTGAAGAGGAAAATCTCCCCTTCAAGACCACCGATTCGGAATCTCCGTCGGAGGTGGGTAATCCTAAGCCCACTATCTATGTGGATTAATTTTTAACTGTATATGTGCATATCTGTGTATCTGACTGTAGAATCGTTAAGTAGTATTTTGGCGGGATACTGAGTAAAAAGGGTTTTGCGAAACATTGAGAAATGAAACTCGTAACTATACCAATTGGAATCCTAGGAACAGTGGAAAGTGAGAACTGGAGTCTCGGGGAGGCGATTTTTTTAGCAATCATTTGAATACGCAAGGATTTCAGTCGAATGAAAGCCAAAATGAGCTTTCCTTCGAATGAATTCCACTGCAGTCGAATGAAGGCGAATTTTAGGATTTCAATCGAATGAAGACCCTAGTATTCGAATGAAAGAATGCCGAGGGAATTCAGTCGAATGAAAACCTATTCCAATCGAATGAAAGAACTTCGAGGGATTTCATTCGAATGCCCCTTCAAGTATTCGAATGAAACCTGGCAGACTTGAGACTTTAGTGGTTCTAAGGGATCCAAGGGGTACATAATAGTCCATTCTTGTGTAGTAAAGCATGCATCATGAGGAATGGGTTGTGTATAGGTGTTAGGGCAATCCTAGAGAATTAAAGGTCAATTACCTAATGTATAAAGATAACAATGGAACTTAGGGAACACGTGTATAGTTATATGTTAGGAAGCCCTTTCTTGGCAAAGTCTTACAGACAAGCCCCTCACCAGTTCACAAAGTTGGATTGGTCGATGTGTTATGTAACATCCCGCATTTTTCCCCCTTGGTAAAAAGTTCGTAAAAATAAATAAAGCAATGTATAAATGAATTTAGAAAGAAGAAAAACATTACAAGCGTATCCCTTGGTGAGAATTTCCCCAAACAACTGTTCATAGAGCCCTTTGTAGGAGTTGACCTGTCGAGGTCAGTAGAAATTATTGTGTTGGAAATTTCCAAATTCTGTTGATACTCAAATGATTCCTCTCGAGCTCTAGAGATGGATGAAAAACCTAAAGTATCGGTAAAACAGAAATCGGTTCAGTTTCGGACAATTCCGCAGGCACTAGAACAGTCCCGTTCGGCCCCGTTTAGCTAGTAGAACTGAGCAGAGAGCCTCAAGTCTCTGGAAACCCAACCGGTACCAGGGAAAAGTGTTAGACACCTTAGAATAGCCCCACGACCCCATTGGGAAAGTCGGGAAGTGACGAAACAGCGAGCGGAACAGCGGTCTACGGTCACCGGGGCTCGATGACTTGTAAAAGGTATCTGTGAAAAATAATCCTCCGGATAAAAATTCACATATTCCTTAAACCAATAATATTTCCATGTAGGAGGAAAATAGAGGATCGCGACGGTACAAGCAGAATATTTTTTGGACGACCGTGCGCGACGCACCAACACTGCGAGCGATAAAACACGAGCGAAACGGGACCGGGAGTCGGTCAAAGATGGCAACCAGCACGTGCGAGATCTGATTCCAATGGAAAATAATATAAAATTTAATTACTATTCATTGATTTGACCCCTTAATTATCTTTTGAATTAATTAATTATAAAAGAAATTAAAAAAGGAAAAATTATAATTATGCTTAGGGACAAAAATGTAATTTTTAGGGGCAGAAATTTGGCTATTAATAGCCCTTCATTTTCAGAAATGCGCCGTGGGTTACCCTATAGAAACTCTGCCGGACACTTGGACCGTGCTCAAGGCTTGGAGGGCTGCTCTCCCCCATCCTTCCCCTCACCGAATTAGCCTCAAGAAAGTGGGTAACTATGGCTACTCACCTCCTTGGTGGTTGTTATGTGTTTATGTATTTGTTTGATTATGCTTACGGATGATTATGTATGCTAGAACTCATGCTAGGATAGGTAGACGATTCTGAAGGGTTCTGTGACCTGGATTAGATGGGTTTTGAGGGTTGGAATATGTGTGAAAACCTCAAGAAGTAACCATGAGCAAAGGGGAAGGGAAGGAAAGAAAATAAGCAATTCGGTTTTCAGATTCGCCCAGTAACCGCTGAGCGGCCCTTGGTACCGCTGAGCGGCGTGTATCGCTGAGCGGTCCCAAGTTACCGCTGAGCGCTCTGGCTCAAACCGCTGAGCGGCCATAGGGTACCGCTGAGCGGTCTGAGACCTAACTTTGTTATGGAAGCTGTCTTGAGGCACATAGTCCAACAAGTTATGATTTAAATAATGAGTATGACTGAAGTATGTGAACTATGTGATGTAGTATGTCCATGCATTATGATTATTTAAAGCCATATGTTAGCATGCCATGCATCATGTTAAGGTACATTCAGAGGATTAGAAGTTAATCAAGTAATGAGTAAAGATTGTAATTGAAATGAACCATAGGGAACAAGTCATGTCATGATATGTGCAAAGATCAACATTGAACGTTAAAGAAAAAGGATGTAGTTATGATAGTAGGAAAGTCTAAGCAGAATAAGTAAACAGTAATAAGAACAGATTAACAAGTACAGAAGAGCAGAACAGACAATTAGATATTAGTCCGCTTCCAGTCTTGCTGTGAGGGCAGACCCTTCGCCACCTGGTGAGCGGGTGGAGTCATGTTGTCTCGAGGAACAGGCAGAAAAGGTTAGGTCGTACACCACCAGGGGACGAGTCCCAAGGTGTACGAGGAAGTGTGGACAAGTCCGCTTCCGGTGACGCTGTCAGGGCGGCCCCTCGCCACCCAGAGATCGGGTGGAGTTATGTTGCCTCGAGAAACAGACAGAAAAGGTTAAGTCATGCACCACCAGGGGACGAGTCCCAAGGTGTGCGAGGAGGTGTGGACCAGCAGTTAAATCAAGAGAAAAGTTAAGTAAGAGAAAGTTAAAACAAGATTAACAGGATGTCCTATATGCATAAGAAAAGATAAGAAAGAAGCAAGCTAACCCGGGTGAGCCAGTATGCGTAACATCAGTAAAGAAGAGCGCTAACCCGGGTGAGCTGGTATGCTTAAGATAAGCAAAGACAGGCGCTAACCCGGGTGAGCCGGTATGCTTAAAAGAAAGAGGAAAGTAAAGAAAGTAAAGTATAAAAGAAAGAAAGAAAGAAAAAATTATAGTATGTGATGTATGCTTGAATGTATGTATGTATGTAAGGTATGTGAAAAAGTATGTATGAAAGTATGAATAAGTAAGAAGCTAAGTAAATAAGTAAGAAGATAAGTAAATATGAAGAAGATAATTAGATATGAGGTAAGTACCGTCAAGAGAACGCTCGAGACGGCTATGTAAGTATACGAAGGAAAATAACAAGCACGAGAACTTAGTAAGCAAGAGTAGTTCCCCTATCACCTAGTAACGTAGATAAAGCTGTTTAGGACCTTAGGCCAGACAATAATCAGTAGGGATGTTAGTATGCATGTTCATATAGAAACACCTGAACGGCCTGGAGTATAATTGAATGAAACCCGAGAGTGCAGAGCTATAGTTTCCACTGAGAACCTACCGTTCTCACCCCTACTATCTCTTATGACTCCAGGTAGCATGATGTGGACGCCGAGATGGAGTAGGGATCGAAATGATAAGCCGAGTTGTGGACGCCAGAGCCAGCAGGAGCTAGTATTTTGTTAGGGGCATACTGAGCAGTGTTACAGTAGCCCTTGTATTTTGAGACTATGTACTGTATATGATGTACATTATTTATTGTAATTATAACTATGTGAATTGTGTGATGGACCACAATGAATTTACATTTATGCTTTACTATTACTTGATTGTTATTTGCTACGCCTAAGGGCTTTATCGCTTGTTATAATTGTTCCTTCTGACGCATGGCTCCTATTTTATGCAATAATCCATACAATGAAAAAGTTTGAAAACGGTCCATATTTTGAATAAGAAATATTTGCCAAGCTAAAAGTAGGGGCTAGAAGTAACCCCACCAAAGCAGAAAACAACCTAGTGAGCACTGTTTACTACGTACGGGTAAACAGTTATCTAGGGTATTTCATGTTACCTTGCCATCCTTACACGTTTGGATTGGTTAACAAATCAGTCGCCCCAGGGTGAATTGGTTCGAAGAGGTTAATGACACAAGGAAGGTAGAGGATGGATAGAAAAATGAGGAAGTAGAGGAAAAAGCGCTAACCCGCCAGCCGGTACGCGTAAGGAGATAAGGTGCTAACCCGGCCAGCCGGTATGCCTATGAAAAGATGCACTGACCCGGCTAGCCGATACGTGCCAAAGCGGAGAAGTAGGACGCTAAGCTGGCCAGCCAGTACGCGTAAAAGATCCCCAACGCCCCCATGCACTATATGACTATATATTATGTGATGGAATGAATGTTTGTGTATAAGCTTATCTATATGTCTTGTTATTTGTTTGTGTAACATGTAACGTCAAGGGAACGACCCGAGACGATTAGCCTAATTATAATTGAAAGGCAGGGTTCGTAAGCACGCAGCCTTAGTAAGAAAGACTAGTTCCCTATTTCACCTAGCTAACTTAGATAAAGTTGTTCAGGGTTTTAGCAAAAGATAATAATCAGTAGGGTTGTAGTATGCATGCTCACTTAGAAGCCCCCTGAACGGCCTGGAGGATACTGGAGTAAATGAACCATCAATAGCCATGGAGACCCACTGAGGACCTAGAGTTCTCACCCCCACTCGATTATGGATCCAGCTTGCAGCCATGACTTCTCCACCGGCGAAGGACGTCTGGTTATTTACGCGCACCCGTATGCTCAATTACCACACGGACACTCTCCTGGAGACGAGCACTTTTGCACCTGCACGCCTACCCGATGAGCCTGACCGTTCACCCAGGCAGAGGCTCGGAGCCCCAGGGACATCGCCGTTGAACCCCATCTGGGTTGACGAGTGTCCAGGGAGCAACAACAGAGATCCGATTCGCCTCAATGGCGATGAGGAGATGTCTTCCTCGGATTCAGAGCCAACTCCTACACTAGCCCCGACGCCAGTCACCGACCCAGGTGCGTCCACTCCGACGGTTCGAGCACGAGGCCGCAGGACCACAGCCAGGAAGAGGATACTCTCAGCTTGGCCACGCCGCTTCGTCCTACGCAATTTCTCTGCGGTGACAGACTTGAGCAGTGAAGAAGAGGAGGAGCCCTTGGAGCGCTTAGGAGACTCTGAGTAGGTGGCAGACAGCCGGACCTAAGTGTAGGGATAGGGTTTGTACCGTACAGAAGGGAGTAGTACCGCTCGTGTACGTAGTTTTCTTTCAGCTAGTATGTTTGTATATTATTTGAACTAATATATGTATTACTATCAGACTGTATGGATTTATGTATAAGCTTATGTATTATAATATCATGGCATGTTATGTATATTCGGGCCCCTATGTGTACTTCCCACCGATAAAGCTCCACGTTACAGGTACGTACTCGCACTCTCTTATCTTTTAGTTAGGCCGCTATCCGTTATGTTATTCGCATGGCTCTTTACTTTCTACATATACATGTATTTGCAAAGAAAATTTCAAATTGGCCCGTATTTTCCGTAACCCTAATTTCAGCCCATAACCTAGAACAGTAGTAGTTCATAGCCTAGCATTCAACTACCTAGCCAGGGAAACCTATGACTTAAGCATAGGCCACCTAGCCAGGGCGTTGCAGGTGGACACCTGCCGCTCATGCTTCCAACCTCTAAAGGAGTTCGTACACGAATTTATTATGTGAAATCTTTGCTAAGGGAAAACTGGGATGTTACATCTTTTATATGTATTAATTAAATTAGATTAACTCTTTAGTCTCACTAACTGGCTTGTAAATATTAATTACGTGAAATTCCTCTTAAGGAAAAAGTGGGATGTTACATGGTGAGGCATTTTTGGTTACATTTCATTTGTTTGTTTAAGATGGAAGGTGATAATCCTAATGATGGAGGTCTTTTACAATTCCAAATGCAAGCTTTAACACAACATTTGGAGAGGTTGATGAAGCAACAAAATGATGCACTCCATAAGAAGTTAGACCAATTGGAGAGCAGGGGTCATCATGGAGAGGAAGTAAGGAGAGAAAGAAGGAGAAATGAGAGGGAGCCTCGACAAAATAGAATTGAGGGAATGATGAAAACATGATCAAGAGCAAGGACCAAACGGTAAATAAGAGGACTAGGACGACCTATGACTCGATCTAGAGCAAGAAAAGCCACGAGGCTTTAAAACAAGTCTTCGTTACAATTTTGAAGATTGGACTTAGCTTGGATCAAGATGAGCTCAAATTGGTTAATTGTGTCATGGAACTTGGTCCACAAGTTGAAGGCATGCATTCCACAATCTAATTGAGTTTAGAAGTTATTGTTTGGAGTTTTTTTGTTCATAAAAATTGGCCAAAAACATGGCTGAGTTTATTTTAGCATAATTGGCATTTGTGGTTGTAAAATCAGCCTTAAAACCACCAATTAGTGTGTTTTCAGTTTTGTTTTGGATAATAAGAGCAGCCTAGCCATGGAATAAGTTAGCATTAGTGCATTGTTTTGAATTTAGTTGGTTCTTAATGGGCAGCCAATTGTTGAATGTTCAGCCATAGGTTACAAAGCATCTTTGACTGAATGTTAATGCAATTATAGTGCCTTTAGAGTGGATTTTCAGTTAGGTTTTTTGGGGCATCATTTAGGAGTTCATTTTGTGACTTTTGGTATTATGTAACACAAATTGGCAAGCTATATAAGGCAGCCAAAGTGGTAATATGAAAATAGAACAAGATTCAGCATTTCTTTGATTTCTATCAAACTTATTTGTGAGAGTGATTCTCCTGAATTCTTGAGTGATTTAAGAAGTAAGATTATCAAAGGACTTAACAAAATCCTTTGTGTGTTTTGTCTCCAATTGGAGTGATTCCAATCTTTTGGTTAGCTATCAAATTCCACTGCCTATATCTCTTTTAGTTTTGCTTTGAAAAAAAGTAATTTTTCTAGCCAATTTCATCAACCAACAAATTGAAATTTAATTTGTTGAACAACTTGTGTTAGTTTGTTGAAACAATAACTTTGGTTCACATCAGTGGAACCACTAGGCTAGACCGCTCAGCGTGTCCCCAATACCGCTCAGCAATCATTGCTTCAGCATGAAGAAACTTAGCTGCGAAGCAAGCTCTGCAGCCGCCCTGCCACCCTGCTCTGACACTGCTCAGCATGCCGCACGCCGCTCAGTGGCTCTGACAGATAATGTCAGAGTAGAGCTGTAACATCCCGCACTCGTTCGGTCTGGAAAGCTCGCCAACCACGCCGTCAAACACGGCCGAGAGGCATGGAGAAATTAGGAGACGGGGAAATTAAATCTCCAAATCCTCAGGAGAGGGAGGGGTAAGCGGCTAGGTTTCGGGACCCTATAAATTTTTCAGAGCCGTCGGGTGAGTTTCAGCTTGAACGGGAAAGGTCTGGGATATTGGAAATCACCGGTGGCAATTCTTGACTGGACAAGAATGTCAGAAATCCCGGAGCGGTAACTTCCCGATCGACGGGAAAAATTTATGGATCACAACGGTACGTCCGGAATATTTTTAGGACAACCGGAGGGGGATAAATCGGACAAAACGCGACCAAACGAAACCGGAACCGGTCCTGGTGGGTTTTCTATCTCCATCAAGAGATATTTACATATTAAATATAAATAAATAAATAATAAATAAAGGCAACAGAAGAAAGAAATGAAAAAGGAAAAAAAAGAGAAAAGAAAAAGAAAAGGGGCCACAGTGGTGGCTATAAATAACAACATTACTTTAGAAAATTTTACGTAGCTTTCGGTCACTTTCACAAACACCAATCCCGTTCCGACACATCTCGGTTTCTTGCTGGAGTCTTGGAAAAATCGCCAGAGCACGCCGTAGCGATCAGGAAATTGCGAGCATCAAAGCTATCCAGTCGGAGTCTCCATCGGAAGTGGGTAACTCTAAAGCCCACTGTCTATGTGGTTTAAGTTTTAACTGTGTATGTGTTATTCTGTGTATTAGACTGTAAAAAAGTTTATTAGTATTTTAGGGAAATGTAGGGCGAGAAGGGTTTTGGGAAATTTTGATAAATGAAATGCATAACTGTACTGATTGGAACCCCAGGAATAGTAAACCTCTGGAGAAAATGAGAACTAAAGTCTCAGGACCCCATTCCATTAGCTGTCAATCGATTGAATGGAGTTTTCAATCGGATGAAAGCAAATTTT
Source organism: Nissolia schottii (assembly GCA_003254905.1). Lineage (NCBI taxonomy): Eukaryota > Viridiplantae > Streptophyta > Magnoliopsida > Fabales > Fabaceae > Nissolia > Nissolia schottii. The sequence goes on along the minus strand of QANU01069930.1, from coordinate 23,651 downwards.
GAGCTTTCAATCGATTGAATTCTTATTCAATCGAATGAAGGAAAAACCTCGGATTTCAATCGATTGAATTCTTATTCAATCGAATGAAGGAAAAACCTCGGATTTCAATCGATTGAATCCCAAGTTTATTCGAATGAAAGAACTCGGAAGGTTTCAATCAATTGAAACCATATTTCAATCGAATGAAAGAACTCGCAGGGATTCATTCAAATAAAACCGTAGACATTCAAATGAAGCCTGAGGGACTTGAGATTTTAGTAGTTCCAAGGAGTCCAATGAGTCAGGGTATGTCTATTTTTGTACATGAAAGCATGCATCACGAGGAAATGGTCGTCATAGGAGTTAGGACAACCCTAGATCACTAGAGGTATTCACGTAATCTTAAAGGTGCATAATTGAACCCTAGGGAATAAATCAAAGAACCAAGGCTCCTAATCACCAAGGATTCGGATGGCCTTAGTCAGGGTCAATAGTTATATGATTAGCAAAATCCCTATTCTCTTGGCACATCTTACAGACACACTCCTCACCAATTTGGCACGCTGAATTGGTTACGAGCAACGCAGGTAGAGAGACCTGAGCACGACAAGAACAGGCATAGGCCCAGGTACGGAAAACGGGCATAGGCCCAGGTATGGAAAACAGGCATAGGCCTGCACAACGGAAGTAGTGGGCCCCACTAAGAGAGAAAAGATAGATCAGATCGAGCCATACGGCCGATCTAAGCGTGTCCACGCTTGATCACTCATAGGTTTGATCCCTCGCCACTCCAGAAAGAGGGGGTGGTTGCACTTATTGTATTCGATGATTACCTTCTATGAGCCTTGCATGGTTAGCTACCATACCGGTAAAGAGTGCTGCCGGGTCGATACAATAGTGGCAAGAAAGAGGTTGTAATCCGAGGCTACGGTTACAAAGGTGTAAGGACTAAGTAGGACGCAGCCACAGAGCGCGTAAGAGATCCCCAGATTCCCTCATGCACTATGTAATTAAATGTATGAATTGATGATCGATGATATGATGATAAGTGTGTATGTATATCTGCTTAAGCATTATGTATAACGGTTCATACATTATAAATCGTCAAGGGACGACCCAAGACAAATAGTATGTCTTTAGTAGCAACGTACAGTTAACCAGCACGAAGCCTAAGTAACAACAAGAGTAGTAATCCAATCACCTAGTAACTTAGATAAAGCTGCTCAGGATGTAGGTATAAGATAATAACTGGTAGGGTTCAGTATGCATGACACGTAGATGTTTTCCTGAGTGGCCTGGACTCTGCACGAGTAATTGAACTATAGCAGCTACGCCGAGTTTTCCACTAAGAACGAAGTCGTTCTTACTCCCACTCGTGTATGACACCAGTTCGCAGACATGTCCTCGCCACCTCCTAAGGACGTCTGGTTGTTTACGCGCTCACGACAGCGCAACTATCGCACTTACACCCTGCTTGAGACTAGCACTTTTGCTCCTGCCAACATGCCTGGAGAAACCCCGGAGCAGTCCAGACGCAGACTTCGAGGGCCCGGATCCTCACCCATGCGCCCCATCTGGATCGATGAGCGTCCAGGCAGCAGCACCTGCGACCCGATCCACGTCGACGGAGGGGACAATCCTCCGCCTCTGAGGCCAGAGCCAGAACCGGTACCCGAGCCAGCTACAGATCTGGAGCCGGTTACACCGCCTGTCCGAGGACGGGGACGACTGACCACTGCCCGAAAGAGGGTGCTTCCAGTGCTACCACGCCGATTCGTACCCCGCGACTTCACCGCGGTGACAGACATCTCCATTGAGGATGAGGTGGACCCCGAGGAGCGAGAGGAGGATTTTGACGAGTAGCCGCAGCAGGGCCCCGCTTGTGCCGACGGTAGTAGGTTTGTACCGTACAAGCAATGAGTAGTTCTCATCCGTGTACGTAGACTATGTTGATAGGTATCTTTGTGTATTTAGGATGATAATTATGTATGTATGTGTGTAGGAGGACCATGTATTATGATAATATCAATGTATAATTATGTGTGTGGAATCTTCGGGCCGTATGTGTACTTTCTTCGGGTACTCGCTGTTGAAAGCTTTTTCGCAATGGTTTGCACTCTCGTTTATTTAATATGTATATCCTTCTTTACAGCTTTCAGATTCTCAGGGAATCCAATTGCAGTATAGTCGGGTATAGTCGTATCCACAGGGATTGTTGTTTTTAAAACAATCGTCCTTGAAGTGTGCTGCTTTAAGCTTATAGAAAGTGATTGATTTTTTTGTTGACTAAATTAACAACGAACAGGTTGCAGATAAATTAAAAGTGTAAAACAATAGTGAAATTAAGTTTAGGCTAGTGAAGAAAGATGTTGGGATTTAAATGGCAGTATTTCCTCAACGCAACCATTAACCTAGTAAATATGATCTATGAGTCTTTAAATTTTATTGCCATCAGTTCTTAACTTAATCATCTTTTCTCAAGCATGTTAAGTTCACTCGGGTTCCTTTATTATGTTGTCAATTCCTTGCACAAACTTAACAAAGTGACTCGACGTTAATTCTGATGTTAAAACGACTAATTCTTGGTTCCAGTTATGACAACTAAGAACTAGATGAATTAATCTAGGTCAAACTCAAATAATTGTAACTTTCGTTCGCAATCTTTAAGCATAAAATCAAGCTTAGCATAGCAATATTGATCTTAACTTGGTTATAACTTAATTAGTATAACTTCCATCCATACAAGTAAGTCTCAAATCAAGAATCAAAGTACTAAACAAAAGCTAGCATTAAGCATAAGATCAATCATTAAAATCATAAGACATCATAGAATCATAAACGTAAGTTAAGATGGATACATTTAAGAAATAAAGCACATCAAATCCCAACAATAAAGAAAGTTAGTATGGATAGGTTACAATCTCACTCGGAATTAGAGCAATGGTAGGTTGAAGAGGAATGGTGGATTGTTTCCACACTTCCACCACGGTTTACAACCGTTGACAATTTTAGCAGCACTTCCCCTTAAGGAATTCTCTAAACCCTAACTTTCTTCCTAAACCTAACTTAAGAAAATATGGGAGCAAGGGTGGTGAATTGATGGAATGGTATGAAATGGGATGCAATGGATGCCTCAAAGCTGCAGGGGAGCCCTCTATTTATAGGCCTCGGATTGGCTCCATCGCTTAGCGGTACACTTTAATCGCTTAGCGAGGTAATGATTACTCGCTGAGCGGACTGTACATTATCGCTGAGCGCTCTCTCTAAGGGACTTGCAAGTGGCTGATCTTCTGACAGATTCCTAGCAGCTTGCCAACTGTGGCGGCTGGCTTTAGCTGGCCTCATAAATGCGGCGGCTGCAAGTGGCTTTGGCAAGTACAATCGTTCAGCAGTTTATCTTAAATGGCTGAGTGAGCATAATGCTAACCGCTGGGCGATAGGATGGCCTCGCTGAGCGGTTTCCCTTTTTTAGAACTTTATCTCCTTGTGTTGTTCATTGTAACAATTGCATGGCTTTCACCTTGAACTGCATTTCCCCTTGTTTTTCTGCAATAATTAAAAAAATCAAGTCATTCAATTCCTACCTAACCTATCATATAAAACTTGTGTAAATTGGAAATATTTTAACAGTTTTGTATAAATGAGAACAGATAAGTGCCAATTATATTCTTTCAATTCACCACAATTTGGCACTTATCAACTCCCCCTAACTTAAGACTTTGTTTGCCCTCAAACAAAAGGTACTGGTTCCAAAAAGATAATTTTCAAAAGAGAGAGGATGATAAATGAACAATTTAATCTTGGCAAATGAAATCATGGTTCAAAAATATTTCACCAAGCAAGATATATGATATTCACAAAAGGGTAAGTATAACAGACAAGATGCAATTTTGTTTATGAATGCAAAATAGCAAAATCATCTATTGTTTTTCAATCAAGAACATTATCAATTAGGCACTCAATCTGTAAAAATGATAGATAGGGTAAGTGTTTCACTCAACATCAACCATTGAATCACATCAGACCAGATTTGTTACCTGTTTCAATCATTGTAACAATTGCATGGTTAATCAAGGATCACTAAAGGTGTTTCAAGGGTTGCAGCGTGGCTGGGCTTCAAAGAACTTGGTTTTTCTGGATAAGAATGTATTTCTGACCAAGAGAGCAATAAGAAATTTTCAACTTTTTCATCCTTTTCCCTTTTCATATTCCTCTGCCATTCTTTTTCTTATTTTATTTTTCCACCCTTGATTTTTAATTTTTCAAGGTGTTTCATCAATCAGCTTGATCACTTAGTTTTATTTTTTTCTATAACTGAAACCTCCACATTTTCTTTCTCCCCCCAACTTAAACTTTTCTTTTCTTCTCAACAGCTTGCTCTCTGATTACAGAATTCATTTTTCTTTGTTTTAGGTGAAGATAAAATCTTTGTAAAGCTCAAAGGGGGTAGCAAAGGGTTTTCCTATTCAAGGTTATATGTATATGGCTAAGTGTTTAGGCTGACTAGTGAACAACAAATGCCTTGATCATTTCCTATCTTTGCCATGCAATAAACAAGTGTTAGAAACTCAAACAAATCCATCAATGTAACCAATGGTGATTTTCTCTTTTCCTCACAGTGTTTGGTCTACACTACCTCACTTGGTTTTAGGGTTTATGTCCTTGATTTACAACAATGTCAAATTATGCCAGTGCTTTCACAACAAATAATGCATCTAATTAGTTATAAAAATCCTTAAGTTTCCTTCACAATCTCTATGCTTGGTTCATATTTTATTTTACCGAATCCCATTTGTTAATTTATTTAATTGTTCATTTTATCCTTTTCACAAAAAAATTGTTTGAACCAGTTTCTGACTTTGACTAATGTTTGTAGCAAACATAAATCTTTACCAAAACATGTATACCAAAACACACACACACACACACACATATATATATATAACTTATATAAAAGTAAAGATACCAAAACATACACACACACACACATATATATATATATATAACTTATATAAAAGCAAGGACTAAATATAAATACCACCATATAAAGTAACTAAAGACTGAAAAGTAAATAACAAAAGATAAAGGAAATAAAAGACTGGCAGCAAAACACAAATTATAAAATGTCACTGTCATAAGAAGTTTGCTGCCGTCTTTTCTTCTGTGCCCCCAGAGCCTCTGTTCTGTGACTGATCGTCGTCCACCTCCATAGTGCCTGTGCCCAGGATAGCAGTGTCGCCTGAAGCAGCCGCCTGAAATGCCTCCCCCTCGCGAGATCGTGGCCGGTCTTCTGGCCATGGGTGTCTGTGGGTAAATGAATCTGAAGACGGCCCCACGAAACCTGACTAGGTGCTCATGACGTGATATAGATCAGTGACGGCAGAAAAACAGGCCCACTGCCTCTGGTCGATCAGATCTAATCGGCGGAGGAGAATGGCAGTGGAATCTGGGGCCGGAGGTGCTGGAGATGGAGAAGCTGGGATCTCTGGAGCTGCCTCGGCCGGTGGGTCAAGCTGGACATGGAGCTTCTGGTGGGCGAAGCTCAAAGGACGTTCAACGCAGTGCGTGTTTATGTACATAGCATTAAACTCCTTGAGCTTCGTCTCATGCTGGGTGTCCTCCATATCGTAGGCCCCGGCTGAGATACATAATGCCGTGATGACGGACGGGAAGACCATGGTGGTTGCTTTCTTCTTAACTACCTCAGCAATAGCGGAGGACATAATATGTGTGGCGTCCATGTTATGACCCTGGAGGATAGTCCATAAGAGGCGGCACTTGTAGGCCGGTAGGTCAGAAACGTGGGATTTGGACACACGTTCCAGAGAAGGAACGATGTCCAAATCACAGCTAGGTGCCGCATCCAGAATCTTTTTACTGTCCCGCCTATTGCTCCAAGAGGCATACCAGGAAGGATGAGCGCCTGTCTCACTTCGTCGTCATCAAAGGTGTTGTCATCCATGCCAAGCTGATACTGACAGGGCTCAGAACCACAAGGCTCGCCTAAGAAAATGTTGACCGCCTCGCGTCAAAAGGGACTTGTACGCCTCGCACCATGGAATATCTCCCGGCTAACGCCTCTGCCGAGGAGCAAGCGTAAAATTCGTGAACTAAATCCGCGTGGTATGACTTGCGGGGCTCGGCTATTATCTCCAAGTGGTGTCTAAGTAATTCGTCTCGAAACTCAGGTAACTGGTCCTTCGGTAGATTTAAGATCCGCTCTGGTAAGATAGTTTGATTTTGGATCTTCCGGTATAAAGCCTCAGCTGTGGTAGAAAGAAACTTGTGGCGGTCATACTCCTGGGAAGACTCGGCTTCGGAAGTCTGGACTTTCTTTGCTTTTTGCTTAATAGGCGGCCTGCGAAAATCGAATTTCCAAGTTAGACTGCAATTCCTCATAATATGATCAGCATATTCCAATAACATCATAAAATCATAAAGCAATTGTGCATTCTCATACTATGTGAAGAATAGGCATGACTGGAAACAAATTCAAGCAGTCAAGGAATATGCAATTTGTGCTCAGGCGAGTTAATACCAGTGTGATTAATAGCACAATGTGAGAGCAACCAAGTCAGGACATAAGCAAGAGCAAATTGATCAACAAAACATATAAACATTTATTAATCATGTGAAATACTAGCATAGCTCAATGTGCTCAGTCAATTCAAATTCCAGCACCTAGGAAATAACAAAGTAATAAAACAACCCTTGCTAGTGCATATGACAACTATGTGCAAATCCTCAAATGACATAATCACAGAACTTTCAAATTTCTCTAATTCACAATTGGGAACTCATCACATTAATGAACACAAGGAGTCACTAATTCAAATCCAGACAACGAGTGGTAACCAAGCAGCCTTGGCAAGTAATGTAACAAGAGACACAGAGCATAGTTATAAGCTTCAAAACAATAAACGCATGGTATAGCAGCTTGATTAACCAAAAAGAATAAATTCAGCAAGCAAGTTTCTAAATTTCCACAAAAGGTACAACCCAGTCCTGCCTCTCAAAATTCCATAGCCCAGAATCGTAATGTCCACAAAATTCAGAAAATGTCCAATAGACTTGCAACAAAATCCCCAAATCACAAATCAGAAACCTCAAAATTCAGATAGCCTTTAATGCATTATTTTTCTCATAACCCAAGCAACATCATTTAATCACAATC
>QANU01069930.1:1503-16356 GCA_003254905.1 Nissolia schottii | reverse complement strand
AATATGCAACCAAAAGTGCAACAATTTAGAATAGGCATTGTTCAGAATTTCACAAGCCTATTATTTGAACCTTAGTTCAACCCTCTCAATTATTTCATCAATTAGTATTTTGAGATATGTAGAAATCAAGCCCAATGGTAACTAAAATCCCCAATTAGAAAATTCAGAAACATGAAAACTCATTCTTAAGCAAAATCAAAACTCGCTTTGGCACAATCAACTTTACTTTGTCATATTCAGAAAACAGAGGCTACTCATGACACCAATTTGCTCATCTACCCAAGTGAAATGGAACTCCCAATTAAATCCTAGGGTTCGGGTAGCTGTTTTACAATGCACTATTGTCATTCAATTTAAACTCAAGGGATTTAACATTAGAGGCATCTTAATCCTAGCCATCAATTTATTCAGTTCGTTCAATGCGCAAAAATTCCAGAATTGAAATTCTATGGTTCAGGACACGCATATATTTTTGCAACCTATAACCCAAAAATTGCGTAATCAGGTCTCATGGGTCCATACAATATTCATGTACCTATATTTATCAATTTCAACCACAATTCCCAATTTAACAACTAGGGGTTCGGAGAGAGAGAGTAAGAACAGTAAAGAAAAAGAAAAACTTCAGACAGAATCACTAATCAGAACCGTAACTTGTCCAATGCTTGGTTTATCTTTGCAATGGCATCAAAAGAACATCAGGCAAACACTTAATCATGGAGAGAAAAATTTCCAAAACCCCTAAATTTCGAATTCTAGGGTTCAATAAAATCCCAAATTTGCAGAATAAAATTTGAAATTTCAAGCACCAATAGTTCCTCTTAACATTCAGGCACATGCATCCATAAACATTCAATCCTAATTTAAACCCAAAATCCTCAATTTAGAGAGTTAGGGTTCGGAGAGAGAGAGAAAAATAGAAACAGAGACGAGAGAGAGAGAACGAACAGAGAGAGAGAAAGAGAGAGACAGAGAGAACTTACATGGTGAAGATGAGGATGGAGGAAGAGCAAGAGTGTGTGCTTCGTGAGGGAGAGAGAGCGGCGGGAGTTCGTCGCGGAGCGAGGGGAGAGGGAACGAGTGAGAGTGTTGTGTATTTTGAATCGTGGGTTCTGTTTCGAGACCCTTCGATTTAAGTTTCAGGTCCCACACCACTGAACGATAGGGGTTACCGCTGAGCGGTTCGTGAGGCAATTAATGATTCATTAAATTCAGGTGCAGGTCGCTGAGCGAAATATAGTATTCGCTGAAAGGTACATGAGTCAATAAATGCTCATTTAATTTAGGTCAGGCCGCTTAGCGGTATCAGCAGCCCGCTGAGCGATATCAGTCCTGAAAGAAAATTTTTGGCCCCTTTTTCTTATGTTTCGCAAATGGGGTGGCTTTGGCCATTCCAATTCACTTTCCCTGAGTTCCCCTACTCCTATTAAACTTGTTCAATCCACTCATTTTGCATTTCTTAGAGGATTTATTCAATTTTGTGCTTTATGCAAAAATGGAGTATTTAATGCCATTTGGAGACCATATTTTGCAATTCTTTGTTTTAGAGCTCTCCAATGACTTCCTTACCTTTGGTAATACATTTAAAACTTGTTCAAGCCTAGAGATTGAAAAATTGCAAGCTCTATAATGGTGATCTCAATTTTGTCTTAAACAAGCTTTATGTGCATTAAAGCCCCCTTTTTAGTCATTTTACATTCTAGATCTTTCCCATGGGTATGGATTGATTTTTCTACTTAGGAATGGTTTCTAACTTGTCTAAATCTTAGCATCACAAAATTGGGCTATGTTGCACAGAATTCCACAATGTAGCCCTATTATGAGTCTTTTAAGCTTGTTTTAGCAAGTTAGGAAGTCAATTCCTATGATCCTCTTCAAAATCTCAATTCTTTTAATGCAATTAGTTCTATATGACCAAAGAAACTTGAGCACGGTTCAAAGTTCATGTTTCAAAAGCATTAGGCACAAAAGTACTCTTAGGGTCATATTAAGGCCTAATGTACATTATTTCTCCCTTTTTATTGAAAAAGCTTCATTGGAACCTATTTAGGGTTTGAAAAGATGTGTACCTTGGCTCCTTGGTTCCTTTATGACCACCCTAGTCACACCATGTGCCTCCCGTCCAATTTCTTCTCAATTCTCCCTTTTGAACTAAATACGCAATTCCTAACTTTCTTGAAAAAATTAAAACATAAAAGCATAAAAAATACTTAGAGACACTGGGTTGCCTCCCAGGAAGCGCTCTTTAATGTCATTAGCTTGACGCTTGTTTACTTTTAGCTTGGTTCGTCCAGGTAGATCACCTCTGAAACTTGTTTTTCATCGAGGTATGGTTTAAGTCGCTGACCATTAACCGTCCAAGTTGCGTTGGTCTTTTGATCATATAACTCCATAGCTCCATAAGGCATTACTTTCTTTACCAGAAAAGGTCTTGACCATCTAGTCCTCAATTTTCCAGGAAATAGCCTTAGCCTGGAATTAAACAATAATACCTGTTGACCTTCTTTAAAATTCTTCCTTATGATGTGGTTGTCATGATATTTCTTTGCTTTTTACTTGTACAACTTGTTGGATTCATATGCCTGCAGCCTAAGTTCCTCTAACTGATGTAATTGGAGTTTCCTCTTTTCACCTGCAAGTTTCTCATCGAAGTTCAAGAACTTCAAAGCCCAATAGGCTTTGTGCTCTAATTCAATTGGTAAATGGCATGCTTTGCCATAAACTAGTTGGAATGGAGTTAACCCTATCGGTGCTTTGAGAGCAGTTCTATATGCCCATAAAGCATCGTCAAGCTTAAGTGCCCAATCCTTTCTTGAGTTTGAAACAGTTTTTTCCAAAATTCTTTTAATCTCTCTATTGGGCACTTCAGCTTGGCCATTGGTTTGCCAGTGATAAGGTGATGCCACCTTATGCCCCACACCATAATGTTCTAATGCTTTGGCTAGTTGTGCGTTTACAAAATGGGAACCTCCATCACTTATGATTACTCTTGGTGCGCCAAAACGGTTAAAAATGTTTTTCTTTAAGAATTTAATTACCGTTTCCCCGTCAGCCTTTGGGGTTACTATTGCTTTAACCCATTTGGAAACATAATCGACGGCGACCAAGATGTATTCATTGTTTAGTGAGGATGGGAAAGGTCCCATGAAATCCATGCCCCAACAATCAAACACTTCAATTTCAATTATATTTTGTAAAGGCATCTCATTTCTTTTGCCATTTCCATGAGTTCTTTGGCAAGCATCACAGTTTTTAACATATAAGTATGCATCTTTAAATAGGGTAGGCTAGAAAAAACCTGATTGGAGGACTTTGGCAGCAGTCCTCTCTCCATTGTAATGGCCTCCGCAAGGAGAGTTGTGGCAATGCCACAGAATACTCTTGGCTTGTCTAAAGCCACATATCGTCTCAGTAAACCATCAGGTCCTTGTTTGAATAGATAAGGGTCATCCCAGACAAAATAGGTAGCATCCCTGAGAAACTTCTTTTTCTGATGATAGTTCAAATCATCAGGGATTACTCCTGCTGCTTTATAGTTAGCCATGCCAGTAAACCATGGCCTTTCCTTGATGAGAAACAGCTTCTCATCAGGAAACTTTTCTGCAATTTCTTCCTCTTGGACAGTCAGCTCTAGATTACTTAATCTAGATAGGTGGTCTGCTACGAAGTTTTCCTTTCCGCTCTTGTCCTTAATTTCCAGATCAAATTCCTGCAATAAAAGTATCCAAAGAATTAGTCTAGGTTTACTGTCAGGCTTTGTTAGGAGGTACTTAATTGCCACGTGGTCTGTATAGATGACCACTTTGGAACTAATTAAGTAACTTCTAAACTTTTCCAATGCATATACTATGGCTAGCAATTCTTTCTCGGTTGTAGCATAATTAATTTGTGCTTCGTTTAAGACCTTGCTAGCGTAGTATATAGCATGGAATATCTTATCCTTTCTTTGGCCTAAGACTGCTGCAACAGCCTAATCACTTGCATCACACATCAATTCAAAATCTTTGTTCCAGTCTGGTGCAATGATTATGGGAGCAGAGGTCAAACTTGCTTTTAACAGATTAAAAACATGTAAACAGTTATCATAAAAAAGAAATGGAGAATCTTTGTTTAAAAGATTAGTCAGTGGTTTGTCAATTTTAGAAAAATCTTTAATGAACTGCCTGTAGAAGCCTGCATGTCCTAAAAAACTTCTAATTCCTTTCACATTGACTGGTGGAGGCAGCTTCTCGATGACATCAATCTTGGCCTTGTCTACCTCAATTCCTTTAGCAGAGATCTTGTGTCCTAACACAATTCCTTCAGTGACCATGAAGTGGCATTTTTCCCAGTTAAGGACCACATTTGTTTCCACACCGCTTCAGTACGGTGTCCAAATTATTCAGGCAGTGATCAAAAGAAGATCCAAAGACCGAGAAATCATCCATAAAAACTTCCAGACTCTTTTCAATCATGTCTGCAAAGATTGCAAGCATGCATCTTTGAAAAGTTGCTGGTGCATTACATAATCCAAAAGGCATTTTTCTATAAGTGAAAATGCCGAAAGGACATGTAAAGGCAGTTTTCTCTTGGTCCTTGGGATCAACAGTGATTTGATTATATCCGGAATATCCGTCCAAGAAACGTAATATGCCTGGCCTGATAATCGTTTGAGCATCTGGTCCATAAATGGAAGTGGGAAATGGTCCTTCCGGGTGGCTTTATTCAGCTTCCTATAATCAATACACATATGCCAACTAGTGACAGTTCTAGTTGGGATTAGTTCATTTTTTTCATTAGTAATTACAGTTAAACCACCTTTTTTAGGAACTACCTGTACAGGACTTACCCATTTGCTATCTAAAATTGGATAAATCATACCTGCTTCTAACAGCTTTACTACCTCTTTGCGAACCACTTCTTTCATGGTCGGGTTCAACCTCCTTTGTGGTTGTCGTACAGGCTTGAAATCATCTTCCATAAGGATTTTGTGCATGCAATAGGATGGACTAATGCCTTTCAGGTCAGCTAAAGTCCATCCCAAAGCTTGTTGATTATCCTATAAGACTTTGATCAATTGCTCTTCTTCTTTTGGAGATAGAGAGTTGCTAATGATAATTGGTTTTTGGTCCTTTCCCTGCAAAAACACATACTTTAGGTTAGAGGGTAAGGGTTTCAACTTCAGTTGTCTTTCTTCTGACTTGGACTCAGCTTTCTCCTGGATTTCTTCCTTTGCTTCTTGTTCCAGAGGAATGGTAGGTGTAGCTTCTAAATTTGTAAGAAAGGCTTCAATTTCAGCCTCCTCTTCCTCAGTGAACGGAGCAGAGCTGTCTATCAATGCCATTTCCAGAGGATCCAAGTCTTGAGGTCTTTGTTCAACATTTGCTATAACTTCCTCAAGTAGATCTAGCCAGAAGCACTAACCCTTATCTTTTGGGTACTGCATTGCTTCGAAGATATCCAATTGTATCTCATCCTCATGGACTTTGATTTTCAATTTCCCAATGTCCATGTCTATTCCCATTCTTGCTGTTCGCATGAATGGTCTCCCAAGAATTAAGGAAACCTTAGTGTCCTCTGAAATGTCAATAACGATGAAGTCAGCGAGAATTAAAAATTTATCAACTTTTACCAAAACATCCTCTGCTATGCCGAGTGGATACTTGATGGATCGATTGGCCAGCTGCAGAGACATTTTGGTTGGCTTTAATTCCAAGCCACCTATCCTTTTTAGCATGGACAGGGTCATCAGGCTCACGCTAGCCCCTAGATCTATTAAAGCTTTTCCCACTAACACATTCCCAATGGTGACGGGAATGGTGACACTTCCAGGATCTGTCAACTTGTGAGGAATATAATTCTAGATGATAGCACTGCAGTTTGCTCCCAATTGCATCGTTTCCTCTTCTGGGTACTTCCTTTTTTTCGTCAATAACTCCTTCATAAACTTGGCATAGGTGGGCATTTGCTCCAGTGCTTCAGCAAATGGAATATTGATTTGTAATCTTTTGCAAATGTCCATAAACCTAGCAAATTGCTTCTCCTTGTCAAGTTTTGATAGAGTCTTTGGATAGGGAAGTGGCTTCTCTTTTATCAACATCTTTTCTTTTTCTATTTTCTTCTCCTCTTCCTTTTTCTTTTCATCTTTCTTTTCTTCTTTTTCACTTTTTTCTTCTATATTTACATCTTTATTTTTCAACCCCTTCATGTTATTTTCTTCACTCTTTTCTTCTTCTTCTCTCTTGACAATGCAGTCTTTTTCTCCTTTCTCAGCAACACTGGTTTTAGTGTTTTACCACTCCGAGTAGTGATTGCCTTACATGATTCTTTTGGATTAGGTTCGGTATTGGCGGAGAACCGTTCCTTTTTGAGTTCCGCGACATCCTTGGCAAGTTTTCCCATCTGGATTTCTAAATTTCTGAACGAGGCATCAGTATTTTTCTGATTTTCCATTGTCAGTTGCATGAATTGATTCAGCATTTCTTCCAACTTGGGATTTTGCTCCATGGGTGGTGGTGCTTGCTGAGTGTTCTGGAACTGGCGAGGTTGCTGGTATGGTGGAGTTTTGGTGTTAGAGGGACCCACGTCTGGCCTCCAAGGCTAGTAATTCTGTTGATTTGGGCCTCGTTGATAGTTGCCTTGGTAGGGTCTTGGTTGGTTGTTTAGATACTGTAACTCTTCCTGCCTGCACTCACAATAACTTTTTTGATGATCACCAGAACAAATTTCACATATAAATACCTGGTGTTTCTTTGACTCCTGACTATTCCTGAGTTGCTTTGGCAGCTCCATTAGTTGTTTCTTTACTTCGTCGAGCTGTTGCTGTAGTTGTTTGTTTTGTGCCAAGATCGCATCGTTTGCTCCTAACTCCAGCATTTTTCCTTTCCTTGCTGGACCTCTGCTATATTGCCCTTGTTGGTCTGTCAATGCCATAGATTCGATGATGGATATGGCTTCGTCTGGCGTTTTGGACATGATTTGTCCTCCAACTGTTGCATCCAGCATGAGTTTATGCTATTGCTGCAATCCATTTCTAAAGATATGGATCTATGTCCTGGCATCGAACTCGTGGTTCGGGCATTTCCTCAGCATTGATTTGTATCTCTCCCATGCTTTACATAGGCTTTCGCCTGGTGCCTACACAAAAGTAGAGATAGCAGTTTTTAAATCCATGTATTTTGATTGAGAGAAATACCTGGAACAGAACCGTTCTTCTAATTGATCCCAGTTTGATAGAACGTGTTGAGGTTGATCAAGCAACCATTATTTTGCTTTCCCTATCAATGTCAGGGGAAACAGCCTTAAGGAGATTGCTTCTTCGTCTGCTTCTGACATTGCAGCAGTTCCACATAGCTCATAGAATTTTGTAAGATGAGCGTATGGGTCTTCGTGATCTAATCTTGCAAATGGGTTAGCATACATGAGTTGAACTAATCCTGGTTGCATTTGCAGTACCCTTTGTGTTCCGGTTGTTCTCCCCATACAGATTATGTTTCGCGGGGTAAAATTGACAAAGCCTTGGCTTTGTCCAGTCTCTGTAACACCCCTGCTAACTGCCCACTTCCATGGTAGTAAGCAATGCTCACAGGGTTGTTATTCGTTGTGTAGGGTTACTTCTAGCCCTTACGTTTACCTTTTTGAAAATACTTGATTATGGAAAATATGGACCAATTTGAAAATCATTTGTGTGCTTATCAAGTTATAAATTAAGAGTCATGTGTGATTAAGAGAATATATAACAATAGTCGCTAGCGTTTACCACGAGTTAGGTAGAGATCACAGTGGAACATGAGAAATAGGTGTATATATATATTTACAATCAAGGTCCCAAAACACAGTTACACATTTGCCTTAATAATAAATATTTACACAAAAGTACAAAAGTCATAAAACATAGTACAAAATATTTGTCGCCTTAGCGCGACCGTAGTCATTTTGCTCTAGCTTTGATCTACATCTCTCTGTCATCTACCATGCGTACCTTGGGTCAGTCTTCTCGCTGCGCCCACCTGGATCCATAACCGAGTGGGGGTGAGAACACTTAGTCCTCAGTGGGGTTCCTTAGCTCTATTTATCGCTTCATTTCTCGGTTATCCTCCAGGCCGTTCAAGGATTTCTAAGTGATCATGCATACTAACATCCTACTGATTATTATCTTTGCCTAGGGTCCTGAATAGCTTTATCTACTTTACTAGGTGATAAAGGATCTAATCTTTCTTATCTAGGTTCTCGTGCTTATTTACTTTTCTTGCGTACATACATAGCCGTCTCGAGCGTTCTCTTGACGGTACTTACTTCACACATATGCTTACATACTTTATTATATACTGATGCATCACATATGTAACATCCCGTGCTTCCATGAACCGAGAAACTTTCCGTTCCGATGCCGAGAAAGGCCGTGAAGCACCGAGGAAGCGAGGGGAGAAGAGTTAAGCCTCTGAAACCCTGGGAAATTCAAGGAACCGGATTGGGTTTAGCTGTTCTATAATTTTCGGGAGCCGCTGGACAAGTTTCAATGCCACCGGAAATTTCTCGGATACAGAAAAAAGCCCGTGGGATTTTCTGGGTTCGGTAAGGATGTCCCTGATCCCTGAGAAAATTATCCCAGGCTGAAGAGAAAAATAAATGGGTCACAACAGTATGCTCGAAATATTTTTAGGGTAACCGGGAGTAAGACTTTCCGAACAAAATGCGTCCGAGCGAAAACGGAGCTGGACAGGGGAAGGTGGCTTCTGAGGGAAGCTAACTAATAAATAATAAATAAAAATATAATAATAATAATAATAATAATAATAATAATAATAATAATAATAATAAAAGAAGCTGAAGCCAAGCTTCAGCAAAACAAATAATAGGAAAGAAAGAAAAGGAAAAAAGAAAAGAAAATAAAGTTACTGTGCACGGTTATAAATAACCACGTAACTTTCGTAAAATTACATTTACCTTCAGACGTTTTCACAAACACCCGCCTCGTTCCAACACATCTAGAGCTCGTGCCGGAGTCTCCAAAAAAATAGCCGGAGCACACCATCGTCAAGAGGAAAATCTCCCTTTCAGAGTCACCGAATCGGAATCTCGATCGAAGGTGGGTAATCCTAATCCCACTGTCTATGTGGTTTAATTATTAACTGTATGTGTTTATTTGTATATCTGACAGTAGATCTGATTAATAGTATTTTGGAGGGATATTGGTTTAAAAGGGTTTTGTGAAATATTGAGAAATGAAAAGCATAACTGTACCAATTGGAACCCTAGGAACAGTGGAAAATGAGAACTGGAGTCTCGGGGAGGCGATTTTTTAAGCAATCATTCGAATATGCCAGGAATTCAATCGAATGAAAGCCAAAATGAGCTTTCCTTCGAATGAATTCCACTGCAGTCGAATGAAGGCGAATTTTTGGGATTTCAATCGAATGAATCCCCTAGTATTCGAATGAAAGAATGCCGAGGGAATTCAGTCGAATGAAAGCCTATTCCAATCGAATGAAAGGACTTCGAGGGATTTCATTCGATTGCCCCTCCAAGTATTCGAATGAATCCTGGCAGACTTGAGACTTTAGTGGTTCTAAGGGATCCAAGGGGTACATAATAGTCTATTTTTGTATAGCAAGGCATGCATCATGAGGAATGGGTTGGGTATAGGTGTTAGAGCAACCCTAAAGAATTAGAGGCCAATCACTTAATGCATAAAGATAATAACGAAGCTTAGGGAATACTTATATAGTTATATGTTAGGAAGCCCTCCCTTGGCAAAGTCTTACAGACAAACCCCTCACCAGTTCACAAAGTTGGATTGGTCGATGTTGTTAAACATCTTGAGTAAACGGACAAAGTGACACAACAAAGACTACAGAGAACAAGAAATAATAGAATTGTATTATGAGAGTTGTGTGTCTTACATAGGAGGCTAAGCCTATTTATAGGCTGAAGACTCAACGGTCAAAACACAACGGCCAAAAATAAATTACAATCAATTAATAAGACTAAATCAAATCAAATCAATTATGACCATTAACATAAATTATTCTTAACAGATGTGTTACCTTGCCATCCTTACAAGTTGGGATTGGTTAACGGATCAGTCGCCCAAGGGTGGATTGGTTCGAAGAGGTTAATGACACCAGAAGGTAGAGGATGGATAGAAAAGGTGGAAGTAGAGGAAAAAGCGCTAACTTGGCAAGCCGGTACGCGTAAGGAGATAAAGAGCTAACCCGGCAAGCCGGTATGCCTATGGAAAAGATGCACTAACCCAGCAAGCCGGCACGTGCCAAAGCGGAGAAGTAGGACGCTAACCGGGCAAGCCGGTACGTGTAAGAGATCCCCAACACCCCCATGCACTATGTATCTATATATATGTGTGATTGAATGAATGTTTGAATAGGAGTTAACATATCTTGTTCTTGGTTTGTGTAATATGCAACGTCAAGGGAACGACCCAAGACGATTAGTACATTGACAATTAAAATATAAGATTTATAAGCATGTAGCCTTAGTAAGCAAGACTAGTTCCCTATTCACCTAGCTAACTTAGATAAAACTGTTCAGGGTTTTAATAAAAGATACTAAGCAGTAGGGTTTGTAGTATGCATGCTCACTTAGAAATCCCCTGAATGGCCTGGAGGATACTCGAGTAAATGAACCAATAATAGCCTTGGAGATCCACTGAGGACCTAGAGTTCTCACCCCTACTCGATTATGGATCCAGCTTGCAGCCATGACTTCGCCACCGGCCAAGGATGTCTGGTTATTTACGCGCACCCGCATGCGCATTTACCACACGGATACTCTCCTGGAGATGAGTACTTTCGCATCAGAACGCCTACCAGACGAGCCTGATCATTCTCCCAGGCAGAGGCTTGGAGCCCCAGGTTCATCGCCACTGAATCCCATCTGGGTGGACAAGCGTTCAGGGAGCAGCAGCAGGGATCCGATTCGCCTCAACGGCGATGAGGAGATGCCTCCTTCAGAGCCAGAGTAGACTCTTACACCGGCCCCGACGCCAGTTATAGATCCAGGTGCGTCCACCCCGACGGTTCGAGCTCGAGGTCGCAGGACCACTGCCCGGAAGAGGATAATGTCCGCTCGGCCACATCGCTTCGTCCCACACGGTTTCTCAATGGTGACAGACCTGAGCAGCAGTGAGGAGGAAGAGCCCCTGGAGCGCCTAGGAGACTCTGAATAGGTGGCAGACAGCCGGACCCGAGTTCAGGGATAGGGTTTTGTACCGTACACGAAACGAGTAGTGTCGTTCGTGTACGTAGTTTTCTTTTAGTTAGTATGTTTGTATATTACTTGAAGTGATGTATATATTATCATCCGACTGTACGGAATTATGTATAAACTTATGTATTATAATATAATGGTATGTTATGTATATTCGGGCCCCTATGTGTATCTTCTACCGATAGAGCTCCACGTTACAGGTATGTACTTACACTCTCTTATCGTTTAGTTATGCCGCTATCCGTTGTATTATTTGCAAGGCTCATTACTTTTTATATACATGTATTTGTAAAGGAAATTTCAAATTGGCCCGTATTTTCAGTAACCCTAATTTCAATTGATAACCTAGAACAGTAATAGTTCATATCCCAGCATTCAACTACCTAGCCAGGGAAACCTATGACTTAAGCATAGGCCAACTAGCTAGGGCGTTGCAACATACTTGTTCATCACATATGCATTTATCATATACTCATTTATCACCTCATTACATATTCATTCATTTCATTCTTTATGCATGAGAACTTTGAAACTTTCTTACGCGTGCCGGCTAACTAATGGACCGGGGCGCGTCCTTCTTTCGAGCTCTCGGCTAACTAATGGACCGATGCTCGTCCTCCTGTCTGGCTCTCGGCTAACTAATGGACCGAGGCTGTGTCAGCTCCCAGCTAACTAATGGACCAGGGCCGCGCCGAGTCTTCCCACTCATGTAGATGCGGCCAAACATCTACAACCTGCTTCTGTCCTCTGATTGATGTCGACAAGGCAGTGCTATAACCTGAGTGGTTACGAACCACCGCGGATAACTAATGTTCCGTCTTCGATCATCAATAGAGATAACCGTCCACCTAGTGGGAGGGCAAGGGGTTTGGTCCTATAACACAAACTAAGTGGTGACCCATACATCATCATCATTTCATAGGCGTGACGTCACCCTTTCTCATTCATCTTTTCTTTCCTTTTCATTTGTTTTTTTCTTTCTTTTCCATCCAACATCATTGACCAATCCTTTTGGGATTGGTGAGGGGCGTGTCCGTAGACGTGCCAAGAGAGGGACATTCCTATCATATAACTATATACTTGTTCCCTAATGTTAAATTGTAATCTTTAAGCTTTACGTGATTAACCTCTAGTGTGCTAAGGTTGTCCTAACACTTATTGACAACCCGGTCCTCATGATGCATGATATCATACATATTATAATCCGAACCATTCTACATGCAATGTTCCACATACATCTCACCTGTTACATACATCAATCATGTACAACAATGAAATCTTCGCTTGTTGGACTATGTGGCCAAGACAGTTTCCATGAGCTCCCTGCCTCACCGGCCGCTCAGCGTGACTTTGGGTCCGCTCAGCGGTCCCTGAGGCTCGGTCCTACCCGTTTTCAAAATCATTTTCAAAGGGCTCTCAGGCCGCTCAGCGGTTATCTGGACCGCTCTGCGGTCTGACGCCAAGTTCTAGAAACATTTTCCATCCTTATCTTTAAGTTCATCCTGAGCCGCTCAGCGATACCTGGGCGAACATCAACATACTTCTTTGGTTTTCTTTGTTTCTTGCCATCCTTTCTCATGGACACTTCTTGGGTTTTTTTTACACATATTCCAACCAATAAATCCTAGCTAGTCCAGGTCACAGGACCCTTCAGAATCATCATCAAAACCTAACATAACAGTTCTAACATAGGATGATCATAGAGCATACAAGCACATAAACACATACAAGCAAACATAAGCCACCAAGGGGTGAGCAAGCCAAGTTTACCCACCTTCTTTAGAGGCTTTGAAGGCAGATTGGATGATGAGAGAGTTGGGGGAGAGCGGTCCTCCAAGTGCAGAGCTTCTGCCTGGCTTCCGTTAGGTGTTCCCCGGTTCTGATGGTTCCTGTTGGCGCCTGGCTTGTTTTGACGCCTCCGAGCTCCTCTTGGCTGAATTTCTTCAAGCTTTCCTTAGGGTTTTGACGATATTTTCGTGGGCTAGGGTTAGGGGATTCCTGGAGGAAGTGAACTGGGTTTAGGGCAGGCGGTGTCTGGGTCTCCGGTTTGACCGAACAGCAGTCGATCGGGCAAACGGACAGAGTTTTGGCAAGGTTTCCATTTTTCTATGTCGTTTTCGGTTTTGGGGAGGAGGTATTTATAGCCAAAGGCTGAATGCCCATTTTACCATTTTACCCTTGGCAAAAATTACCAAAATGCCATTATAATTTAATTTCTTAATTATTTAATTAGTTTGGATAATTACAAAGTCAAATCAAGTCACATCAATGAATAGTAACTCTTATTTTATTAATTTTTCCTAAAAAATATGATTCATCACGTGGTGTTCTCCCATGTGGGTCCCACGCAATCCCGTTTCGCTCGTTTTCGGTCATTCGCAGTGCCGGTGCGTCATGCGCGGTCGTCCGAAAAATATTTCGCTTACACCATCGCGATCCTCTAACTTTCCTCCACCTAGAAATGTGATTCATTCAAGGCATTTGTGAATTTTTCTCCGGAGGTATATTCTTCACAGATACCTTTGGCACACCGTTGAGCGTCGGTGACGACAAGCGCCAGTTCAGCTTGCATTTCTGCGATCGCCTAGTCCTCCTAACGAGGTTGTGGGACCAATCCAAGGTATTTGAAACTTTTCCCCGGTACCAATTGGGTTTCTAGGGACTTGGGACTCTCTGCTCAGTTCTACAGGCTAAACAGAGTCGTTCTAGTCTCTGCAGAATCGTCCGAAACTGAACAGAATTCCGTCTGGCGGCCAGTTTATGTTTTCTATCCAATCCTAAAGGTCAAGGTGAATCATTTGAGTGACAGC
Organism: Nissolia schottii; assembly: GCA_003254905.1. NCBI lineage: Eukaryota > Viridiplantae > Streptophyta > Magnoliopsida > Fabales > Fabaceae > Nissolia > Nissolia schottii. The sequence goes on along the minus strand of QANU01069930.1, from coordinate 2,341 downwards.
AGAATTTTGAGAAACTAAACAGAATAATTTCTACAGACACTCGTGTCCTAGGGAATCAGGCTTCTACTTTCCTGACGTCTCCAACGTCACTCGCGTTTTCGGACATCCTCCCTTATTCTTGAGCTCTCTGGTATTCCACACTCCTTCTATTCCTTTTAGATTCTCCCTTTTCACCTTAATATCTTAGGGTTACCATCCTGACCTCGACCGCTCCTGATTTCATATTCTTTTTGCTTCCCTCACACACTTAGCACCTTTTCCTTCTTAAGCTTAGTACGCCTTCCTTTGTCCTCCAAGACCCCACCTTACATAATTCTCTAGGTGAAACCTAAATTAGATATGGCAACCGCACTCGAAATTGATCCCCTCCCACTTGATTGTTATTCCATGTTCTTAGATTTATGTTCATACCTCGAACCCTAGCTGTACTCTTACCTACGTCCTTAGCTCGTTTATATGATGCGTACATGCATGGTTGTTAAACTCTCGAGTTAACTCTTAAACTCTTACGAGTTTACGATTTTACTACACAAAAACGAGTTAACACTTATGTAAACTCTTTTTTGGTAAACTCGTACGAGTTTAAGTAAACTCTCGATTCTACTAGCGAGTTTACGAGTTAAAATCTACCTACGAGTTTACGAGTTTACCTCAAAATGTACAAATTTTGTAACTTTGTTAGATACTTACCTAACTTTGTTTATATTAGATAATGTATATTGAGTTTATTTTGTTAATTTCATATATTTATCATAATTGAGCTATATTTTATTGAACTATAAAATAATACATATACTGAATAAAGTATGACATAACCACTAAGTGTCATGCATTAAGG
>QANU01069901.1:0-39123 GCA_003254905.1 Nissolia schottii | reverse complement strand
GTTTGAAATTATCACATGGTATGACGATTTTAAACATTTTTTAAAAAAATTAAAAAAATCTGAAATTCCCACCAAATATGGCGATTTTTGACTTTTTTTTTTAAAAAAAAATTTAGAATTTGAAATTGCTATAAGAAGTGACAATTTCAAGCTCAAAACTATACATTAATAAATATTTTTTTGACCATAATATGGTATTAAAAAAAAATTTGCATTTAAACGTAGATTTCTCCCCCACCCCACACCACACCACACTGAAACCTGCCAAATAACACTGAAGATTATTGTGTGTATGTACGTATATGGTTCAGGGACACTCACCGTAGCTGGTTCCAGAAGGCAACCCACCAAGTTGAATATGTCACTGCATCAAAAATATTATTTTACAAACCGAGACCAATAACAAAAGTATTTAGTGCCACTTTTAGCGAACGCCTAAGATTTCGCCAAAAGAGAAAAAAAATTAATGAGTGCTCTATAATAAATTTATTAAGGAGTTAAAAATAAAAATTTAGAGATTTTTAATGTATTAAAGAACTAATAATTTCACCTTTCTTTTATTAAACAAGCGCGAGACACTGATTAGAAAAAATAAAATAAGTTGCTGATTGTATATATTAATTAATTAAATAGGAAAAATAAAAAGTTGACGAACCCGGCAACCCAAGTGAAGAGAAAGGCAAGGGAGACTCCATGGCTTGATTTTGTGCGGAAATTGGTGATTATCTGAGGGATTTCCGCAACTCCCCAGCATACGAGACTTATGAGCCCGAAGCTGAACGAGATGTCATCTTTCAAATTGCAAAGGCAGTCTTTGAAGTACCTCTCGACCCACCTAACGCACGGTTTCCTCTCCTTCAAACAGTAAGAGGGTGGCATTCTCTCTCTCTCTCTCTCTCTCTCTCTCTGTGTTTCTGTGTGGGGGTTTCAGTTGAGCGCTGAAGTTGCTTTTATGGGAAGAGGGTGGCTTTGGAAATTACAAAAGAAGACACGAGAGGGGGAAGCAGCTAGTGACAAGCTGTGTTGTCCTTTTTGGGATTGTTGTATTGTACACTGTGAACGAAGGTGTCGCTCCTTTTGAGAATTCTAAACTTAGAATTTATTAAATAAGATACTAGATGATGATAAGATGCCTCTATAAATATAACCTCTATAAATATAAAATAAGTATGATTAACATTTTTGTAATTTTAACTAATACCATTATGAGTGGCTTACTTAATTGGTACTCGTTGATCTAGTGTATTTTAACTGTTTTTTAGGCTAAATACATGAGGATTAATAAATTTAAAATTAAAAGTGGTGTAAAGAGTAAGTTTATTAAAGTATTTTTATTTAATTTAGTTAAAATATTTTTTGACGGAGAGAGAGAGAGATAGTATTGAGAAATAATTATTTTTAAAATTAATAAATTAAAGATATAATTGTAAAGATAACAATAAATTTTTTAGAATGACAAATATAATGACAAAGGAACCGGACGGAGTATTCTCTGGACTATGTCAACTCTATAATAAATTTTGTCCAAAGTAGTAAGTAAAATGATTTGAGAGTCGAGAGTGAGTGTAACATCCCGATTCTTCCTTGTACGGAAAACCCGTAGACTACACCGTTAATGACGGTCAAAAGCCATTCAAGAGGGCTAGAAAGTGAGATTTGACCTCCAAACTACCAGGATTGGTGGTTAGGGTTAGGTCTCGCCATCCCGTGAATTTTCCAGAGCATTCGAACAAGTTTCGGCTCGAACGGAAAATGTTTTGGATACTAGCAGACACTCGTGGAATTTCTTGACGTGATAAGAAAGTCAAAGATCCCTGAGTGAAAGCCCCCGGAACGATAAGAAAAATTAGTGGATCGCGACGGTATGTCCAGAATATTTTTAGGGCAACCGAGTGTGAGATATTTTGGACAAAACGCAATCAAATGGGACGGGAACTGGCCCTAGAGGGGATTCCTATCTCCATCAGGAGATATTTTCTCCAAAAAACATATAATAATAATAAAAACAGTTAAAAATAAAGAAAAAGAAAAAGGAAAAAAGGAAAAGGAAAAAGCCACAGAACGTGGCTATAAATAGCCACTTCACTTTCAGAGACTTTACGTCTCTTTCTTTCGTTTTCACAAACACCAGTCCCGTTCGGACACATCTCGGTTACTTGGTTGAGTCCCGAAAAAATTCCCGAAGCACGCCAGCAAGAGCTGAAAATTGCCAGTAGCAAATCTACCGAGTCCGAATTTCCATTGTAGGTGGGTAACTCTAAGCCCACTGTCTATGTGGTTGATTTTATGACTGTGTATATGTATCTGTGTGTATTTGACTGTAAAACTACTTTGTATAAACTATAGGGAATAAGTTATGTAGGATGGTTTTTGATGATTTTGACGTTTAGGAACCATAACTGTACTGATTGGATCACTGGAAAATGAGAAAAGTTACGGTGAAAAGCCCCTGGGAGAAAAGGCTATCGGGAGCCAATTTTACACTATTTCATTCGATTGAATTCCCAAGGAATTCGAATGAAAGAATTTTGGATTTCAATCGAATGAATGAGGATTTTCAATCAAATGAAAGCCTGAGAAGGATTTTAATCGATTGAATTCCTTGATCAATTGATTGAAAGAATCATTCGAATGCACAACCCTAATCATTCGAATGCTCACTGAAAGACTTGAGTTTTAATTATGTTACGAGATCCTTTAGGCATAGCTATGCGTACCCTAAACCGTGAGAGCACACATCATGAGGAAACGGTCGCCGTAGGGTTTAGGGCGACCGTAGATAACTAGAAGTCCCCACTTAAAGTCCAATAAGATCATAATTGAACCCTAGGGAATGAAGACGAGTTAAAGAGGTTCCGACCCCAGTTGGCATGGAAGACATTAGTTAAAGAGTATTGTTATATAACTAAAAAGTTCCCCTATTCTCTTGGCACGTCTTATAGACCCGCCCCTCACCAATTCGGCAAGCTGGGTTGGTCATGAGCAACGTAGGTAGAGGGACCTGATTACGATAATAACGGGCCAAGGCCCGAGATTATGAGAACAGGCCAAGGCCTTATTATACAGAGAACAGGCCAAGGCTTGAAGGAAAAACAAAGATAGAAGGGGGACCCTAGTCAAAGTAGGCAGTAAGATAAAATGTGGTCGAGTCCAAGGGCTGACCCACGCGTCCACATCTGATCAGTCCAAGGTCTGATCCCTCGCCATTCCTGTAAGGGGGTGGTTGTACCTATCGCGTTCGATGTCTTCCTCCTATGAGCTTTACGTGGTTAGCTACTACACCGGTCAAGAGCGTCGCCGGGTCGACACGATACAGACAAGAAAGAGGTTATAACCCAGGCCACGGTTACAAAGGTGCAAAGGACTAAGAAGGACGCAGCCATAGGGTGCGTAAGAGATCCCCAGATCCCCCATGCACTATAAGTATATATATATATATATATATATATATATATATATATATATCCACATGTATGATTGAATGAATGAATGTATGTATGTATGCCAACATGTATGTATGTATGTATGTATCTATATATGTTTATGCATTATGTATCGTCAAGGGAGCGTTCCGAGATGACTATTATGTTTCTAGCAGTAACGTAAAGTTAAAGAGCACGAAGTCTAGTTAATGACAAGATTAGTATCCTAATCACCTAGTAACTTAGATAAAGCTGCTCAGGACGTAGGTTAAAGAAAATAATCAGTAGGGGACTAGTATGCATGACACTTAGAGGTTTCCTGAGTGGCCTGGACTCTGCCCGAGAAATGAACCGTAGAGACCACGTAGAGTTTCTACTAAGAACGAAGTAGTTCTTACCCCCACCCGTGTATGACTCCAGATAGCAGAGATGGCATCCCCGCCTGCAAAAGACGTTTGGTTGTTCACCCATACTCGGCAATGGAATTTCCAAACGGATACCCTTGTTGAGACGTGTACATTCGCGCCAGCCAATCTGCTACAAAACCCCAGTCACAGCCCACACCACCTTGACGGAGACTGCGAGGACCGGGATCCTCACCGATGTGTCCTATCTAGGTGGATAAACGTCCAGGAGCCAGCAGCTATGACCCAATCCATCTCAATGGTGAGAATGAGGTTCCTCCTTCTGAGCCAGCGCGAGAGCCCGAGGCTGACCCCATAGCGGACCCGGGATTATCCACTTTTCTAGCTCAAGGACGTGGCTACCGGCCACAGGGAGAAAGAGAGTGACTCTCGCCCTGCCGCGTAGATACGCTCACCGAGACTTCACGGCGGTGACTGCCCTATCCAATGACGACGAGCCCACAGGTGAGGAGGATCCAGCGGAGGGGGAGGAGGAGGACTCCGACGAATAGGCGGTGGCGAGGAGGTACCCTTGATGTATGACCCCTAGTAGAGGGAGTGTTAGTAGGTTTGTACCGTACACGCAATGAGTAGCTATCATCCATGTACGTAGTTCATATAGACGATTATGTATATATATTAGGTTAGTTTGTATGTATAAACTGGTATGTATATTGGTAACTGCTAGCTATTATTAGTAAGAACTGTACTTTTGGACTATGTATATGCGTATGTATGTGACTTTTCGGGCCCTTATGTGTACTCCTTTAGAGGGTTATTACGTGACAGGTATGTACTCGTACTCCCTTATTCTATTGTTATGCTGTTAAGCGAGTTATTATTTGTATGACTCTCTATTTTCTATTACCAGTAATTGCGAAAGGAGTTTCAAAATGACCCATATTTTTGGTAAACCCTGATTTGGAAAGATAACTTAGAACAATAGTAGTTCACACCACCAGAAGATCACCACCTCGTCTGGAGGGCTTATGACTTAAGCATAGGCCAGCTAGTTAGGGTGTTTCGGTGAGTATTCTCCAGACCATGCCAACTCTATAAATCTTCATAGTTATGTTACTAGTCCACCCCATAAAAGTTTTACTCAATATTCTCATTGCATTTTCTGATACAATAAATCTTTTTACAATTTTTTTACTTTCTTTTATAATATGTTTTTCCTATTTTGTCTCTAAGTATGTCACGACCCAAAAAGTCATGACCAGCGCATGAGAGATACGATCTCTTATGCAAACCTTTGACCATAATTTTTGTGAAAATTTGTGTAATCATAGTCCTTTAGTAGTTCTAACCACCTACGTTGTCTAAGATTCAAATCCTTTTGCTCGAAAATATGCTTAAGACTTTTGTAATCGGTGTAGATCTCACATGATTCACCGTACAGATATGGACTTTAGATCTTCAAGGCAAAGACCACTTCCACCAATTCTAGATCATTTATGGGATAGTTTTGCTCATGCTTCTTGATTTGTCTCGAAGAATATGAAATAACTCAACCGTGTTGCATCAGTACACAACCAATCCCAACTCTGGAAGCATCGTAGTATACTAAAAGACCACCAGTATTTGAGTGTAACACTAGAATTGGTGTTGAAGTCAAACAATCCTTGAGTTTCTGAAAAATTTCATCGCAACGGTCAGTCCATTGAAACTTCACACATTTCTGCATCAACTTTTTCATCAGAGCAGCGATTTTAGAGAAATTCTCTACAAAGCATCGATAGTAGTCTACTAACCCCAAAAAGCTTCTAACTTCTAATTGTAACATCCCCGATTTTTCTCCTTAGAAAGACTTCGCAAAATCCATAAATTTGCTTGATTAAAAGTGTAATGGAAATGATTAATTGGATGGGGAAAATTTTGGTTAAGAGTTATTTCCCTCAAACGTTAGATAAAATAAGGGATTTACGATCTCGCGGAACACCGCAAGGTCCATGTCAATTTTTTGACAATATGGGAATTCTATCAGGTGCCATAGGGATCCGTAAAATATACACTCACGGAAATAAATGCTCAAATACCTTGCTTTGGCACACTATCCTGACCAGGAAAATTCGTGGATCACGGATATGTGTTCAGAATATTTTTGGAGTATCTGTACAAGGGCGAATGGGTACCAAATGCGATCAAATGTGATCGAAAACCGGACAAGGGGCCTTGATATTTTCGTAAAGGCTAAGATACTTATAATAAAATAATAATATAATAGTAATAATAATTAATTAAAGGCATCAGGGGGACCACGGTTATAAATACTGCCTTAGTCCACACTTGGGGACCTATCCACACTTGGGGATAGACTGACTTCGTTCACACTTGGAAACATACTGCCTTAGTCCACACTTGGGGACCTATCCACACTTGGGGATAGACTGACTTCATTCACACTTGGGAACGTACTAACCTTGTCCACTCTTGGGGACATACTGACTTTGTCCACACTTGGGGACTTTACCTTTCTTTTCTTAACATGACATAATTCAATCCCTCATAGGGCATCAACACATATATGGTCATATATTATCCATCAATTATCATTTTCCATAAGCATAAGAGACATACTTTCACTTGCTAAAACATAATTTAGCATCTATATAACTATTGTCTACAAATCACATAACATAGATTATTTTCTCTAGGCATGCATAGATCATTAAAGCATAGATTAGATTAGGCTAGTTTAATTTATCATAAAACACTTCACATAAACATACTCATGAACGTAGCTTGAAACTATGGTGTATCAGTGCTTTTCTCAATACGTCTGTTTTCTGTCAGTATTTAGTTATCAGAAACCGGAGAGGTACAAGACCTTACCCCAAGGTTTTTGATAGATCTAAGATCATTTTTCATGCATAGTAATTCAGATTTGAGCTCCAAAATCACGAAAGTGCAATTTTGCCCTTTCCTCCAAAATGCTGTTTTTTGCCCGTAAAACCCTGATTTCATCATAATTTTAGTTCTCAAAAACCCGAAGGGCTCAAGACTTGCCCTTAAGGTTTTTGATAGTTCTAAACCGATATTTTCTGAAAATCAACCCAGTTTTTCAATCCCAAAACTCAAAATTCTCGTTTTGCCCTTGTTGCTCAAAAACATCGTTTTCTGTCTATTTGCTGATAAATTCATCGGGGATTCCAAAAATCACAAAACTTGACATCCCCGCTCAATTTTTCGGGTAGAACTCAAAAATAACATTAGTTTTTCATGATAAAATTCAAAGCATACAGTTCCTCTTGAAAAACGTGATATAGTCCTGTTTACAACTTAGGCTTTCCTAAATTTTGACCGAGTCACAGATAACACCAGCAGTTCCAGACAAATATCAACAACACATATATATAGTCATGGTCACATACAACATCCTAACATCATATATTATCTAACATACAACCACATAGACAGTGGATAAGTCGGTTTACCTACTTGCTTATGTCTGATTACTGTTCCGGTGCTTCCTGCGGACTTCTGCCTTGCTATGATGTTTCCTAAGCTCCTCCTATGCTAGGTTTCTTCCAAATTTCCTCTACGAACTTAAGAGAATTTTGGTGATTTGACAGAGCTTTGGCAAAGTTTTCCTTTTCTCCCTAAAATTTCAGATTCTAAGGGGTATTTATAGGCCAAGCCACGAAATTCCCTTTTCCAAAATGTCCTTAGGCCAATTTACCATTTTATCCCTAAGATTATGCCATCCATGACCTAAGCATGGTGACTCACCACCATGACTCACTTCTTTGACTTGTTGACCTGCCATTTGGGCCATTCTTGGCCGTGCTTTATGTTTATGTCTTGGCCACTTTTTGTGGCCAAGAATTAAGTGTCTCCGGAAGATCAATTTTGATCAAGTTTTGTCATTTCCGGTCCCCGTACTTCGCGTATGGTTATCCTAAAAATATTCTGATCACGTCCTTGTAATCTCCTAATTTTTCTAAGGAAAAACCTAGGGTAATCTAAGGTATTTGTAAAATTTCTTCTGTATCCGTATGTTTTACAGATATCTTAGACACGTGATTATACCCGGGTGACCGAAAGGATTGATTCTAGTGTCTGCAGAATTTTAGGAAAACGAATAGAATTTCTTCTACAGACATTTTAACCTAAAGGTTCATATTTCTAATGGTTTAACCTACAATGAAAATTTCTAGGCATTTATCTAACAATATTTTCACTAAGGAGGAAGCGGGATGTTACAAATAACGTCTTCCTGCCAATGTGATTCGACAACACTCTAGATATAAGTAAAATACTAAACAACTCCACTACAAAATTGTTAACTTGACGAGGACTGCAAACAATAGGAGTCTTACTCCGAATTAGCAACATTATATGAAAAACAATGAGATTAGAGGGGTAAGTCATCACACTCAGTGAATGACAAAACCCCATGGCTTACATGGGACATAAAAAATCATGAGACTCACAATGAAATAAATAAAGATAATAATAATATTAATTATCAGTATTTATGAGGAGATGATGATGATGACAACGATGATGATGATGATTTCAAAAGTTTTGAATATCTCGAGAGATATCTGTCTTAGAGTTCTGCCCGAGCCTCATGGTATGCTCAAAATTTAACTACTCGAGCCCTATGGCATGCTATCTGCCTGAGCCTCATGGTGTACTATCTGCCTGGGCATCACAATATGCCTACAAGGTACCATGGTTGACATAGGCTGTTATCAATGTACAATTCTAATCAAGATACTTCTAATCAAAACTTATACATTCATTTTATCATCAAGATAATAATCTCTAAAAAAATCATAATACTCATCATGCAACACATGCAATGTCTTACTTACTATCAAATGGTCCCACGTGTAAATAAAAAGGTTTCATGAGTTTGTAAGTATTTTTATAATTATTTTTGAAACTGATCTTCCTTGGACATTCTAATCTATTTTCTGACAATATTATCACAAAGGCATGTAATAAATTTGCTCGTAATAAAATATCACCGAGGGAAATAATTATTAATGACTATTAAACTAGGCTATGAGAAACCGCCACTCACCTGGAGTCGCTAAAATTCTCCCGTCATTACTAGGCAACTCCTATGGAATATCGCTCTTTGTTCCTGATTCATAAGTACTATACCTCACACTTATTTTTCCCTCATTTATCACTCACAGACACACAAGAAAAGGATGTCTTCTATTTACTTATACTGATGATAAATCACATAAAAATACTTAGCCTTAAAGAGTAACTGGGCAAGGAATATATCAACATGGACTCACCCACGTTTTGTCCATAAATTTATGAAGTTTGTGAAAGTTTTTTTTTCCTTGGTGTAGGAATTAATGTCAACTGCCAAGATGTTGTTTCCTTATGAAATTTTCCTGCAACTTTCATGTTGCTTGCTTAATATATGTATGAAGTCAAATATGAGACAATGTTTATAAAGCCTAACTACATGTAGAGAATAATAGGAAAAAGATGAAACATATCAAACCATGAAACAATTTTAAAAAAGAAACTTGTTAGCAATTTTGTAAGTTTGTTGGACTAAAAGGAAAAATAAAGGCATTTAAGTGTACATGTAAACAAGTCAATGACTATAAAGTCTACATGTCTGAAACTAGTGATAAAGCCTAAATGTTTAAATATTATTGGGTTAAATATGTTTTTAGTCCCTGTAAAATTAAAAATTTTGTGTTTGGTTCTTGAAATTTTTATTATTAGAAATTAGTCTTTGAAATTTTTTTGGTAAGTTTTAGTCTTTACCATTAGAATGAGACGTTAAGTGTTGACGTGGTCATTAAATGTGACACGTGACACTGTTAAATGTGACATGTGACACCATTAAATGTACCACGTGGCCATCACATGTGGTATAATTATAGTAGCAAGTCCTTTGACAAAGAATATGATAGATTTAATTATGATATGTACCTGGGTCAGTATAAAATAAAATTTGTTATGACATTTTAAAGAAGTTGATGTAAGAGTGAATTAGGTTAGTTCAGAATATAAGAATGTATGATAAGAATGCAAAATTCTTTTATCATTATTAACATCGAAATTATATTATGATAATTCAGGTGGGGGCTACAAGCCTATGACGGATCGGTTTCAAATCGCCCAAGCCAAAAGAAGGATAAGACCACAACACAGCGGTATTCAATGGACCGCTGGAAGGTAATCAATGGGAGCGTTCTAATCCGCAAAAAACAGAAACAGGACAGAAGAAACGGCGACGGTGCGCTTCAACTTGATGATTAGATTGAGCCCACGTTGCAAAGTGATGATATTCTTACGTTGGCTTCTTATCCTTTCCTTTCTAGCTACAACTAAGATAGACACCAACTCTTCTTGACTCTTCCGTCTCGTCCTCTAGCCAATTACCCTTTCAATTCCAATCCTAATTTCTACAAAGCAGCAATCGGAATCCAAAAGTGGAGTGACATCTAATCATACATACTGGCCAAATTTTTTTCTCTACTTTTACAAGCACATATACTGTAGTGTGTATTTAATATTTGTGAATTTGAAACATAAAGATAACGGGTCATTCTCAAAGGATGAAAAAAAATCCGAAAACGCCAATGGAAAACTTGAAGTCTGCGCCAAATTTGTACAGTACTGAAGGAAAGTAAGGAGAAGGGACGAGTTGCCGCTTCACTAACGAGCAACAATTAAACAGCTGGTCGCCGCATCTTGATGCTTCTTGCATTATATTTTATATATGCTTGTGATGTTTGGATGCTGCTGCTTGGAAAAAAAGGAGGAAAAAAATCAGCCTTGAATCGAGTGATAACAGGAGAAAAAGATATAACACACTAGGGGTGTTCATAACCCGATTTGTCCTGCTAATTAGGACCAGTCTGAAGCATTTAGGCCGAATTTTAAAAAAACTAAAAAAAAATTCGATTTTAATTCATACTGGATTCGGGTTTAGCCTCGGGTCACCCGACCCAGCCCAGTGTTTAGAAATCTATGTCTATTATAGTTACATTATGTCTATTGTAGTTAAACTAGGTCTATTTCGGTGTTTAGAAATCTATTGTGGTGCACTTATTATTTTTTTGTTGTTTATATTTCACTAAAATTATGAAAGTTTGAATGAAAATGCTAATGTTATAAATTTTATTTCATTATGGTGTAATGTTTGAAATTAATTAGTGTTTAGTTAGGAAATATAATGTTTAGTTTACAATTTTTTTAGCTTTATTTTTTAATGGACATTATTTTTTATTTTGAAGTTTGAGATAGTTTTGACCTGTTTTTGGTCCGATCCAAACCCGAGTTTTAACTCAACCTGAAGATGATCGGATCTATCGAGTTTAAGATCAAGTTCGGATCTTCAAAATTGGTCTGGTCTAAATATAGAGTCGGGTTCGAGTAAAAACTAACCCAGCTCAACCCGACCTATGAACACCCCTACAACACACCAAGAGAATGTTCGTGAATTTTAGCTGGCCGTACAAATGTCAATGATGAAGTAATGGTATTCCCAACCGGCCATTTATATAAAAATTGAAATTAATTCATCTCTAATTATGGAAATATTAAGAATTATTAACTATTCTTTTGGGAGAATGATTAATGGACTGATCCAGATATTTATGGAATAATTTCTTCTAAAAGCTGATAAAATTGCGTTATGATATCAATCTAGCAACATTGGTCGAAGCTGTGAGAACTACTCAGTACAGTGATCATATGTTGATCGGAGACAAGACTTTGGAGCAAAAGGAGCAATCTGCCAAGACAGGACCCAGTAATGGTTTGCTTGCCGCATTAACCAATTTGAAATAGAAAACATATTACGAGAAAGGAAATATTAACAGAATTGCATATCAAAACAACTAAAAATATTTTAGAAAAAATCAAGCAGGCATGCAAATTTGAAACTTTACCGAGATGGGAGGATGGAGTAGTGTTAACAAATGCAAGTGGACAATTTTAACGGGTCCGTGTTAGCCATAGTTTATAGTTTATTTAGTGAGACAAGACAGGGATACAAAAACAAAAATTGTGTTTGTTTACTGAGACATGAACAAAAGTTTGTATCCTAGGATAGAAAATTTGTATATTTTCTATACCTGCATTTACCTGAGATACAAAGACAGAGACATAGACAGAAATTTAATAAAATTTTAATTTTCAATTTTATCCATGATTTTCAATGAGTTATCTTGCCCAACAAGTCCAAGCACTTAGCACCGCAATCACTGAAACACTTACTTTCAGTCTACGATATAGTCGTAACACTGATTATATGGTTGTTATCTGCTTTAGTCAGGTTACTTTTAGCCCCCTACTTTTAGCTTTGCAAATAGTTCTTACTCAAAAATATGAACCAATTTTCAACTTTTCTTTTCATAGGTTATTTCATAAAATAGGAGCCGTGAGTGAGAAAGAGAATGTAACACAAGCGATTGAGCCTTTTGGCTTACTAGTTAGCAGGCATACGTCGAGCAATAGATAGATAAGCAGGCATGCAGTCCATCACATATATTCATAGGAAGTCATATAGTTAGTTGTTACAATAGGTCATACACAATTATCAGGTTTGTCAACATACATTATACGTCCTCAAAACATAAGGGTTAACTAGAACATTTCTCACTTAGCCCTTGGCAAAACTCTTGCTAGATCTGGTCTCTTGGGTTCCTTCTCCTGTTATTGTCCCTCACAGCTCCTCGTGTGGCTCGACAGAGTCCTCGCAGTAAGTTCCGCCGTACGTCCCTGAAGTCATAAACGAGTGGGGGTGAGAACGCTTCGTTCTCAGTGGGCGTCCTTAACTCTACCTATCGTTTCATTTCTCGATCATGCTCCAGGCCGCTCAGGGGATCTCTAAGTGTACTTGTATACTAATGTCCCTACTAATTATTAATCGTCATTCTAGTCCTGAGCAGCTTTATCTAAGTTACTAGGTGACTGGAATTTCTAATCTTGACATTCCCTAGGCTTCGTGCTCATTAACTGAATTCGCTTGAGTACGACAATATAGAATCGCCCCCTCACGTCACTTCTAGCTTATATAATAGTCGTCTCAGGATGTTCCCTTGACGATACTAATGCATAGTCATATACTTGTTTACATACATAGTCACATACATACATACATACATTCATCCATACATATATCTCATGCATGAAGGGGATCTAGGGTTTCTCTTATGCGCCCTGTGGCTGCGTCCTTCTTAGTCCTTCCACCCGCGTAACTGTGGTCGCGGCTACACCCTCCTTGCATTCCCTATCATGCCGACCCGACAGCACTCTTGACCGGTGTGGTAGCTAGCCACGAACATTCATAAGACATCAAGTAACAATAGGTACAACCACCAAACTGAAGGGATGGCGAGGGATCAGCCCTGTGACTCAATCAGGTGTGGACACGTAAGTTGGCCCTGTGACTCGACTTGGTCAGCCATGTGACTTGACCGCGCATAACATTGTTCATTCATTGAATGGATCCATTCTTTGACCAGGCCTGTGCCCGTCATTCATCATAATAAGGCTTGTGCCTTCATAGTCAGGCCTGTGTTTGATTTCATAAACTCAGGCATGTGCCTGTGGTATCGTAATCAGGCCTATGCCTGTGTTGTCTTTAACCAATCAATCTTGTTGAATTGGTTGGGCGTGTCAGTTGGGCGTGCTAAGAGAAAGGGATAATCCAAATCATATAACTACGTACTTTACTTAAGGTCTTCCGAGCCCTCGGTGGTCGGAACCTTCTTAACATATCCTTGTTCCCTAGGGTTCAGTTATGATCTTCTTAAACGTTAGGTGATGACTTCTAGTTATCTATGGTCGTCCTAAGTTGTATGACGGCCGATTTCTCATGATGCATGCTTTCATATACAATGGTATACATGTCGGTACCTGTTGGATCCCATAGAAAAGCTCAAAACTCAAGTTCTTCAGGGAGCATTCGAATGACTAGGGTTTGGTCATTCGAATGTCTCGAGAACTTAGCTCTCTATTTGTGAAAATGGGGTTTCATTCGAATGACTAGGGTTTAGTCATTCGAATGAATCCTGAGAATTCTTTTATTCGATTGCCCAGGGTTTGGTCACTCGAATGAATCCTTAAAATTCTTTCATTTGAACGATTCTAAGGGAATTCATTCGAATGACCATGTTATAACTCCTCCGTAGCGTGATTTTCACATATTTCCCAAGGTTCTCGCACTTGTAACTTCATTTCTCTTTTCCAGGTGATCCAATAGGTACAATTATGTTTTTCTAACATCAAAATTACCAAAAATTATTTTCACAGTTTATTCTCTATATTTTCTACAAAGTATTTTCCAAATCAGATACATGCAAATACACATATAAAATCACATAAAGAACCATATAGATAGTGGGCTTAGAGCTACCCACTTCCAAAGCACATTTGGAGACGGTGAAAATTGTGAGAAAATGCTCCCACGAACATTGAAGCGATCCTGTTATTTTTCCTAAGTCCGACAGCATAACCGCAGAGTGCACGAGCGGAGCAGAAATAAATTTAGTAGATGAATTTTCTAAAGCAGCGAAATGCTCTAAAGTTTGGCCTCGAAGGCCAATTTATAGGAATACAATGACAGTGGCCATTCAGCCACTGTTACAAATATTTATATTATTTTATTATTATTATTATATTATATTATATTATATTATATTATTACTTTATATTTATTATATAATATACACACACACACACAGATATATATATATATATATATATATATATATATATATATATATATATATATGTACAAGATAAGCATCCCTGCCGTGGCAGGATAAGCTTAAAGCAAAATATCTAACAACTTAGTATAATTTTGATCATGTTTGATCTTGTTTGGTCGTTAATTATTCGTGTGCGGATGTCCTAAAAATATTTCGGATGTACCGTTGTGATCTACTAATTTTTCTTACTACCAATTTTGTTTTTGTCAAGGCATTCTTGAATTTATTTTCATATTAGTGTATTTTATGGACTCCTTTGAGTCATAAATAAATTCCGGTAATGACCGAAATCACCCCAAACTCATGAAAGTCTAGCAGGATCGCGAAATCATTATTTTTACTGGTGTTTTTGGAATTAAATTTAGTAATTTAATTTTCTAGTCTTAATAATTGAATTGCATTTATTTATTACACAAAATCTTTGTAAGGGGAAAAATTAGGATGTTACAATCACCATCACCTCTGCCACCAATGTGGCCACGACGACCACAACTGTAACCACCACCACCTCTGCCATCAACGTGGCCACCACCACTAGAACCACCACCACCAATCGCAATCACCACCACCAACAACACATGAAACAACCACGATCTCGCAACCATAACCACAGTCACCTCCAATTTCTTCTCTGCTGTAACACCTCTGCTAACTGCCCCCTTCCATGGTAGTAAGCAATGCTCACAGGGTTGTTATTCCTTGGGTCGGGTTACATTCAGCCCTTACTTTTACCTTTTGCAAATATATCTTACGCGAAAATATGGACCCATTTGAAAATTGTTCGTGTGCTTATCAATTTACAAACTAGGAGTCGTGTGTGATTAAGAGAATATGTAACAACAAGCGTTAGCATCTATCACAAGTTAAGTGGTGACCAAAGTAGAACATGAAGAGTATATGTGCATATATATAATTACAACCAAGGTCCACAACATAGTTACACATTGTCTTAATCATAAATATTTACACAAAATGTATAAAAGTCGTACAACATTATACAAAACATCTATCATCCTAACGCCACCATCGTCACTTTGCCTTGGCTTTGACCTGCTGCAACCCTCTGTCGTCTACCAGACATCCCTCGGGTCATTCTTTTCGATCCGCACACCTGGATCCATAACCGAGTGGGTGTGAGAACTCTTCATCCTCAGTGGGGTTCCTTAGCGTTAACAAACGTTCAATTCCTCGGGTATCCTCCAGGCCGTTCAGGAGATCTCTAATTGATCATGCATACTAAACTCCTACTGATTATTATCTTTTCCTGGAATCCTGAACAGCTTTATCTATGTTACTAGGTGATCAGGGGATCTAGTCTTTCTTATCTAGGTTCTCGCGCTTGCTATTCCTAACCGTCGTAACTTAACAACATATACATGTATGCAGACAGACTCAACTGGTCATCACGCATATGTTGAGTGGGAAACATTCCACCATGCTTGCCAGACACGGGATAGTTCATCCTACACTCCGGGCAGGGTATCTATGGAGGGAGTCATCATGCCGATGGGGCACGGTATCAATGCATGAGACTTGTTCATCACGCCCTCAGGCATGGTATCGTATCGTTTAGAGACTCGACTCGTGTCACACCTCCTCGTACACCCCGGGCCCGTCGAATCGCATGGCGGTATACGACCTGCCTTTTCTGCCTGCTCCTCGAGGACACATGACTCCACCCCCTTATCGGGTGGCGAGGGGCCGCCTTCCTTTGGGCTAAGCCTGAAGTGGACCGTTTAACCATTGCACCTTTATCCATTCATGACATTAACCATACTCACATTTATCTTTTCCATTGAACAACATTTAAGCTCCCTACGTCCGTTATGATCTTTCATTCATTAAGCATTCATTAAACAATAAACCTCTAGTGGTCTACCCTCATGATGCATGCTTTCTGAAACACATAAACATATAGTCACATAATCACATCATAATCTAACTATAAGTTATTCGGGCATGGGAGTGTTGGAACCAGGAAGCATAAGATATCTGTCATAACCTTACTTTCATAAACTTTCATAAAACAGTTCCGATGAAGCAACCACGGTTCATGCCGCTCAGCGCCCATTGGAGCCGCCCAGCGTTCAGTGGTACCGCTCGGCGTCCACTGGTACCGCTCAGCGCCTACTGGTACCGCTCAGCGGTCCCTGGAGTCAACCTAGTCACAAGTCAGTTTTCAAAGCATTTTCCAAGGTTTATATCCCAGGCCGCTCAGCGGTCCCTGGAGTCCGTTCAGCGCCCTGGGCGTGACTGAAGTTCCTCCTTTGTTTTCTTGTTGTTCTTTCAAACCATTTCCATGGCCACTTCTTGGGCTTCACCACCAGTTTCAACAATCACCATACAATCATCTCCTGCTCAGAAAACATAGCAAAGTCATCTACTTATCTCTAACATAGCAGTTCTAACATAAAGCATAATAGGAATATACAAGCACACAAGCACATAGGCCACTAAGGAGGTGAGCAAGCTTAGGATTACCCACCTTCTTAGAGCCCTAGAGAGGATTAGAGATGGCTATGGAGGTGAGGGTTCCCTGAGTGTTGAGTTCTCCAGCTAGCTCCCAGTTCCTGACAGTGCTTCAGCAGGGTTTCTGGACCGAACATTTTTCCTGCAGAGTTTCGAGAAAGATGAGAGAAATATGAAAATGAATGAAAATGAGGGGCTATTTATAGAGGGGGAGGCCGTGGGTTTAGAGGGCAGTTTGGTCCACAAATTTTGGGCCAAAATTACCATTATGCCATTTCTAATTTAATTTATTAATTACTTAATTGTTTTGGATAATTATAAGGTCACATCGGGTTATATCAATGAATAGTAATCCTCATTTTATTAATTTTTCCTAAAAAATCTAGTGGATCACGTGGCGAATGCAGATGTGGGTCCCACTCGGTCCCGTTTCGCTCGTGTTTGGTCGTAGTCTTGTTGCGTCTGTTGAAAGCCTTTTTGCACTTGTTTCACACTCTCGTCAATTTAATATATCCTTCTTAAAGCTTTCAGATTCACGAGGAATCCGATTGCAGTATAGACGGGTATAATCGTATCCACAGGGATTGTATTTAAAACCAATATCTTGGAGTTGAACTATTTTAAGCTATGGGAATTGTATTGGTATTTTGCTAAGTAAATAAATGATAAATAAATGCAAATAAAATAAAGAAAACAATAATGGAATAGAGTTTAGGCAGGTAAAGAAAGATGTTAGGATTTTAGTGACAATATTTCTCAATGCAGCCTTATGACCTATGAGTCTTATGGATTTTATCGCCACCAGTTCTAAACTTAATCATCTTTCTCAAGCATGTTAAGTTCACAAGTTCCTTTATTAAGTTGTCAATGTCTTGCACAAACTCAACAAAGTACCTTGATGTTACAGCGGTTGTTAATGCGATTAGTTCTAGGTTTCCAGTTATGGCAGTTAAGAACTAAATGAATTGATCTAGGTCAAGCTCAAATAGTTGTAACTTTCGTTCACAATATTCAAGCATAGAATCAAGCTTATCAAAGCACTATTGTTCTTAACTTGGTTTGTAACTTAACTAGCATAACTCTCGTTCATGCAAGCAAGTCTCAAATCAAGAATCAAAGTACTAACAAAAAGACTAGCATTAAGCATAAGATCATTCATTAAAATCATAAGACTTCATAGAATCATAATCATAAGTTACAATGGATACATTAAGAAATAAAGCACATCAATCCCAACATGAAAGAAAGTTAGCTATCCATTGTCATGGATAGTTTACTGACTTACAGGGGTTTAGAGCAATAGTAGGTTGAGAATAGTGGTGAAATGTCTCCACACATCCACCACGGTTTGCAACCGTTGGCAATTCAGCAGCACCTCCTCTTAAGGAAAGCTTCTAAACCCTAACTTTCTTCCTAAACCTAACCTAAGAATAGTATGGAAAGTGGAAAATGGAAGTGGAATGTAATGAGTGGAGTGGGGGATGGATGATGCCTTGAATGCCTCGGCCTCCCTCTATTTATAGGCAAAAGTTGGGTGCCTTCGCTCAGCAGTTTGGTGGTTTCGCTGAGCGATTCTGGCCTTATCGCTGAGCGTCAGTGCCTTATCGCTGAGCGGTTGTATTTTTTTATGCGGAGTCATAAATGCTCGACAGCTTTTCAGGGCGGCGCTGACGTGGCAGTACGGCGCCAGGCTGGCTCCAGCTGGCACAATGATTGCGCCACGTGCAAGTTGCTTGCCGACATACATTCGCTCAGCGGTAAGGATGTTTCCGCTGAGCGATGGTTCCGCGGACGCTGAGCGCTTAAACACTTCTTCGCAGAGCGAATCTGGTCTTACAAGCTGAGCAGACTTGCAGCACCGCTGAGCGGTCTGGCTCTTATTTTCCTCTTTTAAGTTCTTTTCCTCTGCTTGCCATTTTTGCTTCATCCTTTATGGGATTCTTCTTAATTAGGCTGCTTGCATCCATCTTCAAAATATATTCGAAACCTACAAAATAAGGGGATTAAGTTAGATATTTCTTTAAAAACATAAGCGATTAAGTGCCATTTTGATAAGTCAAAATTGTGCAAATAGGGCACTTATCACTCCCCCTGACTTAAAACCTTGTTTGTCCTCAAACAAGAGGTAGTAGAATTATTCTACGAGGAATTAATGCTTATGAACAATCGGTTAAAGCAATGAATTGAAATGTTTCAGACATTTTAAGCTTGAGACCTGTGAGACACCATAAAACCTGAACAAATCAAATGCACAATTACTTGAATAACATAAGCAAATCACTCTATCCAATGTCTTTTCCACCAAGGAAATTATCATTTGTGCACACCGGCCAGTGGGCCAAATTAAGGGTAAGTGTTTTCGCTCAATATCACCATTGAATTATAACAATTTAAATTTGTTACCTGTCTCGTCATTCAATATAAGAGTATGGTCATTCAAGGATCACAAAGGACTTTTAAGGGTTGTAATGGGGCCAGGCTACAAAGAAACTTGGTTTTTCTGGATATACAAATATTTCTAATTAAGAGAACATTAGAAACCAACTTCTTGTTTGTCACCTGTTTCCTTTTCGAAAATCTTTTGCTTTTTCGTACTTACCCCTTTTCTCCTGATTTTCTTTTTCCTCTATCCCTTTTTTTTATTTTTTCTTTTTGTTTTGGGATAGAATGTGTTCTTCTTTTTCTTGATTTTATTCTTTTGATTCATCTTTTGTACATCCCCACTTTACCCATCCTTGTCTCCCCCTGACTTAGATCTTTTACCCATAATCTAACTGTAATTGCTCTCTTAATTTTAGAAATTAAGGGAAGTCATTGTTTTTCTTTCTAAGCTTAGGGATTATGAACAAGAATTTTCTCATGTTTCGGCTCAAATGGGGTAGCAAAGGATGTTCCTAAGTAAAGGTAGGCTTTATTTGGCCAAGTGGGTTGATTTCTAATGAACAGAATGCCTTGATCATTTCCTATTATTTCCATACAATTACTAGAATTAGAGACTCAAACAAATTCAATTGTTCAAAAACAATGGTGATTCTCTCTATCTCGCTTAGTGTATGGCTCACTCCCTCACAAGGCTAGGGTTTATTTCCTTGATTTCAAAATATCTTCAAGGTTATGCTCATGCAAACAAGTATATCAATGCATATGAACATGTTCATGGTATCTATGCATGAATCACAAAAGTCTCTTATGGTTGCTGAAACAATTCAATTTATGATATATGTGTTCATGCATCAAACCCAAGTAAAATAAACTACTACTTCATTTTTAGCAAAGAAGTCTTAAGAACAAAAAGGTATCTTAACTAAGAAAAGTAATTAAGGTGCTAAAAAGATTAGAATTGCTCCCTGTTATGGTGACTGTGTTCTCTTGATGTGACCTCGTCTTTCTTAATGCGTTGAATCCTGCAAAACAATTAGAGAACTTCCTTTTTCAAGGACTTGGTTAGCAATCATTCCATTTTCAATTATTTTCTTCCAATTGCAACCTTTTTCACCATTTTCACAAAAAAAAATTTATTTTAACACCTTATTATTAGTACTTAACTACTAGAATAATAAAACTCACAGAACTCTGGGTTGCCTCCCAGGAAGCGCTCGTTTTACGTCATTAGCTTGACGCCTGTCTTTAGCAAAGGTTAGCCAAATTCTTTGTCCAGCATATTGTTGACCACTTTGGCTACCTTAAAAATTTTTTGAAAAGTCCATCATTCCTTCAGAAATGAGGAGCTACTTATTTCCTTCGCTCATTTCTCGTTATCTTTATCCTGCACAAATTCATACCTAAATTGAGAAGGTAGAGGTGGTAGCTCTAATTTCTTTTCTTCTTTTGGTCCAATTTTCTTGTTGATGCCTTCTCTTTCTGCTTTTTCAGTACGAATGGTTGGTGTGGAATCAAGATTTTGCAGGAATAGCTTTATCTCCTTTTCTTCCTCCGCAGTGAATGGCATTGGGTTATCAGTCAGCGCCATCTCCAACGGATCCACTGCTTAAGGCTTTTGTTGTACTTGCATAACAACCTCGTCAAGTACATCAAGGCTGAAGCATTGTCCCTCATCCTCTGGATATTTCATTGCCTCAAACATATCTAACTGCACCTCATCCCCATGGACTCTGATCGTCAATTTTCCATTGTCCATGTCTATTCCCATTCTTGCAGTCCTCATGAAAGGTCTCCCAAGAATTAGGGGAACCTCGGTATCCTCTGAAATGTCAATCACAACAAAGTCAGCGGGAATTAAGAATTTATCAACCTTTACCAGAACATCTTCCGCTACGCCGAGTGGATATTTGATCGATCTATCAGCTAGCTGCAGAGACATCCTGGTTGGCTTTAGTTCTAAATCACTTATTCTTTTAAGCACAGACAGGGGCATCAGGCTAACACTAGCCCCAAGATCAATTAAAGCTTTGCCCAATGACACATTCCCAATGGTGGCGGAAATGGTGACACTTCCAGGATCTGTCAATTTGTGGGGAATATAATTCTGGATGATGGCACTGCAGTTTGCACCTAACTGCACTGTTTCCTCCTCTTGATATCTCCTTTTTTTCGTCAATAACTCCTTCATAAACTGGGCATAGGAGGGTATTTGCTCCAGTGCTTCGGCAAATGGAATATTGATTTGTAACCTTTGAAAATATCCATAAACCTAGCAAACTGCCTTTCCTTGTCGAGTTTTGAAGGAGTTTTTGGATAAGGAAGTAATTTTTCTTTGATTAACATCTTTTCTTTTTCTACTTCCTCCTCCTCTTTCTTTTTATCTTTCTTTTTTTTCTTTTTCTTTATTTTTATTTTTTTCTTTTTCCTCTTCCTCTACTTTTTCTTCTCTTTCTTTACCAACTCTCTCATTATTTTCAACTTCACCCTTTTTTCCAACATTTTCCTTAACAACGTTAGACCTTGGCAGTTTGCCACTGCGTGTCAGGACTACCTTGCATGATTCCTTCGGGTTGGGCTCAGGGTTGGCCGAGAAGGCTCCCCTTCTGATTTCGGCCATTTCCTTCGCAAGATGGCCTACCTGGATTTCCAGGTTCTTAATTAAAGCATCGGTATTTTTCTGGGTCGCAATGGACATCTGCATAAACTGTGTCAAGGTGTCCTCCAGCGTGGAATTGGGTGGTTGATTTTGATGAGTTGGAGTTTGGTGTGGGGGTTGAAATTGTTGGTTTTGATAGGGAAGTGGTGCTCTATTAGTCAGGCCTGCTTCTTGCCTCCAAGGTTGATAGGTTTGATTTTGATTCCTTGGAAATTGCTGGTACGACGTTTGTTGATTGTTGATGAACTGCGCCTCCTCTTCCCTGCACTCACAATAGCCAGTTGGATGATCACCAAAACAAAATTCACATTGCATTACCTGGTGTCTTCTGGATGACTGGCTCTCCTTCAACTGCTTTGGCAACTCATTCAGCATTTTCTTCATTTCATCTAGTTGTTGTTGAAGTTGCCTATTTTGGGCTAGGATGGCGTCATTTGTGCCCAATTCTAGCATACCTCCTCTCTTGGCTGGGTTTCTGTTGTATTGCCCTTGCTGATCTGTTAGCGCCATGGATTCGATGATTGCTATGGCCTCGTCTAGTGTTTTGGACATTATCTGTCCACCAGCCGCTGCATCCAGCATAAGCTTATGCTGTTGTTGTAGACCATTTCTAAAAATGTGGATTTGTGTCCGGGCATCAAATCCATGGTTTGGGCACCTTCTCAGCATTGATTTGTACTGCTCCCACGCCTCACACAGGCTTTCATTTGGTGCCTGCACAAAGGTAGAGATAGCAGTCTTTAAATCCATAAATTTTGATTGAGAAAAGTACCTCGAGCAAAATCTTTCTTCTAGCTAATCCCAGTTTGAGAGGACGGTTTGGGGTTGGTCCAGTAACCATTCTTTCGCCTTTCTTATTAAGGTTAACGGGAACAGCCTCAGAAAAATAGCTTCCTCTTCGGCTTCTGACATAGCCGCCGTTCCGCACAACTCATAGAATTTCGTGAGATGAGCGTATGGGTCTTCATGATCTAAGCCTGCAAAAGGATTAGCGTGCATTAATTGGACCAAACCTGGTTGCAGTTGAGGCATTCATTGTGTCCCCGTTGTTCGTCCCATGCGAATGATGTTTCGTGGGGTGAAGTTGACAAAGCCTTGGCTTTGTCCTGTTCCAGCAGTTCCACCTCCAATTTCTGCCATCGTGTCTTGATTTGAAGAAGATGATGAAGATGAAGATGAGGAAATTTCTTGTTTTTCCACCGCCTCTGCTAGAGCTTGAGCTCTCCTGGTGTTGCGTCGATTCCTCCTAGAGGTTGCTTCTATTTCTGGATCGAATAGAAGTTGATCTGCAGAAGTTTTCTTTCACATACACCAAGATAGCAAATTCTTTCAAAGGGGTTAGAATAATAACAGAAAAATACTAATTACACTATTTACAAAAGCTTAAAATATCCAATCAAGATAGTGTTTTAAATTGGCACAATCCCCGACAATGGCGCCAAAATTGTTGAAAGCCTTTTTGCACTTGTTTCACACTCTCGTCAATTTAATATATCCTTCTTAAAGCTTTCAGATTCATGAGGAATCCGATTGCAGTATAGACAGGTATAATCGTATACATGGCTAGAGGGTCCACCAAATACAGTCATTAGTCATTATATATTTATTACATTGCATCACCCATAACTACTTAGTTTCTCAGTTACACTACAAGTTCTTCCAAAATCACTAAGGCTATCCGGGTCACTTCCTAACTAGCCTCGGGCAGCAGTTTGTATCAAGGGGCTCGTCACAGCTCCTCGTCAGGCTCAGCAGCATCAGTGTAGTAAGAGTAGCCGTGAGTTCCTGGCGCCATAAACGAGCGGGGGTGAGAATGGCAGGTTCTTAGCGGTTAATACTATAGCGTGGCCTTGCATTTCCTCGGTTATTCTCCAGGCCACTCAGGGAATCTCTAGGTGTACAAGCATACTAATCCCCTACTGGTTATTATCTTTGGCCTATGTCCTGAGTAGCTTTATCTAAGTTACTAGGCGATTGGGTATCTAATCTTGATGTTACCTAGGCTTCGTGCTAATTTCTTTAACTCGCTTGAGTATGGCAATACGAAATTGCCTGCTTGTGTTACCTCTAATTAACGTACTAGTCGTCTTGGGATGTTCCCTTGACGATACATAATGCATAGTCTTACACACACATACATACATAGTTACATACACACATACATTCATCCATCCGTGTAGACATATCGTACATGAGGGAATCTGGGGATCTCTTATGCGCCTTGTGGCTGCGTCCTTTTTAATCCTTTCACCTTTGTAACCGTGGCCTCGGCTACAACCTCTTTGTTTTCCCTATCGCGTCGACCCAGCAGTGCTCTTAAACGGTGTGGTAGCAAGTCACGTAAAGCTCATAGGAGGAAGACATCAAACGCGATAGGTACAACCACCCCCTTACAGGAATGGTGAGGGATCGGACCTCGGACTCAATCAGGTGTGGACACCTGGGTCGGCCCTTGGACTTGACCTAGTCAGCCCTTGGACTTGACCGCGCTTTCTTCTATTCTTTTCTTAACGGGGCCCCCTCATTTCTTTCTTTCTTCAGGCCTTGGCCTGTTCTCATCATAATAATGCCTTGGCCTTCTTAGTTCACAGGCCTTAGCCTGCCTTCTTAGTCTCGGGCCTTGGCCCAATACTATCGCTATCAAGACTTTGCTTGCGTTGGTCTTAACCAATTCAGCTTGCTGAATTGGTGAGGGACGTGTCTGTAAGACGTGCCAAGAGAAATAGGGAAATATCCTAGTCATATAACTATACCGTTTAACTACGGTCTTCCAGACCAATTGGGGTCAGAACCTTCCTAACTCGTCTTCGTTCCCTATGATTCAATTATGATCTTTTTAGACTTTAAGTAATGACTTCTAGTTATCTACGGTCGTCCTAAGTCATACGACGGCCCGTTCCTCATGATGCATGCTTCCATATACCATACACGTCTATCCGTACCCATTGGATCCCCTAAAATAGCTAAAATTGGAAGTTCTTCAGGACTCATTCGAATGACTAGGGTTTCATTCAAATGAAATCCTTTGAGTCCTTTCATTCGATTGAAAAGGGAATTCAATCGATTGAAAACCTCCAGAATTCTTTCATTCGAATAAATTGGGGATTCAATCGATTGAAATCCTAAAATTTTCTTTCATTCGACTGAATGAGAATTTAATCGAATGAAATCCTCAAAATCCCCTCCGAGGCATCAGTTCTCACTTTTCTCCAGAGGACGTGTAAAACCATTGTTCCTAAGGTTCCAATCAGTACAGTTGCACGTTTTCTTTGCTAAAACCACGAAAAACGGTTTTTACGACACAACCTTCCTCATTTCTACTTAACGTTTTCACAGTCAAACATTTATAAAAACACATATAGAATCATAAATAAAACCACATAGACAGTAGGCTTAGGGTTACCCACTTCCTATGCAAATTCGGAGTTGGTAAGGTGATTGTGGAGAAAATCCTCTTCACAATGGAATGCTCCAAGGGATTTTCGGGAGTCCGGCAGCGTTTCCGCGATGTGCACGAACTAGACTAAAAATGTGAAAGCCGAAGGGAAAGTAAAAGTAAATTTTTTTCTTCTGACATTGGGGGGCCTATTTATAGCCGTGGCCCCAGTAACTTTTTATTTATTTATTAATTAATTTTTATTATGATATTATTATTTTATTATAAATATCTAAAATATCAAGGCCCTCTGTCTAGTTTCGGTCACGTTTGATCGCGTTTGGTAACCACTCACCCGTGTCCGAATATTTGAAAAAATATTCCAAACACACATCCGCGATCTACGAATTTTCCTGGTCCGGATGACGTGCCAACACAAGGTATCCGGGAACTTATTTCTGTCAACCTATCCTTTACGGATCCCTTTGGCTCCTAGCAGAGTTCCCGCATTGACCAAAAATAGGCACGGACCAAGTGGTGTTCTGCGAGACCGTGACTCCATGACTTTATTCAAGGTTCAAGGGTAATAAATCTCGCAAATAATTTTCCCCCGTCCAATAATCATTTTCCTTTATACTTTTGGTTAGGCAAGATCTATAAATTTTGCAAAACTTTCCTAAGGGAAAAACCTGGGATGTTACAGTATTTATAGGCCCTTGGCCAAATTTCACTTTCCAAAAATGTCCTTGGACCAGTTTACCATTTTCCCCTTGGTTAGTTGACTAAGCACGGCTAGTCATCATGGTGACTCACCATGTCATGATTAGGTTTGACTATGTTGACCACACTTGGGCCGTTATGGGCCGTGTAAATGGCTTGTTTCTTGGCCAAATTTGTGGCCAAGAGTTTTAGGGCCAGATACTGATCAATTTTGATCAGGTTTGGTCGTTACTAGTTCCGGTACTTCGCACATAGTTATCCTAAAAATATTTCGATCACGTCCTCGTGATCTACTAATTTTTCTAAAGAAGAATTTAGGTTAATCTAAGATATTTGTAAACTTTCTTCCATAACCGTATATTTTACAGATACCTTAGAGACACCATTGAACTTGGATGACAAAAAGGATTTATTCTAGTGTCTGCAGAATTTTATGAAATTAAGCAGAATTATTTCCAAGACATTTTTAACCTAAGAGTTCATATTTCTAATGGTTTAACCTACAATGAAAATTCCTAGGCATTTATCTAGCGAGATTTTTACTAAGGAGAAAGCGGGATGTTACATTCTTCAGCGGTCATTCGAATGACATGGCTTAGTCATTCGAATAACATGAAAATTTAACTCACTAATTGTAAAAACGATGAGTCATTCGAATGACCAAGGTTAGGTCATTCAAATGACCTCTCAAAATTGCTCCCTGTGGGTAAAAATTGATGGTCATTCAAATGACCATGGCTAGGTCATTTGAATGACCTAGAAAAAATGCTCTAGGATGAGTAAATTTTAGTGTCATTCGAATGACAATGCTAGGTCATTCGAATGACCTTGTCTTAAACTTATCCGTAGCGTTGTTTCTTGCATATCTCACAAAGGTTCTTCACAGTAAACATATTTATACTTTCCTTATGTTCCAACAAGGACAGTTATACTTTTCTAACATTAAAACTACTCAAAATCATCTTCACTATTTTATCTCTATATTTTTCACATAACATTTCCTAAGTCAGTTTCTCAAATATAAACACATAAAATAACATCAAAATCCACATAGACAGTGGGTTTAGGGTTACCCATTTCCTAAGTGGTTCTGATCAGTTGAAGTTGATGAGAATAAGATTCCCTCAACAGTGGTGTGTTCCCATGATTTTTCCTGAGTTCGGCAGCGTAAGCACAATGTGCACGAATGGAACCGAAAATTGTGGAAAACTTATGAAAATTTATGCAGCAATTGTGGCTACCTTCGTTGGCTATTTATAGCTAAACCAGGTCAGCCACTGTTCCTTTTTTCTTTTCATTTTTGTTATTATCATATTATTATTATATAAATATCTTAGCCTATAGGATAAGTACTAAGGTTTCCTGACCAATTTCGATCACGCTTGGTCGTGTTTGGTCGTTAATCGCTCGTGTACTGATATTCTAAAAATATTCCGGACACATAGTCGCGATCTACTAATTTTCCTGGTCAAGTGGGTATTTGTGAACATATCTTCGTAAGAGTATCATTTATGGATACCTTTGGCACCTGACGGAATTTCGGTGATGATTGAAACTTGATCCAAATCTCGCGATATTTCTGAGAGCTTACGAAACCATTATTTTGACTGGTAGTTTGGATACAGAAATCTCGATAGTTAAATTTTCAGTCTAAATTGCAGTCTCGAATACACTTTAATTACTCGAAATCTTTGTAAGGGGAAAAATTGAGATATTACAACTAGAGCATGGAATCTCAAGATGGAAGAAGACTCCTTGTGGGGACCTACATTCCTTCCCACTTGGAATGATTTGTTCAAGGGTTGTGCAACCCATGCAGAGCTTAAAGATTCCAAAGGTTGCATAGACTAAGTAGAGCTTCAAGGCTCCAAGGTATGCATGGAAAATCCCAAGTCATATACCAACATGAGTTCAAAGCCCTTGACATGATTTATATTGTGTGAGATCCTGGGTGGAAGCAAGATATGCAAACCTTGGTGGGAGTTCCTAGATCAGTTCAAGGATAAGCCACCTTGAGGAAATTTACATTATCCTTCCTTTTACTTATTTGTTTCTAGTTTCCTTTTTCTCTTCATACCAAAAGAAAAATTCACTCAATACATAAACGTCAAAAAATAAAGCATTCTTTTCAAAATAATAATAATTAACTATCTAATGTAAATATGTTATAAATAAATTTAATGATTAATCTTATAATAAGCGAGATGACTCCCTTTTAATTCATTAGAATTATTCATGCTATTTTTATTTTATTTATTTTTTTGACTTGTAACATGCTATTTTTAATTAGTGTATGCTTTTCATGTATTATTTATTCTTTTTGTTCTAACTAGGGAGTTTTTTACTCTTTTGCCCCTGCTACAGGAACTAATTACCAAAATACCCTCGTTTTAAAACATATAACCAAAGTGCTCATGTTTTGGCTGACGTGGACGCCGCGAGACGCGTGGACGTCCACGTCAAATTCGCCAACACGGTTGGCGATTTCAGTGGAAAATAGAAAAATAGAATAACACTGAATTCGCCAACATGGTTGGCGAATTTAGAGCAAACCGCAAAACCAACTTTACACTAAAATCGCCAACTGGCGAATCCATCCCCGCGTAAATATAAGTTTACCCCTTCCCCCCAATTCTCCCACCCTCCTCTCATTTGCTAAAATTCACCTTATCTCTCTAGAATTTTCTCTCTCAAGAATTTTAGAGCACTAGCCGCCGGCACTGCTCCACTTCGATCGACTCATCAACATCTGTAAGTTTTTACATATGCAATATTTATTTGTTTAACTAGTGTATGATGTCATGCTAATGTCACTTTTAGACACAATTGAATAGCACTGCTGACAATCAAATTTTGGTCTTTCGTAGAACTATGAATTTTGATTTACATTTAAATTAATGCGTAAAACATTTGTATTGAAAATTAATAGTTTGATAAAATATTATCAGATTTAATAAGCTTAATATAAAAATGGGTGCATATCGTCCTTAAAATATAACAATTTGATGGCACATCAAAAAGAAAAAAGAAAAAATAAATAAATGGATGTGGACATTATAGCTAGTAACCAAGTGGTTAAATTAAAGCGTTGGTGAAACACCCTAACTAGCTGGCCTATGCTTAAGTCATACGCCATCCAGACTAGGTGGTTATCTTTTGGTGGTGCGAACGACTACCATTCCTGATTGCTTTTCGAAAAATAGGGTTTACCAAAATACGGGACATTTTCAAATTCTTTTCACAGCTAATAACATTACAAAACTTAGAGCCATGTGAATAATTAGGCGCTTAACCAGTCTAGCAATAGGTAGTGGAATGTCACGTGCATACCTGTCTAATAATACACATCTCCGTCGTCACACATAGTGGGCCCAAAACATAATACACATACACAAGAACATCTTCAAGATGTACATCATTAGGTCATAGTTAAATACTTGCAATTATACACGTAAGAGTAGCTAATTATACATAGATACAGGTTATCAATGTATATACCTATACATACAATCCCGCGGACAGGAACTACCTGTTGCGCGGCTTAACTAACCCTACTCCTACTACACGGATGAGTACCACTCATTGCGTATACTGTACAATCTCTACCGAAGATGCAACAAAGGGGGTCATCGTCCTCGTCCTCTTCTCCACTCCACGCCTACGCGTCTATGTCCTCTTCAACAGGATCCTCTTCCTCTGGCTCATCGTCGCTGGACAAGGCAGTGAGGGCAGTGAAGTCGCAGTGAGCGTATTGGCGAGGCACGACTGGAGTCACTCTTTTTCTCACTGTGGTACGTTGGCCTCGGGGACGGGACGGAGGAGTAGACGACATTGGATCAGTCTCAGGCTCTAGCTCTGGCTCTAACGGAGGAACCTCATGCTCGCCACTAAGATTGATCGGGTCGCGGCTGCTACCTCCCGGGTGCTCGTCCACCCAGAAAGGACGCATCGGTGAGGATCCTGGTCCTTGGAGTCTCCGCCTAGGTGGTGTGGGCTGTGGCTGGGGTTCTGTGGGAAGATTGGCTGGCGCGAACGTACAAGTCTCAATAAGGGTGTCCGTTCAGAAGTTCCGTTGTTGAGTACAGGTAAACAAGCAAACGTCTTTTGCAGGCCGGGATGCCATCTATGCTATTTGGAGTCATACACGAGTGGGGGTAACAATGGATTCGTTCTTAGTGGAAACTCTACGTGGTCTCTACTATTCATTTCTCAGGCAGAGTCCAGACCACTCAAGAAACCTCTAAGTGTCATGCATACTATCCCCCTACTGTTTATTATCTTTGGCCTACATCCTGAGCAGCTTTATCTAATTTACTAGGTGATTAGATATCTACTCTGAATATTACCTAGGCTTCATGCTATATTCTTTATCTTGCCTAAGTGTGGCAATGTAAAATTGCCTGCTCGTACTACCGCTAATTGACATACTAGTCGTCTTGGGGTGTTCCCTTGATGATACATAATACATAATTATATGGACACCTACATACATAACTGCATACATTCATACCTTCATGCATTCATTCATTCATTCATACATGTGGATATATATATATATATATATATATATATAGTGCATGGGGGAAAATCTGGGGATCTCTTACGCGCCCTATGGCTGTGTCATTCATAGTCCTTTGCACCTTTGTAACCGTGGCCTCGGTTACAACCTCTTTCTTGTCCTCACCGTGTCGATCGGGCAACGCTCTTAACCGGTGTGGTAGCTAACCACATAAAGCTCATAGGAGGAAGACATCGAACACGATAGGTACAACCACCCTCCTTACAGGAATGGCGAGGGATCAAACCTTGGACTGATATGGACGCATAGGTCAACCCTTGAACTCGACCACGTTCTACTTTACTGCTTACTTTGACTGGGGTCCCCTTCTTTCTTTCTTTCTTCAGGCCTTGGCCTATTCTCATAATCTCGAGCCTTGGCCCGTTACTATCGTAATCAGGTCTCACTACCTGCGTTGCTCATAACCAACCCAGCTTGCCGAATTGGTGAGGGGCGTGTCTGTAAGGCATGCCAAGAAAATAAGGGAACATCCTAGTTATATAACTACACTCTTTAACTAAGGTCTCCCGCATCAACTGGGGTTGGAACCTCTCTAACTCGTTTCCGTTCCCTAGGGTTCAATTATGATCTTATTGGACTTTAGGTGAGGACTTCTAGTTATCTACGGTTGTCCTAAACCCTACGACGGCCGGTTCTTCATGATGCATGTTCTCATAGATACGAGTACCCATAGCCGTGCCTGATGGATCCCATAGAATAGTTGAAACTCAAGTTTTTCAGTGAGCATTCGAATGATTAGGGTTTGTGCATTCGAATGATTCTTTCAATCGATTAATCGATTGAAATTCCTCGCAAGTTTTCATTCGACTGAAATCCTCATTCATTCGACTGAAATCCAAAATTCTTTCATTCGAATCCCTTGGGAATTCAATCGAATTAAATAATGTAAAATTGGCTCCCGATAGCCTTTTATCCCAGGAACTTCTCACCGTAACTTTTCTCATTTTCCGGTGATCCAATCAGTACAGTTATGGTTCCTAAACGTCAAAATCATCAAAAACTCCTACACAACTTACTTCCTATAGTTTTTACAAAGTAGTTTTGCAGTCAAATACATACAGATACATATACACAGTCATAAAATCAACCACATAGACAGTGAGCTTAGAGTTACCCACATCAAACGAAGATTCGAACTCGGTGGCTTTACTGCTAGCAATTTCCAGCTCATGCTGGCATGCTCCGGGGATTTTTCCATAACTCAACAAAGTAACCGAGATGTGTCCGAGCAGGACTAGTGTTTGTGAAAATGAAAGAAAGAGACGTAAAGTCTCTGAAGCATTTGGACTATTTATAGCCTCTTTTTCTTTTTCTTTTTCTTTTTATTTTGTTTTTATTATTATTATATTATTATTAGGAGGAAATATCTCCTTATGGAGATAGAAATCCCCTCTAGGGCCGGGTCCGGTCCCGTTTGATCGCGTTTTGTCCAAAATATCTCACACCCGGTTGCCCTAAAATATTTCGGACATACCGTCGCGATCCACTATTTTTTCTCATCGCTCCTGGGGTTCTCACTCAAGGATCTTTGACTTTCTTATCGCGTTAAGAAATTCCACGAGTGTTGTCCAGTATCCGAAACAATTTCCGTTCGAGCCGAAATTCGTTCGAATGCTCCGAAAAATTCACGGGATGGCGAGACATGACCCTAACTGCACATCCTGGGAGTTTAGAGGTCAAATCTCATTTTTCACCCTCTCGAGCGGCTTTTACCCATCATAAAGGGTTTATTCCACTGGTTTTCCGTACAACGGAAAATCGGGATGTTATAGTTGGTATCTTTGCTAATTTCTCTTTCGTTACTATCACAAATTTGAAAAATTGTTAGACTGTAACAATTTGACGTAAGAATTAGAAACAATCTTAATCTCCGCCTTTCTATTATTAGTTTCTTTGTAGAATGGAATAGTTCCTTGGCCATAGCTTGGCACAACAACTTTAACAAATTCCGAAGTCCCAAGCCATTTCTAACCACTTTAACCTATAAAATCACTTACCTTGCACCACCAATTCTCCAATAAAACCCACCAAACCTCTTCATTCCTAGCCATCTCTTTTCCCATCACTTAGTAATTGAATTAGATTGTCTTGGAAACAATTCAAGAGAAAAGTATCTTGAACCATGGCTTGTCAAGCCATCAACTCCATCGTTTGGTGCTCTGTGTTGACATTTGTGGTGATCATCTCTCTCACTCCAAATGTCAGTTCTGCCAACCAATCCAAGATTGATGGCATGAAAATGAATGTGATTGATGAATGTTGGAGAAGTAATCCAAAATGGAGGAGAAACCGAACGCAGCTT
Source organism: Nissolia schottii (assembly GCA_003254905.1). Taxonomy (NCBI): domain Eukaryota; kingdom Viridiplantae; phylum Streptophyta; class Magnoliopsida; order Fabales; family Fabaceae; genus Nissolia; species Nissolia schottii. The sequence goes on along the minus strand of QANU01069901.1, from coordinate 6,104 downwards.
GCCACTTGCTCGGTGGGCTATGCAGGGAAGATGACAAATAGCATAGGCTTGGACCTTATCCGTTATAAAGTCACTGACCCAAGTGATGATCCAATAAACCCCAAACCTGGCACTTTGAGATATGGTGCTTCTAGGATTCAAGGTAAAGTATGGATCACATTTCAAAGAGGCATGTACATTAGACTCGAGAAACCCCTTCTCATTAGCAGTTTCACCGCAATTGACGGTCGAGGTGTGGATATTCACATTGCCGATAATGCATGCTTGATGATATTTAAGGTAATCATGAGTTCCAAATTCCAATCATGATTGTAAATTGCAATTGTAGTCATTATACACTTAGTTCGAGTTGTCTTTTTAGGTCCAAAAAATAATATTTTTTAAATTAAATATTACTTTTTCAATCTAAGAAAGTTTTTGACTTCAATTTATGTTTAGTATTTTGAATTTTGATGTCAATACTAAATTTCTTTTATATTAATTTAGTCTTAACACTTTAAATTTTAACATCGATTTAATCCTATGTTTATGATTTTAACGTTAAATATTTTATCCCATCAATATAAGACTGTTAATATTAAAATTCAAAGTGGGTAAATTAAATTGAAGTCAAAACCCTTTTTAGGATCACATCGATGTTATACTTAAAAATCTTAGGACCAAAAGAGATAGAAAAAGCCTGTGTAACGACAAAATGGGTGCAAATATATAGCCAACGTACTATTATACGTAAAAATACTCATAACTAGTGGGCAAGTGGGAAGCAGCTATTTTATTAATAGTGGGCCATGGTGCATTTAAAACAATGGTGGTTGTACATTAGTACGATATTTGATGTACATGTAGTACCACTCAAAAAGTTATTTACACAAAATGCAATTGATGTTGTTATTAATGTTGTTGCAATGGGGTTGTTGAAATTTCTGTAAAGGTAAACAATAAAGTTAGCTACATTTGCAGATCGCAATTTTTAAACCCCGTTCAATTATAGATTTTTTTTTTTTTTTGTTTTTCATACATTTGTCACTCTAACTAACGGTTGCATGCATGCTTAATATTTGTTACATTAGGCAACCAACATAATCATACATGGCATTAGGATTCATGACTGCAAACCTCAAGCCCCTGGGGTGGTGATGGGTCCCAATGGAAAGATAGTGCCTTTGGGTCAAGTAGATGGAGATGCAATCAGATTGGTCACGGCTTCTAAGATTTGGATCGACCATAACACACTTTATGATTGCCAAGATGGTCTTCTCGATGTAACGCGGGGATCCACTAATGTGACCGTCTCCAACAACTGGTTTAGGTACCAAAACAAGGTTATGCTTCTTGGCCATGACGATGGGTATGTGAGAGACGAGAACATGAAGGTCACCGTTGTGTACAACTATTTTGGACCTAAATGCAACCAACGTATGCCAAGGTGCGTAATTAATTACGCAGTTAACTTCACCAAAACTATACATTTATAAAATGATTGTATTAGTTGTCTTATTAATTAAAATGCTGCAGGATTCGCCATGGTTATGCACACGTTGCCAACAATCTTTACATGGGATGGGTTCAATATGCCATTGGTGGAAGCATGAAGCCTAGCCTCAAAAGTGAATCAAACCTCTTCATAGCGCCAAAGTCAGGAAGCAAGGAGGTAACTGATTTCAAACAACTCAATTGGTTATTATTAATTTAAGAAGCATTGACTCACATAAAGAAACAAAAATGCTACATGTACACCCAATTTTATACACCCCTACATACACCATTAATAATGCACAAACTTTATTCTCATGAGTGCACAAACATTACAAACTTATAGATGATATTCCCAATTATACTTAATTAAGTGCACAAACATTACAGACATTAAAACACAAACTTTATGTATATAAGTATAGGGTGTATGTATGGTGTATATTTTTTTGTGTACGTGTAGCAGGACTCCATAAGAAAAGGTGATGAAAGTTTAGGAATTTGACTATTTGTGTATTTAGAATGGTTGCAATATGCTATAAACTAAATATACAATACTTAAGCAGGTGACTTGGAGAAAAGGAAGTAATGGAGATGGAAACGCATGGGATTTTTATTCAGTGAGGGATGCATTTGAAAACGGGGCCTCCTTCATGGAAACAAAAGGCGGGCAAGTGCAAAAGCCGAATTATAGCATTGAACAGAGTTTCAAAGTTGCTGACGCCAAATCTGTGAGGGCGCTAACAAGTTCATCAGGCGTGTTACAATGCAGTAGGATCTCTATATGTTGAGTTAAAAATATGGGAGAGATCTTGCAGCAAGATTGAAATAATATCAGTATGAGTATGGGATTCAAAACTAGGAAGATAATCTTTGTTCTCCCAATGTATTGGAACTCCATTACTTATGGATGATATATATGTATGCCTTTAAAAATGATTTTAGCATAAATTGGGGGAGTTTCTATGAATCTAGAGATTAGTGCTTTTACATTTTTCATTTGGCTCATATAATTAAGACTTATTATATGAGATAGATTGTGTGAAGGTTTTATCTTTTCCAAATATAATCTAACAAGCACTACTAGAAATTTGACTATTACCGTCGACTTTACCGTCGGTATTTACAGGTGTTACCGTCAGGAGAATTACCGTCGGTATTACCGTGGGAATTAAGCAAGCGGTAAAGAAGTTGATGGTAATGAAATTAGCGTCGGGGTCCTTCCGACGACGGTAATTTCCGGCGAAAAAATCCGACGGTAGTCCGGTTCGGAGAAGATCGAACCGGTCTAGGAATACCGTCGGTTATTGGCCACGGAAAAAATACTAATATTTTGTTGTAACGATACTGCTGGTAATTACCGACGGTAAAACCATATCTAATTTGAGAGATTATCGCCGGTGACATACGCCGGTAATCATACTAATATTTTATTAATTTATTACTGTCGTGATTAACCGCCGGTAATGTTACGTGATTTGTGACTTTTTCCCGTCGGATTCTACCGACGGTAATATAAACATTTGGTTTACATGTTTGAGTTTTGTATGATTATTTTTTTTGCTGAAAAAAAATATAAATAAAATATTTTAAGCAGGTTTATAGTAGACAATTATAATATTCAAATATTTGGTTTTTCATGTTATATTTAACTAATTATATAATAATACTATATTATACCCTAATTTTCATGCCTGCGCGTGAATAATTATATGGCAACTATATACCGCAGAGAATTTTGATTTTATTTAATTAATCCGTAAAGCCTAAACCATTAATTGACACGGAGACATCTACAATCTCAAAATTATATAACCTAATAAAACATATGGAATAAGGTCACTTAATGTCACATCAAAATAATGTTCACAAAATTTTTCGGTTAATTATTGTACATAAATTTATATTTACTAGCTAATTATGGAATTAATCAATTAATACTGAGATGGTAATAGATCAATAAAAAGGCATACAACAAGTACTTTTTAAGTTACAACGAAAGAAATATAATATTTAAATTGTTTAGTGGAGGATACAAATCGCCCGTCCCTAGTTTGACGACGAATAATAGACACTATCTACGCCGTTCTCAGAATTTAAGTCCGAGTCAAAATCTGTGTTGTCTGCTTCTTCCTCTTCTTCGTCTTTTTCTTGTTCGTCTTCTTCGTCTACCTCTTCTTCTTCGTTGCTGTCACTGTCGACGTTTGATTGCAATTGTTGACGAACGTTGGCAATTTGAAGTATCTCTGGTTCTTCGTTTGCTGCAACCAGTGTGATTGTATCTGTTGTGTGAACGGCGATTATTGAAGGGATTATGTCTGCCCCTTGATATGGTTGATCATTCGATGATTGGTCAGCTGGTTCCATGCCATCCAACTCAATGCGGCCACTTGGTTTACTCTTGAGAACAACTTTCCAACTTGGCTGAGTTGCTCCTGGATAGGTAGCATAGTATACTTGCTTTGCTCTTACCGCAAGAATGAATGGATCATACCCGTTGTAATGCCTTGCATGATTAACCTTAACAATGGAGTAATCCGGATGAGTTCGTGTTCCATTTGGTGAAGTATCGTGCCAATGACAGAAGAAGAGAACAATGTGATTGGATGGGCCATTGTGCTTATATTCCAATACAAGTATTTTTTGAAGTACTCCATAAAAATCGGATATGTAAATAATTTATTAATTATATAAGATCGAAAATCTTATAAAAAAGACAATGATACAAATAAATATCACACATTCTTCTGACCGCTAAAACAATACCTATTCGACAAATGCTTGCATTATTCTTAATTATTTCACTTATCATCAAAATTGACATTTATAGTATTTTACGTGCCAATTCTCACTTTTCGCAGGATATGTAAATAATTTATTAATTATATAACAAAGAAAATTAGAGAAAAATAAAATAGTACAAATAAAACTCACACATTTTTCTGACACCTAAGAAAATACCTACTCGACATGCATGCATTGTTCTTTATTATTTTGCTATAATCAAAATTGACATTTATATAATTTTACGGGCAAATTCTTAATTTTCATAGGGTATGTAAATAATTTATTAATTATATAAGAACGAAAATCTGACAAAAAAGACAATGATAGAAATAAAGATCACACATTATTCTGACAACTAAAACAATCCCTATTCGAGTTGTCCTAACCTATGCGTTTTAAACATCCTGTAATCAAAAAATACAGCTTTATTGTCTGACCAAGCTAGCATAAATTTAGTGTTATTACAGTAGTTAATTAATTTGCCCTCTGTTCAATTAATAACATTTCTTTCAATTGTTCTAACCTTTAAGCTTTACAAACAAACATAGCTAGAAAATTTATACAGCCATACAGTATACTACATACACATCGATCCAATAATATATGTGAAAAATAGGGAGAGAGTAATATGTATGAATGTCTATGTATTTCAGTGTGTCTCTGTACATGGAGGCTAAGCCTATTTATGGGTTAAAACCTAACGGCCAAAATACAACGGCCAAGAACAAATTATAATCAAATCAAATCAAATCAATTTATAATTTACAATTATTAGATACAATTATTAACATCCCCCTCAAACTCAAGTAGTATTTGATGAAACCAACTTGAGTTTGGAGACCAAGGTGTTGATGATGAGCTTTTCCGAATATGTCGGCAGGTTGGTCAAGGGTTCCAATTGAAATGAGGCGAAGAGCACCGCGCAAGATGTGTTGACGAATGAAGTGACAATCAATCTCAATGTGTTTGGTACGCTCATGGAAGACATCATTATGAGCAATTTGAATAGCACTTCGATTGTCACAATATAGGTCGGTGGCAGAGGATTGAGAGATGCCCAGATCATCAAGGAGCCAACGTAACCAAAGGAGTTCAGAAGTGGTGTCGGCAAGAGCCCGATATTCAGCCTCAGTACTAGAGCGGGCAGTCAATGTTTGTTTCTTGCTTCGCCATGAGATAAGGGAGTCACCGAGGAAGATGCAGTAGCCTGTGGTAGAACGGCGATCAGTAGGATCACCACCCCAATCAGCATCAGAGTAGGCGCGGAGAGTCAATGAAGAATGGGTAGAGAAGTGGAGCCCATGAAACAATGTTCGTTTGACATAGCGAAGAATGCGAAGAACGGCAGCATAATGGGTAGATCGTGGAGCGGTCATAAATTGACTGACCAAGTGAACTGCATATGAAATGTCAGGGCAAGTAACAGTTAGATAGATCAAGCCGCCGACAAGCTGTCTGTACAGAGTTGGATTATCAAGAGCAGTTCCATCCATCGGTGTAAAGCGAACATTAGGTTCCAGAGGCGTGGATTCTGTGCGACTATCTGTGAGACCAGCTCGAGCAATAAGATCAGATGCATATTTGGCCTGGGATAGACAGATACCATCAGTAGAGGAAATAACTTCAAGACCTAGAAAATAACTGAGAGGGCCAAGGTCCTTCATTTCAAAGTGGTGGCTCAGAGATGCTTTAAGATCAGCGATGCCTGAGATGTCATCTCCAGTAATAATCATGTCGTCAACATAAAGTAAAAGTAACACAGAGCCTTGGTTTGTTCGTCAGATAAAGAGAGCAGAGTCGTGTGGACTGGAAGTGAACCCAAGTTGACTAATAGTAGAACTGAA
>QANU01069899.1:0-24573 GCA_003254905.1 Nissolia schottii | reverse complement strand
ATTTCTAGTATTTATCATTATCATATGACATATTAATGAAGGGGAAAAAGTCGGGTTGTTACACCTTTGATACATCGTTAAGTTTCGATGACTAAAAATCACCATTTCGCTGTCTGCAAAATTTCACAAAATGACAAAACCCTATGTTCTACGGATGTTCTTAACCTAAAAACTCCTGTCCTAACCTTCTTATCTTAATTAAACAAATGATTTTATATTTATCTTTACGAGCTTTTTACTAAGGAAAAAAGCGGAATGTTACAGAACTCGAATTGTTTTGTTTTCTATGCACATATGTAGACTATAATAAAAACTATAGATAGCCTGATTCATTGAGTAATTATACTCACACTCTTTTTTTATATTTATTTTCTTATACTTAAACTCAATTATACAGAATCAAGCAAATATTTACCCTAAACTCTTTCTTCTTTATTAAAGAAGAGGGAGGTTGTACGTTGTAACACTTGTGATTCAATAATGACAGGCAACTAGGAGATAACACAACATTTCAAGGAATAAAGAAAGCCGGTCACTTAGTTCACCTGGAGCGACCATGTGTCTATAATAGATGCCTCAAGCAGTTTCTTGCTTCCGTCTTCGTAGCAAGTGAAGCCAAAAAATAACCCAGTTACCTTTTCAACTCTATTCCGCACTCAAATTATTGGACTTTAGCCTAAGATTGATGTGATGTTAAAGAAAATGTGTCTGATATTCATTGTATTATAAGCAACTCAACTTATTCCCATGTATGATTTTGATTATGCAATTAATAATAATACACTTTGTGTATATTGAAAAAATGTTATCCAACTATATTTAACCTTTATTATTTTTTTCTCTTCTTTCCCTATCCCTTCATTTTGTTTCATTTTTTTGATCTGTAACCTTGATTTCTATCTCTTTTCTTCCATCTCTAAACTCTAAATATAGCATTTCATTTTACCATCTCCAACCTTTAGTTCCTTCTTCTTTTTCGTTACCTTCTTCTTCATTTTCAGCTTCTTTGTTTCATTTTCATTTACTTCTTTTGAAGACGTTATGGATCCCTTTTTTTTTCATTTTCATTTCTGTCTTATTATTTGTATTTGCTTGTTCAAAAGCTTGTGTATGTGAGTAGTGTAACACCCCCAGCTAGCTGCTTATGCTTAAGTCATATGCAATGCTCACTAGGTTGTTAAGTAATTGGTAGGAATACTTATAGTCCTTCATTACTTTTAAAAATACATGATTAGGGAAAATATGGACCATTTTTAAACTTTTCCTTCTTAGGATTTGTTTCATAAAGTATGAGCCTCGCTTGACGAGTTACGTATAATACAAATGATAGAGCCTTGGCCTTACGACTATTACTCAAGCATAGTATGATTGATATCCTGAGTTTTTCTTTCATTCGACTGCCTGGGAATTCAATCGAATGAAAGCTTACTTTGGCTTTCATTCTACTGAAAACCTCAAGGATTCGAATGAAAGCTGAAAAATCGCTTCCCCGAGACTATAGTTCTCAATTTCCCACAAAAAACCACTGCTCCTAGTGAAACACCCCTAGTTAATTGTTTACCCGTACGTAGTAAACAATGCTCACTAGGTTGTTTTCTGCTTTCGTTGGGTTACTTATAGCCCCTACTTTTAACTTGGAAAATATTCCTTACTTGAAAATATGGACCATTTTGAAAATTATCCTATTACTGTATCAGTTTGTAAATTAGGAGCCGTGCGTGAACAAGGAAACATATATATATATACACACAAATGTTAACGTACCTGCCAGTTAAGGTAGTGACAAGCTGGAGAAATATAAATATACATATAAGCACAATTCAAGGTCCAACATATAATTATACATTACTTATTAATAAGAAATGATACAAACAATTAACAATAGTCATAGATCATAGTACAAAATATCTATCAACCTATTGCAGACATCTTCACTTGGCTTCGGCCGATAACTGTCTTGCTGCGGTCGCTCGTCGATCCCTTCGCTTTGCGTACCTGGACCCATAAGGAGTGGAGGTAAGAACTTTTCGTTCTCAGTGGGAGTCTCTTCGCGTCATCTATCGTTCATTACTCCGTTATCTTCCAGGCCACCCAGGATATCTCTAGGTGTCATGCATACTAATACCCTATCGATTATTATCTTTGTCTAAGTCTGAATGGCTTTATCTACTTTACTAGGTGATTGGATAACTAATCTTGCCATTACTTAGGCTTCGTGCTCATTAACATGTCGTTACTGCTAAGGACATAATAGTCGTCTTGGGTCGTTCCCGTGATGATACATAATGCATAAACATATATAAATACATACATACTTGCATACATACTGGCATACATACGTACATACATTCATTCTTGCATGTTATCACTAACTACATAGTGCATAGGGGAAATCTGGGAATCTCTTACGCATACCGGCTTACCCGGGTTAGCGTCCTTCTTAGTCCTTTCACCCATGTAACTGTGGCCTCGGATTACAACCTCTTTTTGCCACTATTGTATCGACCCGACAGCGCTCTTTACCGGTATGGTAGCTAACCACGTAAGGCTCATAGGAGGTAAACATCGAATACAATTAGTGCAACCATCCCCTTTGGAATGGCGAGGGATCAGACCTATGAATGATCGGGCATAGACACACTTAGATCGGCCCTGTGACTCGATCCGGTTTCTCTTTCATCTTTAAAGGGGCCCCTTAGTTCTCATTTCATTCATACAGACCTATGCCTGTTTTACATGTCTGGGCCTATGCCCGTTTCTTATCATGGTCAGGTCTCTTACCTGCGTTGCTCATGACCAATCCATCTTGCTGAATTGGCGAGGGGCGTGTCTGTAAGGCTTTTCCAAGAGAATAGGGGTTCCTAATCATATAACTACTGACTCTGGCTAAGGCCATCCGAATCCTTGGTGATTCATCGCCTCGGGTCTGTTTATTCCCTAGGTTCAATTATGATCTTTGTTAAACTTTAACATGAACTTCTAATTATCTAAGGTCGTTCTAACTCTTACAACGGCCTTCCCTCATGGTGCATGCTCAAATACATAGATATGGCCTAACCTTACTCATTGGATCCATTAGAAATACTAAACTCCCAACTCTGCCAGGTTTCATTCAAATACTTTCTGTGGTATTCGTATGAAATCCATCTGAGTCTTTTCATTCGATTGGAATAGGCCTTTATTCGACTGAATTCCCTCGGCATCCTTTCATTCAAATATGAGGGGATTCATTCGATTGAATTCCTAAAAATTTGCCTCATTCGACTGCTGATGAACTCATTTGAAGGAAAGCTCATTTTGGGCTTTCATTCGACTGAATTCCTGTAATATTCGAATGCTAGCTGAAAAAATCGCCTCCCGGGACTCCAGTTCTCATTTTTCCACTGTTCATAGGATTCCAAGTAGTACAGTTATGCGTTTCATTTTGCAATATTTTCCAAAACCCTTTTAAACCAATATCCCCCCAAAATGCTACTTAACAGATCTACAGTCAGATACACAAATAATCACATATATAGTTAATAATTAATCCACATAGACAGTGGGCTTAGGATTACCCTCCTCGAAATGAGTTTCTGAACCGGTAGAAATGAAGAGAAAAATATCCTCTTCGCGTGGGTGTACTCATCCTATTTTTTTCGGAGTCCTGTAGCGCTTTCGCGATGTGCACGAATTTGTACAAATGAAAGAAAAGAACGAAGCAGCCATTGAAGCAACGTGCTTCCAAAGGAAAATGAAGTACAATGCTTCAGGAGGTTTGCCTTTTATAAGCATAAGCACTATGCTTGATATTTTCTAACTTTTACTATTATATTATATTATATACACTATAGTTTATTATAGATATGTATATGTTTTACTTTCTTTCTACCAGGGGTACATCCTATACTATATATATATACACATATTCGTGTCTTTGTTTCTTTTCCCATCAGGGGGCACGTGGGATATATATATATATATATATATATATATATATACATATTTTATTACGATTATTACTATTATTATCATTATTATTATTATTATTATTATTATTATTATATTCTATTTACAGTTAGGCATATATATCCTGCTGCTGTTTCTTTTTGCACGAGGCGTGCCCTGGTATGCATATATATATATATATATATATATATAGTTTACTAAATATATTATATATATCATATTATGCGTATAGTATATTATTATCATTAGTATTATTATGTTATAAACGTAAAGTGTGTATATATATATATATGTATAATTATTTTATATTATATATTATTATAATTACATTATTTTATATATACATATATATATAATATCATTATATATATATATATTTGTCTTTAGTCCCAGGGGACACCTATACATATGTATCTATTATATTTATTATTATTACAATAGTATTACTGTCTTCCAGGGGTGCACCTAATTATGATTAAGGTCACATGATCAATTTTGATCATGTTTGATCGCGTTTGGGTCCTTAATCGTTCGTGTACAGTTGTCCCAAAAATATTCCGGACATACCGCCGTGATCTACTAATTTTTTCTGATCATATAAGTATGTCAGGTTAAGGTATTCGTGACTTTATTGCCCGGAGGGTAATTTTCACAGATACCTTAGGTGCCTACTAAAATCCCGATTTTCGGTGAAATTTAGCACGGACCTTGCGGCACTCCGCGATATCGAGAAACAATTATTTGACTGGCATTTGGAAGCAATTAATTTTCCAAATAATTTTTCAGTCCAAATAATCGCCTCTAAGGTGCTTTTAATTAAGCGAAATTAGGACTTAAGCAAAATCTCCATAAGGGAAAAATTCGGGATGTTACATTCCACCCTCTTACAGAAATTTCATCCTCGAAATTTAGAGGCAGTGAGAATTTGTACCTCTAGAACAATCCAGGGTAAGCCTTTCTCACATCGTCTTCCGTTTCTCGGTTACGGTGCCAAACTATTTCCACTTGCTTACCCTGATCGTCCGTATTCTGATGCCTCTTCGGCCACTATGGAAATTACTAATCTTAATTGTTGTGTTGTGGGTAAGGTTACAGTGCAAGTTTCAGAGAAACCGTCATGGTTCCCGTCGTGGTTCCTGCTATTACTCTCCTTGCACGACCATCTTCCTCTTACCCTTTTTGTTTTCAAGAGTTCCCAAGCTCTTCACGTGTGTCCCAGGGTGTCTGCTCAGCTTTTTCAACCTGGTTGCGCATTCCCCAATTGACATGTCTCCTTGGTGTAGCCCCTAGACTTCGCTTCACCTTAGGTCTTGAGGTTCCTCGAGAAGTATACGTTGGCATCGAGGTCTTGAATTAACTCCAGGCAGGGGGCAACTCCACTTACTCTAGGAGGGGTCTAACTGTGTCCCACCACGCTCTTGCTGCGCTCTTAAATTCCTTAGTGGATAACAGACCTTTTAGGCATCAGGGCAGGGAATCTCCTTGAAAATTGGTTACAACTCCCTGAATGACGTGCTCATTTGTCGTACTTCCATAACGTCTCTAATGGATTATTAATCCTAAGGGTTATCTTATTATTTGCTACTGGTCATCCCTAAATGATTTCTAGTTTTCTTTTATGTGTTGGGCTAATCTGGCCATAAGGTTTATCAGAGCATCCACTTATTTATTATTATTGTTTTCTTCCACATATTTTAGATTTGACCTCTGCCTACGGTTTTCAAGGTTCTTCTAGCTTCCGTCTTACTCCCGATCCTCCTAACTAACCAAACTGGGGCAACCTTGCATATAAAATTGTTAAGCGCTGAGGCTTTTCTCCTTACTAGTGTATGGCTATTCCTTGTAACTCTTCCTAAACTCCCTTAAGGCTCCTACCATTAGTCCTACCGAATCATTACCTTGTATCAGAAACATATTCTATTGTATTAACCTTCCCTCCTAACGGCTCTCCTTCCACCCTATGGGACTCTTGGGGTAAGGAATTCCGTTGGGGATCCTATTTCGAAGGACGTTCCCAAAGGGAATTACTTATTTGTTTGGGGGAATTTAAACTTACGCCAAGGTAGGGGTATACTAAACCTATAATATTTTTATCAGCCTCTTCTCTATCAGGGTTCTACCTATCTCCGTGATTATAATTTTGTTGCCAAGCTTTGTCTGACTTCTATGCCACTCCTCACTCCTTCTAAATTTAGGCGAGATAATCTAATTTGGCCCTTTAGGTTTTCTAGGGGTTTTCACTCATCCTTATTATACAAAATTTGTGGTTTCTTATGTTTTTCCCTAAACTCGCTAGGGTCCCTATTAAAATTCCTTTCGAACTATGGTTCCATCTTCACACTATACCTCCCTTTTTGACCTCTGCTTTTCCCTGATCCACCTTTTCACTTTACCTAGAATCGCCGGATGCTTCCTACTGATCTCTTAGGTATTCGGAAATCTCATTTCGTTCTTAAGGAGTATCTTTTTAATCAATTTTTTTATGTTGCGTAAAGGTAATTTATAAAATTTATTAAGTCTGATTTCCCTATTAAATGCAACGGGTACATCTTGCACCATGTTTCGAATTTTGGAAATTGAAGGCTTGATTTGCGCGAGGCGCCGAAGTAGAAGAATCGAGATCTTACTCCATCAGAATAGGTTGACGAGGTCAACTAGGATCTATTGGGACGGGATGGCACGGCTTGTCTGATAGGCAATAGAATGGGGAGAGAGAACTATCTCAGATTCTATTCCTTCAAAGGAACGGAGCATTCAACCTTAATCCGAAAACCTTCCACAAGGAAAGTCAAAAGTTCACAGAGACACGAAATTAAAAAGATGTAAAGGCGCGAGCTCTTTCCATAGGATCTCTTACTGAGGTGAAAATATAAGCATAGGGGAGTGTTTTACCAAGGATAGGAACAAAGGATCTTCCAAAGAAATTCTTGTTGGACGGAGGGATGCATGTGAATGGGAGTACTTTAATTAAGAGAAGGAACAAAGGGCTTCCCTTGGTTAGGGGTTCATTTCCCGAACAATCTGTTCCCTTCCAATGAGTAACGGTCTAATCACAGGGAGACACTTAGCAGAAGGCCAAGTTCCTCAAGAGTCGGATTTACAGAGTCCACTCTGCACTAGCTATCAAGCCCTGAATACACTTAACAAGGCACAGAGTTAGCTAGGCTCTATGTTCCTGAAAAATGCAACAGTTGAATGAAAGTAAAGTGTTAGAGTGCATTATGCCACACTACTCCTTATCTTAAAAGACGAGGCTTAGTGCATGGGGAACTGATTCTAAGTATGCACAAGAAACACGCGCAGATCAGTGTTTCGGTGCCACTGATTTATGCACTTGGACCTTATACCCAAGGGTGTTATACTTAAACACCTTGCATGCTGATAATGAGACATGCTCAGAAGTGCAGATAAGCTCAGTCCTCAGGCTCACTTGGACCAAACTGCTCTGATACCAAATGAAACACCCCTAGTTAACTGTTTACCCGTATGTAGTAAACAATGCTCACTAGGTTGTTTTCTGCTTTGGTTGGGTTACTTGTAGCCCCTACTTTTAACTTGGAAAATATTCCTTACTTGAAAATATGGACCATTGTGAAAATTATCCTATTACTGTATCAGTTTGTAAATTAGGAGCCGTGCGTGAACAAGGAAACATATATATATATACACACAAATGTTAACGTACCTGCCAGTTAAGGTAGTGACAAGCTGGAGAAATATAAATATACATATAAGCACAATTCAAGGAAACATACACATTGCTTATTTATAAGAAATGATACAAACAATTAACAATAGTCATAGATCATAGTACAAAATATTTATCAACCTATTGCAGACATCTTCACTTGGCTTCCACCAGTAACTGTCCTGCTGCGGTCACTCGTCGATCCCTTTGCTTCCCATACCTGGACCCATGAGGAGTGGGCGTGAGAACTTTTTGTTCTCAGTGGGAGTCTCTTCGCATCATCTATCGTTCATTACTCTGTTATCTTCCAGGCCACCCAGGATATCTCTAGGTGTCATGCATACTAATACCCTACCGATTATTATCTTTGTCTAAGTCCTGAATGGCTTTATCTACTTTACTAGGTGATTGGATAACTAATCTTGTCATTACTTAGGCTTCGTGCTCATTAACATATCGTTACTGCTAAAGACATAATAGTCGTCTTGGGTCGTTCCCTTGACGATAAATAATGCATAAACATATATAAATACATACATACTTGCATACATACTGGCATACATACATACATACATTCATTCTTGCATGTTATCACTAACTACATAGTGCGTGGGGGAAATCTGGGAATCCCTTACGCATACCGGCTTACCCGGGTTAGCATCCTTCTTAGTCCTTTCACCCATGTAACCGTGGCCTCAGATTACAACCTCTTTTTGCCACTATTGTATCGACCCGGCAGCACTCTTTACAGATATGGTAGCTAACCACGTAAGGCTCATAGGAGGTAAACATCGAATACAATTAGTGCAACCATTCCCTTTAGAATGGTGAGGGATCAGAACTATGAATGATCAGGCGTGGACACGCTTAGATCGGCCCTATGACTCGATCTGGTTTCTCTTTCATCTTTAAGGGGGGCCCCGTAGTTCTCATTTCATTCATACAGACCTATGTTTGTTTTACATGTCTTGGCCTATGCCCGTTTCTCATATCTGGGCCTATGCCCGTTTCTTAGAGTGGTCAGGTCTCTTTACCTACGTTGCTCATGACCAATCCATCTTGCTGAATTGGCGATGGGCGTGTCTGTAATACTTTGCCAAGAGAATAGGGGTTCCTAATCATATAACTACTGACTCTGGCTAAGGCCGTCCGAATCCTTGGTGATTCATCGCCTCGGCTTTGCTTTATTCCCTAGGTTCAATTATGATCTTTGTTAAACTTTAACGTGAACTTCTAATTATCTAACGTCGTCCTAACTCTTACGATGGCCTTTCCTCATGATGCATGCTCAAATACATAGATATGGCCTAACCTTACTCATTGGATCTCTTAGAAACACTAAACTCCTAACTCTGCCAGGTTTCATTCGAATACTTTCTGTGTTATTCGTATGAAATCCTTCGAAGTCCTTTCATTCGATTGGAATAGGCCTTCATTCGAATGAATTCCCTCGGTATCCTTTCATTCGAATACGAGGGGGTTCATTCGATTGAATTCCTAAAAATTCGCCTCATTCGATTGCTGAGGAACTCATTCGAAGGAAAGCTCATTTTGGGCTTTCATTCAACTGAATTCTTGTAGTATTCGAATGCTACTGAAAAAATGCCTCCCGAGACTTTAGTTCTCATTTTTCCACTGTTCCTAGGGTTCCAAGTAGTACAGTTATGTGTTTCATTTTGCAATATTTTCCAAAACCCTTTTAAACCAATATCCCCCTGCTACTTAACAGATCTACAGTCAGATACACAAATAATCACATATATAGTTAATAATTAATCCACATAGATAGTGGGCTTAGGATTACCCACCTCGAAACGAGTTTCTGAACAGATAGAAATGAAGAGAAAAATATCCTCTTCGCGTGGTGTACTCATCCTATTTTTTTGGAGTCCGATAGCGTTTCCGCGATGTGCACGAATTTGAACAAATGAAAGAAAAGAATGAAGCAGCCACTGAAGCAACGTGCTTGCAAAGGAAAATGAAGTACAATGCTTCAGGAGGTTTGCCTTTTATAAGCATAGGCACTGTGCTTGATATTTTCTAACTTTTATTATTATATTATATTATATACACTATAGTTTATTATACATATGTATATGTTTTACTTTCTTTCTGCCAGGGGTACATCCTANTATATATATATATTCGTGTCTTTGTTTCTTTTTCCATCAGGCGGCGCGTGGGATATATATATATATACATATTTTATTACGATTATTACCATTATTATTATTATTATTATATTCTATTTACATTTAGGCCTATATATCCTGCTGCTGTTTCTTTTTGCACGAGGCGTGCCCTGGTATGCATATGTATGTGTGTATATATATATATATAGTTTACTAAATATATTATATATATCTTATTATACGTATAGTATATTATTATCATTAGTATTATTATGTTTTAAACGTAAAGTGTAACAACCCAAGTTTTCCCTCCACCAAAATTCAGCTTAATAAATAATTTGGAACATGTTAATAAAGAAAAGATGAGATAAAAATGAAATAAAATTCGAAGAATTTATTTAATGTCTATCGTATTAGGTAAAAATAATAATTTTGCGATCCCGTGACGTTTGGGTTAGTATTAGGCTATTTTTAGAACTTAAGTGTGACTCAAGGGAGTCTGTAAAATACACTAATATGAAAATAATGTGAGAATATTTCAAGAAAAATTTAAATATGAACAAGGAAAATTTATAGGTCACAGCGGCATGTCCGAAATATTTTTAGGACATTCGGACATAAATAGTTAATGAACGAATATGACCAAAATTATACCAAAAGAAAAATAAAACACTTAGGGCCCAAGGCCACTAAGTCTCCCACGGCACACACACACCCACGAGACACACACATATTTTCTTTCCTTTGTTTTCCATGTTCTCTAAAACCTAGAGCTTCAAAGCTCCAAAGCTCTTCCATCTTCATCATTCTTTGCTTTTCATCACCATAATCTACTCTCAAATCATCAAGGAGATAAGCTAGTAGCAAAGCTAGGAATTCTCTTCAAGTGAAATCCAAGGAACCAAGTTCCCTAAACCTAATCTCCATAACCTAGGGTTTCTTGGCAAAGAACTCAAGGATGCTTCAAGTCCATCTTCACCTTTCTTAATCCCTCTTAGTTCCAAATCATAGACCTAGCAAGGAGGAGCATAAGCAAGTAAGATTATTTTCTTCTCCCTTGGTGAATCAAAGTTTCCATAACCTAGGTTTTCTAATAATTTCAAGGTTTCCATGTTTAGGTAAAAAGGAAACTTCAAGCTAGCCATCAAGCTTCAAGTCCATCTTTTCCATTATTCTACAAGTGGGTAACTTGAGTTCCTCACCTTCTTTGAGGGTGGATGATGAATTATGTGCTTATGTGTATATCTATGTCTCTATGTATGTATGTTTATAATTGTTAGAATTGATGCTAGGCTTAGGGAGACGATTCTGAAGGGTCCTGTGACCTGGATTAGATAGGTTTATTGTATGTTATAGATGTGTGACGTATTTCATGCATTCAGGATAAAGCAAGGTTAGAAAATGAGAATTCATGATGAGATAAAGAAAGAAAATGAAATGAATTGAAACATGGAGAAACAAGTATGCCATGCTGCAGGTACATGAATGTCAGAAATGATGAAAAAGGGGCAAAAGGCCCAATGATGAGAAAAGGCCGTGATCACGTGAGCCCATTATGATCCCACTTCAGGAGGTCCGAGGGGCATCCTGAATGTGGAAGCCCGCCACAGGTGGTGTTGAGATAACATACCTGGGGGTGTGCGGTTACCACGCCTTTGCATTGTCGTACGGGGGCAAGCCTAGGTGGGGGTACAATATCCGCCCACTGTCAATGGGTCCCGAGGGGGCACATGGCAGGTGGAAGCCCACCGCAGGGGTCACAGAGGACCACCTGGAGGTGCGAGGTTAGTCCGTCATAGTAATGTCAAGAGAGGACAATACTATGGTGGGAATAACATACATTCTAAAAGCTGAGGATTATGTAATGCATGAGCATTTAGCATGTTTATTTTGTTATGCATAAGTATGTAAAAAGGTGCATTCTGGTTATTCAGATTATTTCATTATGTATGAGAGATTATAAGCTATTATCAGGTTGTTATGTTGTTACCGTCAAGAGAACGCTCAAGACGGATATGTATGTAAACGTAATATTAATCAGCACGAGAACGTAGTAAGCAAGAATAGTTCCCAGATCACATAGTAAGGTAGATAAAGCCGTTCAGATAGGCCAGATAATAATCTGTAGGATATGTAGTATACCTGTTCACTTAGAGATCTCTGAGCGGCCTGAAGTCCGACCTAATATGGAACGAGACTTAGGAACTAAAGTTACTTCCACTGAGAACCTACCGTTCTCACTCCCACTACCTTATTGACTTCAGGTACGGATGATGACGCATGTTTTGAGGATGCCGATGAGCCGTCAGCAGAGCCATGAGCGGCTGTGACAGGATAGGGACATAGAGATATGCTGGATGTCCAGATTTTTGCCAAGGGTCTCTAGCAGCCCTTGTATTTTGATATGTATTTTGATATGATGTATTATGACTCATGTAGTTGATATTTTGATCTATGTACATGGATGTATCTTATGTATTACATATACACTTATGTGACTTTGTATGATGGACCCCTGGATGTATATTGGATGTTCTATTACACTACTGCTACACGTTTTGTTATATTCATCTTTCAGACGCATGGCTCTAGTTTTGTAATTATATAATGTCAATGAAAAGTTTAAAATTGGTCCTTATTTTCTTAAACCACTATTTTCAAAAGATAATGATGGACTAAGATATTCCGATCAGATGGCAAACAACCTAGTGAGCTTTGTTTACTACGTACGAGTAAACAGTTAGCTAGGGTGTTTCATAAAGTGTATATATATATGTATAATTATTTTATATTATATATTATTATTATTACATTATTTTATATATACATATATATATATAATATCATTATCTATATATTTGTCTTTTGTCCCAGGGGACACCTATACATATGTATCTATTATATTTATTATTATTACAATAGTATTATTGTCTGCCAGGGGTGCACCTAATTATGATTAAGGTCACATGATCAATTTTGATCATGTTTGATCGCGTTTGGGTCCTTAATCGTTCGTGTACAGTTGTCCCAAAAATATTCCAGACATACCGTCGTGATCTACTGATTTTTCCTGATCATATGAGTATGTCAGGTTAAGGTATTCGTGACTTTATTGCCCGGAGGGTAATTTTCGCAGATACCTTAGGTACCTACCAAACTTCCGATTTTCAGCGAAATTTAGCACGGACCTTGCGCCACTCCGCGATATCGAGAAACAATTATTTGACTGGCATTTAGAAGCAATTAATTTTCCAAATAATTTTTCCAGTCCAAATAATCACCTCTAAGGTGCTTTTAATTAAGCGAAATTAGGACTTAAGCAAAATCTCCATAAGGGAAAAATTCGGGATGTTACACCTAGGGTTCCAATCAGTACAGTTATACATTTCATTCATCAAAATTTCTCAAAATCCTTTTTACCTTGATTTTCCCAAAAATACTACTTAACAATTTTACCGTCAAAAATACAAAATAACACATATACAGTTAAAAAAATCAACCACATAGACAGTGGGCTTAGGGTTACCCACCTCCAATGGAGATTCCGAATCGGTAGGTTTGAAGTGGAGACTTCCTTCTTCACGATGGCGATCTCTGGGAATTTTTTCGGGACTCCGGCACGAAACCTAGATGTGTCAGAACAGGATTGATGTTTGTGAAAGAGATGGAAAGTTAACGTTATATTTTTGAAACGTACGTGGTTATTTATAACCACACACAGTGACTCTTTTCTTTTCTTTTTTCCTTTTTCTTTTCTTTCCTTTCCTTTGTACTCTGAAGCAAAGTGATGCTCACCAAAACGTCGTTAATTTTAGTGCGCGATCAAATAATAATTTATAAACCAAGAAAACCCCAAAAACGTAGTAAAGGGGGTTAACCGAGGTCTTCTATCAAGGAAGCAAATTTAGAACCAAATTAAAAGTTAATTAAATCGGGGGGTTTGTTTTGATGATTAAAGAGAAATAAAAATGAGATTAAATCAACAATGGTAAAAGCAATATCCTGCATACGGCATTTGTAGATCAAGGATTAATTCTCATTGGTTCCTAATTAATTATACATGGAAGGGGATGTTGTTTATTAGTTGAAATTTCTAACTAATATGCAATTCACTTAAGAGACTACGATCGTCAATCCCCTAAGCATATGTTAATACAGGTATTAAAACCAAGATCTCAGCATTAAAACCCATATGAATTTATGTACCAATTGCACAACCTAATTAAATCTAATTAGTTCTCCAAAAGTTCCTTAATCATAGTTTAATAAATCATACAATCGTCAAGATTCATTAACTTAGATTTAACCTTAACTAATAACATGCAATCGCTATATCATTAATTAAGGGTGGAACAATTCATGCATAATCATTAAGTGCAAGACCTCAAATTAATCTAAATCTAGAGTTACCGCATGCATGATATTAAGAAACTACTCCTCCATGGGTGGAGGATCAAAACTCATAACAAGAAAAGAGAAAGAAAGAGTAAATGACAATGGAGAAATGGAACAATAGAATCTGAAATTAATTCAGCAGAGCTTCGCTACTTGGGTGGATGGTGGAAGGGATCATGGATGAAATGCTAGCCTTGGATTGTAGCGAAGGGATCATGGATGAAATGCTAGCCTTGGATAGTTCTCGGGCTAGGAGAACTTGAGTCTTCACTTCGTATCTTCATTGATCCCTTTGGACATTTATTTCCTGTAATTCAAAATAGAAAACTACAAAGGAAATATTAAATTCTAAGAGTAAAATAATACCTTAACTTGCCGTTTTCCTTAATTCCTTATAAAAGAGGATAATGTGCAAAACATATCAATTAAGTATTAAGACCACACATTTTTAGTATGCATTTGTTCATTTATAGAGGAATAAGATAGGGCTCAAAATCCACTTATCAAACTACCCCACACTTGAACAATTGCATGTCCTCATGCAAGAAACTAAGAACTCAAGCAAGCTAAAAGTGAAAATAAAGATAATGAGAAATCTTTTTGGTGCAGCGACACTATTTACATCCCCTGCAAAGCCGCGAAACTCAGGGAGGCACTTAAGCCGACTCACTAATTACTAGAAAACTGTGCAAATGACAATCCAAAAATTAGAGTGCATTTTGACAAGAGATGATATCATTGTATATTAAAACTAATTTCCTTGGCATATCAATCATGAACAAAGAATAAGTCAAGGCATGTTAAAATCAATTGGGCCTCACAGGTTATTGTGTATGTCACTCATCACTCAAAGTGTATAGGGTCATCTAATGCTCCCTCGAACACTACACTAGAGTCACTTCCATAAGCTTGACTTTCTTCTAAGCATCATGGATCACCAAATATAGATGACATGGGTCAAGAGGTCTTTTAAAGGTTGTAATGGGGCCAAGGTCATGGTGGGATATCATATGGCCAGTGAGCTAAAGCCTAAGACTTAGT
This sequence comes from Nissolia schottii, assembly GCA_003254905.1. Taxonomy (NCBI): domain Eukaryota; kingdom Viridiplantae; phylum Streptophyta; class Magnoliopsida; order Fabales; family Fabaceae; genus Nissolia; species Nissolia schottii. Next base: position 9,369 of record QANU01069899.1, on the reverse strand, counting down.
AGAATTCATGGCATATGTGCTTAAGCAACAGTGCAAAGACCTTGATTTCCATTAGCTTCACTTGTTACTGCTTACCCATTAGCTCGGGGGAGAATTTCTTGTTAGTGCACCTAATTGGTTTGTTTTTGCAGAAGAGTTGCACCATTTTTTTTTTGGAGATGATAATTGTGAGTGCTCTCCCCCTACTTGAATGTTACGTGTCCTCATGTAACCCCACACTTATTATTTAACACATATGAATGAATGTACCAAAATTCTTCTAAGCCCTAAAGCTAGTTGTATCATGGTTTTTCTTGGTTTAATGGCTCGTAATGTGCTAATTATGCAATAAAAGGCTTCAAGGCTCAAAGGGGCTATCAAGGGTCAGATATTCAAGGTAGGCTCATATGGACATGTAAGCAAAATACACAAGAAATGCCTCAATCATATCACATGTCATATACAAAAGTAAAGTGCAATGCAGAGAATCAGGCAAGTTCTGGACTTGAACACTAGTGAGTGTACACACAACAACAAAGAAAGGAATGACATGTAGTGTTTTCATCCAATAAATGGCTCAAAAGCTTACCAGGTAAGATCATCCAATTAATTAAAACATGCCCGAATTTATAAAATGCTCAATCAAACATAATGCCACAAGTAAACATAACAATTCACATTACACAAATCAATCATCCACTAGTCTAAACTATACCTAATTCATGAAATTGCAGAACTATTGCACAGTTAAAACTACTATGTCAAATAAAGAAATCTTTCCCACCCCACACTTAGAGAATTGTATCAGTCTGGATTCACAAAACAGGGCAAGAAAGAAAAGATAAAAACAAATAAATAAGCAAAAAGGAAAGAAAAACTCACAAACGGTGGGTTGTCTCCCACCCAACACTTTTGTTTAATGTCCTTAAATTGGACGATTAGCAGCAGCTTTGTTTGTCATGGGGTGGCAAGAAATTGAACCTCCACTTCCTCTTGGAGATTTCCAGCAGTGTCATGGTATGGCTTAAGACGGTGTCCGTTGACTACAAATGTACTAGCAGTCTTTGGATCCTTGAGCTCGATTTTCCTGTATGGGTGGACCTTGGTAACCCCATAAGGGCCATCCCACCGAGATCGAAGCTTCCCAGGCATGAGTTTGAGGCGAGAATTGTAAAGCAACACCAATTGCCCTTCTTGAAAAGATTTGCGTAGAATGTGCTTGTCATGGAACAACTTGGTCTTCTCCTTGTAGAACCGGGAATTCTCATAGGCATCCAACCGAAGTTCTTCTAATTGTTAGAGTTGTAACTTCCGGTGGCTCCCAGCTTGCTCTAAATCCATGTTGCATTGTTTTACCGCCCAGTAAGCTCGATGCTCGAGTTCTACTGGCAAGTGGCAAGGCTTACCAAATACCAGCCCAAATGGACTCATTGTAACATCCCGTGTTTTTACGAGCTAGAAAGTTATTCGTCGACCGCCGAGGCCGGCCAAAAACCGTCGAAGGAGCAAGGGAAATCGACTTACAACTCAAAAGCCCTGGAAATCTGGGGGAACGGATTAGGTTTAGCTGCCTCATAATTTTCGGGAGCCGCTGAACGAGTTTTAACTCGAACGAAAATTCCCCGGATACCGTAAAAAGTCCGCAAGACTTTTCGACCCAATGGAAAAGTCTTTGGTCCCCGAGGAAATTGCTCGAGGTCGAAGGGAAAAATAAAGGGGTCACAGCGGTGTGCCCGGAATATTTTTAGGGCAACCAGGTACAGGGCTTTGCGGGCAAAACGCGATCAAATAAAAACGAGGTCAGATAAAAGGACCTACCTACTAAGAGAAGTTAAGAAATAAATAAATCAATAAGTAAAAGAACACGCGAAAAAGTAAATAAACGAATAGATAAATAAATAAATAAACAAACAATTAAGAGAGTAAATAAAAAAATAAATGAATGAACAAACAAAGAAAAGAAGAAATAAATAAATAATAACGTAATAATAATAATAATTATAAGAAGCTGAAAGCTTCAGAAAGAAAACGTGAGAGAGAGGGAGAGGGCTACAGGGAAAAGGAAAATTTACCTTCACTGTGCACGGTTATAAATAACTTCGTAAATCTTCAGAAGTTACGTTTAGAGGGCCTTCGAGGGTTACGTTCTGACACTGCTAGATTTTGTGCCGGAGTCCCCGAAAATTAGCCAGAGCACGCCATCGTGAAGAGGACCATCTCCCCTTCAAAGTCACCGAATCGGAATCCCGATCGGAGGTGGGTAACCCTAAGCTCACTGTCTATGTGGTTTAGTTTTTAACTGTATATGTGCCTATTTGTATATTTGACGGTAGAACTGATAAGTAGTATTTTGGGGGAATACTGTGTAAAAAGGGTTTTGCGAACGGTAGAAAATTGAAACGCATAACTGTACTACTTGGAACCCTAGCAACAGTGAAAGTTTACGATCTGGAGTCTCGGGAGGCAATTTTTGTAGTTTGCATTCAAATACGCCAGGAATTCAATCGAATGCGAGCCCTAGTCGAGCTTTCCTTCGAATGAATTCCACTGCAGTCGAATGCAGGCGAATTTTAGGGATTTCAATCGAATGAATTCCCTCGTATTTGAATGAAGCGATGTCGAGGGATTTTAGTCGAATGAAAGCCTATTCCAATCGAATGAAAGAACTCCGAGGGATTTCATTCGAATACCACAGTAAGCATTCGAATGAAACCTGGCAGAGTTGGAAGTTTAGTGGTTTCAAGGGATCCAATGACTATAGTTAAGCTATTCTTACATAATTGAGCATGCATCATGAGGATGGGATGTCATTTAGGAGTTAGGACAACCCTAGAACAATAGAGGTCAACGACTTAATATTAAAGAGAGCATAATGGAACTTAAGGAATTACGTATATAGTTATATGATAGGAAAACCCTCTCTTGGCAAAGTCTACTTGACACGCCCCTCGCCAGTCCCAAAAGGGTGGATTGGCCAATGTGTTACCTTGCCAAGTCCCAAAAGGGTGGAGTTGGTTAACGAAGTAATCCCAAAAGGGTGGATTAGTTCGCAGAGGTTAAGGACACAAGGAAGGAAATGTGTTACCTTGCCAAGTCCCAAAAGGGTGGAGTTAGTTAACGGATTAATCCCAAAAGGGTGGATTGATTCGCAGAGGTTAATGGCACAAAGAAAGTAAAGTAAAGTTAAAGTAAAGATTGCTCATCGAAGCAAAAAGAGAAGTGAAGGAAGGATGACGTCATACCTAAAAGAATAAAGAAAGGAGAAGAAGGACACTAACCCGGGTGAGCCGGTATGCGTAAGAGATCCCCAAGTCCCCCCAAGCATGTAGCATAGAGAATATGTAGCATGAAGCATAAAGTATATGTATGTGTATCAACTTGATGATTGAACAGTTGTATGTATGTCAGTATGTATGTGATAAAGTATATATGCATAGTCAGGAATGTTTCTGTATGATGTAACGTTAAGGGAACGACCCGAGACGGATAGTTAATTATAACTGAATTGTAGGATTCATAAGCACGCAGACTTAGTAAGAAAGACTAGTTCCCCTATCACCTAGATAATCTTAGATAAAGCCGTTCAGGACTTTAGGCCAGATAATAATCAGTAGGGTGCTAGTATGTATGTTTTCACTTAGAAACACCTGAGCGGCCTAGAGAATATTCGAGTAAATGAATCATAAGTAGCCACAGGGACCCACTGAGGACTCAGAGTTCTCACCCCACTCGACTATGGATCCAGCTTGCAGCTATGACATCACCATCGGCGAAGGACGTATGGCTCTTTACGCGCACACGCATGCGCAACTACCGTACTGGCACTCTTCTGACAGACACGTACGCGCCAGCACGTCTCCCTGACGAGCAAGATTATCCTCCTAGACCTAGGCTTGGAGACCCCGGCACTTCACCGCTGAACCCAATCTGGGTGGACGGGCTTCTGGGGAGCAGCAGCAGGAACCCGATTCGTCTCAACGGCAATGAGGAGATACCTCCTTCCGAGCTCGAGCCGACACCTACGCCAGTACCGATGCCAGCCACGGATCCAGGTGCGTACACCCCGCCAGTTCGCACTCGAGGTCGCCAGGTCACAGCACGGAAGAGGATACTGATCGTCTGATCGCAGTGCTACGTCCCACGCGGCTTCTCGGCAGTGGCAGACCTGAGCAGCAGTGAGGAGGAGGAGCCTATGGAGCATCCGGGAGAATATGATTAGGTGGAGGCCAGTCAGACCCCTTTGCTGGGTTAGGGTATTGTACCATACACGAAGCGAGATGTGCCGCTCGTGTATGTAGATGCTTTTAGTTTCCGCTTTTGTATAATACTGCTACTGGTATGTATATTACTTCCCTTAGATAAGACTTATGTATGGACCCTATATATATTCTAGGAAAAGAAATGTTTGTGTATCTTCGGGCCCCTATGTGTACTGTCTGCCGATAAAGCTCCGCACTACAGGTATGCATTCTTACTCAGATATCTGTTAGTTAGGTTGCTAGTCGTTATATTACTCGCATGGCTCTTTATTTTCTTATGCATGTACTTCAAAAGAAAGTTTCAAATTGGCCCGTATTTTCAGTAACCCTAATTTCAACTAGTAAGCTAGAATGGTAATAGTTCACAGCCCAGCATTCAACTACCTAGCTAGGGAAACCTATGACTTAAGCATAGGCCAACTAGCTAGGGTGTTGCACTCATCCCAATGGGAGTCTTATATGCGGTCCTATACACCCATAAAGCATCATCCAAACACAGCGACCAGTCCTTCTTGTTGGGCTTGACCATCTTTTCTAGGATTCCCTTAATCTCTTGGTTAGATACTTCAGCTTGCCCGTTAGTTTGGGGATGGTAGGGCGTAGATACCCTATGAACAACCCCGTATTTACGGAGCAAAGCTTCCATGCACCGGTTACAAAAATGTGTCCCCTGGCCACTGACAATTGCTCTCGGCATTCCAAACCTGCAAAAAATATTAGACCGAACAAAAGACACAACTACAGCAGCATCGTTAGTCCTAGTGGCAATTGCTTAATCCATTTAGATACATAGTCTACAACCAAGAGGATATAAACAAAACCATGAGAAACAGGAAATGGCCCCATGAAATCAATTCCCCATACATCAAAGACTTCACAAAATAACAATGGTTGTTGGGGCATCTCATTCTTCCAAGTAATATTACCTGCTCTCTGGCATTGCTCACAGGATTTGCAGAATTCATAGTCATCCTTAAACAGTGAAGGCCAATAAAATCTTGAATCCAAAACTTTTTTGGTCGTACGTTGTGGTCCAAAGTGGCCACCACTTGCAAACGTGTGATAGAACTTGAGAATAGACTCAAATTCTGAGCTTGGAACACATCGTCTAATTACTTGGTCACTTCTAATTTTCCAGAGGTAAGGGTCCTCCCATAGATAATACTTAGCATCGCTCCTTAGCTTTGCTAATTGATTTTTGGAAAAATGTGGGGGTCCTTTATTGGAGACTAAGTAATTTACAATGTCAGCATGCCATGGTCTTTCAGATATCATTAACAAGGAATCATCAGGAAAGTCATCCTGTAGTGGAAATGGGTTGGGGGAGATGTGCGTAAGGCGACTCAGATGGTCTGCTACTTGGTTCTCGGCTCCACTTTTATCTTTTATTTCCAAATCAAATTCTTGGAGCAGTAGCATCCATCTGATAAGCCTTGGTTTGGCTTCAGGTTTTTTCAAAAGGTACTTCAGAGCTGCATGATCTGTATATACTACCACTTTGGAACCAATCAAATAAGATCGAAATTTATCAAGTCCAAAAACTATAGCTAAAAGTTCTTTTTCAGTGGTGGTATAGTTAGATTGTGCAGCATCCAAAGTCCTAGATGCATAAGATATAACATGAGGGAACTTACCGACCCGTTGTGAAAGTACAACACATACCGCATGATCTGATTCATCACACATCATTTCAAATGGCGATTTCCAATCCGGTGGCTGAATAATAGGAGTTGTTGTCAGGGCTTGCTTTATGGCGTTGAAGGCTTCCTTGCATCTTTCATCAAAAATAAATTCCACGTCTTTCTGTAGCAGGGAGGTAAGGGACTGAGCAATTTTGCTAAAATCTTTGATAAACCTTCTATAAAATCCTGCATGTCCCAGCAAAGAATGAATCTCCCGCACGCATGCGGGGTAAGGCAAAGAAGAAATGGCATCTATTTTGGCAGGGTCGATAGCAATTCCCTTCCTAGAGACTACATCGCCTAAAACTATACCTTGTTGTACCATAAAGTGACATTTTCATAATTTAGGACAAGGTTAGTTTCAATGCAACGTTGAAGTACTCGAGCAAGGCTATTTAAACAGGAATCAAAAGAAGTACCAAAAACAGTAAAGTGATCCATAAACACTTCCATGCAGTCTTCCAGGAAGTCAGAAAAAATGCTCATCATACAGCATTGGAATGTATCAGGTGCATTGCAGAGCTTGAAAGGCATTCTCCGATAAGCAAATGTTCCAAAGGGGCAGGTGAAAGTGGTCTTATCTTGATCCTCTGAAGCAATGTGAATCTGAAAATAACCTGTATAACCATCAAGAAAACAATAATGAGATTTACCTGCCAATCTTTCAAGCATTTGGTCAATGAAGGGCAGGGGATAGTGATCCTTGCGGGTGGCGTTGTTGAGGCGTCTGTAATCAATGCAAACACGCCAGCTATTTTGGACTCTAGTGGGGATCAACTCATTGTTCTCATTCTTTACCACAGTGATTCCAGATTTCTTGGGGACCACCTGTACTGGGCTTACCCACTCACTATCTGAAATAGGATAGATGATTCTCGCTTTCAAGAGCTTCGTCACTTTCTTTTTCACAACATCCATAATAAGTGGATTGAGCTGTCTCTGCGGTTGTCTAACTGGCTTTTCCCCGTCCTCCAGAAGTATCCTATGTGTACATGTGGAAGGGCTGATACCAGTGATGTCATCTATGGTCCACCCAATGGATTTCTTGTGCTTCCTTAGCACAACGACCAATCTTTCTTCCTGTAGAGAGGAGAGATCATTTGCTATAATCGCTGGTAGCATGTCATCCTCCCCTAAGAAAATGTATTTGAGATGAGAAGGAAGAGCCTTTAATTCTAGACCTGCCGCTTTACTGTTATCTGTTCCTGCAACTTTACTTACTTTCAAAATAGGAGATGCATTAAGTATATCAAATTCAGAGTTCACAAAATTGTTACCCAGACCTTGTTGGAAAGACTCATCTATTTCTTTACAGACAGAACACAAGTTACTGACTCCATCACAATTAGGGCATTCAAATTCAAGTGTTAATTCTAGCATTTTATCAGCCCATATATCATACGTGTCCAAAATTAAGGAGTCAATAACATCAATTTGAAAAACTGAGTGTTCTTCTGAAGGGTAATGCATAGCCTCAGGTAAACCAAATTGTACATGCATATCCCTGCATTCCATAGACAGGATACCATCGTGTACATCAATCTTAGCTCTTGCAGTTTTCAAAAATGGGCGTCCTAAGATTAATGTAGGCTGGTTGACATTAATGTCATTTTGCATTTCCAATACATAAAAATCTACGGGAAATATTAAATCATTTACCTTAACCAAGACATCTTCCAAGATACCTTCTGGTCGGGAGGTACTACGGTTGGCAAGTTGTATGATTAATCCAGTCGGCTTGAGGGTTCCCGTGTGCAAGGATTGGAAGAGGGATTTCGGCATAACATTTATTGCTGCTCCTAGATCTGCCAAGACCTTTGTAAATAATCTTTGTCCTATAACACAAGGGACCAAAAACGTACCTGGGTCTAGATGACACATTTGCTCCCATGCTGACTTGTGCGGTGTCGTTCAGCCTTCCCTTATTGGTGCACAAGTCCTTTAAGAACTTCGCATACTTAGGAATCTGTCTAATTACCTCCAGCAAGGGGATATTTACCTCCACTTTTCGAAATGTCTCCAAAAATTCTTTTTGCAATTGAAGTGCCGCAGCTGACTTAGGCTTTGGACCTTTGTGTGGGAAAGGAAGTGAGACAGGTGTTTCTCCTATCTGTCATGGTTCCGTTCATCGACTGGGTTCTTCGGTCTGCTTCAAAACTTCTGCTCCAGTATCTTTGTTAGAGTCTTCTTCTCCAGCCTTTCTTCTGGAGTCCTCTTCTTCAGCGGGACCGTCAGAGTCTTCAGAATGTTCAACCTGTGGTGCCTGCAAAATAGTACTAGATCTTAAGGTGATAGCACTTACATTTGCCCTGGGGTTTGGAATAGTCTGAGAAGGAAGATTAGATGAGTTGCTTGTTTGTGGCTGCTTGTTGGAATGGATTTCACTCTGTATCGCCGATAAGGAAGCCTCGTACTTCTTCTGTGATGCCTGCATGTCCTGCATCATTTTTAACATTTCTTGCAGCATAAGATTCTCAGAGGCAGCTTGTGAAGGTTGTGGAGTAGGATGGAACTGCTGTTGTGACCTCTGTTGAGGAGGTACATATCTTCATTGTTGTTGTTGTGGGAATGGTTTGGGTTGGGGTTGCGGATTGAGAGTGTTAGAGTTGTTACTCCATTTGAACGCCGGGTTGTCTTTCCAGCCTGGGTTGTAGGTATTACTGTAGGGATCATACCTCTGCTGGTTGGACTGATCGGGCTTACCCGGAAACATGGCCGCAACTGTAGAAGTCTCGTCCCTAAGAAGTTGACACTGCTTAGGGAAGTGAGAAATGCCATCAGGACAAAGAGAGCATACCGCTTGAGTTTGGTGTCCCACAGCCAGAACACTGACCATATCTGCCAATTTGTTCACCTTTTTGCTGGGAGACACGTACTCATTGTTTGAGCGGTCAACGGTAACTTCATATGCTCCTCTGGTATGCCGGTTTGCTCGCATCTCGTATCTGGAAGGATCAGCTATCTCACTGATCAATTGTCTCGCTTCCTCAGGTGTTTTCCTGTTCTTTAAAATTCCACTGGCAGCGAAATCAATCCACTTTCGGTCCATGAGACTGAGACCTTCATAGAAGTGCTCCAAAAGTTGTACATCAGTGAACCCATGGGGAGGACACATGTCGCACAAACTTTGGAATCTCTCCCAATATTCTCCTAAGGTTTCATCAGGCGTCTGTTGGATTCCAGAGATTTCCTTCCGTAGAGCGGATACTCAGCTAGCTGGCAAGTATTTTTCAAGGAACAACTTCTTCAAGCCTAGCCAACTATTTACTACCTGGTGAGGAATATTGTAATACCAGTCACGGGCCGCACCTTCCAGAGAAAATGGAAAAGCCTTAAGCTTCACCAAGTCAGGTGTGGCAGACTGCGATCTCATGGTATTACATGTCTGATGAAAGCCTTTTTAACCACTTTCTCTGATCTTGACATGGCTTTGATTTTGTCACAACCAT
>QANU01069848.1:32038-44662 GCA_003254905.1 Nissolia schottii | reverse complement strand
ACCTCATATCACATCACACATCATCATACATCATCATAACATGGCTCATTCATCCATCATACCTATACTTGTAATCACTCATCAGCTTCGGGTCCATCCGCGGAACCCACCTAGCACTTGTTCTCTAGGGAACCTCCGCGGAACCCTCCTCAACACCACTACTACTGCTCACTCAGCCTTCTCCACGTAACCTTCCCAGCCTTTCCAGGGATCCTCCGCGGAACCCTACTCAACACTACCACCGGTGCTTACTCAGCACTCTTCACGCAACTCTCTCAGCATTTTTAGAGATCCTCCGCGGAACCCATTCGGCACCACTCTTGGTGGCCACTTAACATTCTTCACATAACCCTCTCATCACCCTAGGGATCCTCCGCGGAACCCAATCAGCACCATTCTTGGTGCCCACTCAATACTCTTCTCATAACCTCCTCATCACTCCAGGGATCCTCGGCGGACCCAAATCAACACCTTCCTGGCTACCCGCTCATCAACTCTCTAGATTCCTCTCAGTCTCTATCCGCGGAACACTTGGCACTTATCTCCTTACTTATTTTCTCTCATTTCCTCACATTCACTTCCCCGGGATCCTCCGCGGACTCCAACGAACACCATTCCTGGTGCCGCTCAATAACCTTCCAGACTCACACTCAGTTCCTCTCTGCCGACTTACCCCGCTACACCTGACGAACCAGACTCTCTTTTCTTCATTTTTCTTGCTTTCCTCTTCCTCTTTTCTCATGGACTTCTCTTGAGTTTTTCACACATATTCCACACATACAAATCCTATCTAGTCCAGGTCGCAGGACCCTTCAGAATCATCTCTTAAGTCCTAACATAGCATTTCTAACGTTATTTATCATAAGCATACAAACACATAAACACATGCAGCAAACATAAGCCACCAAGGGGTGACCAAACCAAGTTTACCCACTTGTAGAAAACCTGGTAGTGGTGAAGGAAGCTTGGAGTGAATTCCCAAAGGCCTTGTTGTTTCCAAAGCTTGAGCTCCTCCTTTCTCTAAGATAATGATCCTTAAGCAAGGTGGAGGGTGATGAGGTTTTTCCTCTAGATTTTGGGTGGAAGAAAATGAAACCAAGGTGAGGAGACTTGAGGGCTGTGATTCGGTTGTGGAAGGTGGAAGGAGATGGAAGAAGTGCTTGATCTCTTGGTGGTTTGGTGGTGGGCTTTGACGCTTAGCTTGGTGTGTGTTTTTGGGAGAATGTAGAAGATGAAACTCTTGTAAAATGGGGGAGAAGAGCTCAGTTTTGGAGGGCAGATTGTGAGGGAAATTGATTGATTTTTGGAATAAAGAGAAGGTGGTGAATAGTGTAAGGCATGGACTTAGGTATGGGTGGGTATGGGCATGCGTAAGAAAGGTATGGTGATGAGACTTTGGAAGCACATTTTTGGGGATTTAATTTTTGTACAAGAAATCTCCTCTCCTAGCCGTGCAGCCCTCATCTAATCTGCTGAGATTTCATTTTCTTCCGGTCTCAGTTCGCTCGTGTTTTATCGTTCGCAGTCTCGGTGCGTCGCGCACGGTTGTCCGAAAAATATTCCGTTTATACCGTCACGATCCTCTAATTACCCCCTACCTAAAGGTATTAATATTTAAAGATGTTTGTGAATTTTTCTCCGGGGGATTATTTTCACGGACACCCTTTGCGTCTCAGAAAATTTCATCGGTGAACAATGACTGTCCGGTTGTCCGCCGAATTTCCTATCGCGACACGTTTTATTTCCTAGGGATATTCTACTTAATAATTTCCCATCTTAATTCTCTAATCGTGATTAGAAAATTAATTTAATAGTTATATCTATGATTATTTCTCTAAGAAAAAATCGGGATGTTACAGAGAGCCTCAAAGTTAGCATGCATGAAGTATGAAATGAATGATGATGAAATGGTATGATAAATGAGTATGTAATGTATGAGTATATGATAATGTATATGAGCATGGGTATGAAGTAAATACCGTCAAGAGAACGCTCGAGACGGCTATGTATATACGCGTGAAAAGTTAACAAGCACGAGAACTTAGATAAGCAAGACTAGTTCCCCAGTCACCTAGTAAAGTAGATAAAGCCGTTCAGGACCTTAGGCTAGATAAAAATCAGTAGGATGTTAGTATGCATGTTCACTTAGAAACACCTGAGCAGCCGGTTGATAAGTGTTAAATGCCTAAAATACGCAATTTTTACTATTTTAAAAGGCATTTAATTGTTTATGTTTCAATGAATTATCTAATGAATTCCCCATATTTTTGTAGGATTTTAATATATTTTGGAAGATGGATACAAGTAGCTTAATTGAGGAATAATCCCATTAGGAATGGAAAAAAAGGGCAGAATTGGAAAAGAGCTTAAAAGAGAAGATTCTGGCGAAAGAACCGCTCAGCGGTAAGCAATTAATCGCTCAGCGCATAAGGAAGAATCGCTCAGCGGATGGCCCCTTGCTGCTGAGCGAAAGTAAGTCGGCAAGCAACTTGCACCGGCACAATCATTGAGCTAGCTGGAGCCAGCCTGGCGCCGCCTGCCACGTCAGCACCGCCCTGCAAAAAGCTGCCAAGCATTTAATGAAGACGCGTAAAAGTACAATCGCTCTGCGATTAAGCGCCGCCGCTCAGCGAAAAGGACATTATCGCTCAGCGGTTGTACCAAAACCGCTGAGCGATGGACCCAAAATCTGCCTATAAATAGAGGAGGCCGTGCCCATTCGAAACCATCTCTTCCCCATCCCCTCTTCCACTCAAAACTCCTTTCTTTTACCTTTTCCATTGTAGTTTTTAGTTTAGGTTAGATTAGGAACAAAGACGAGGCTTGTGAAGGAGCTGGAGATCGAGGAAGCTTGGCAAAGCCATGGCCATGATAGCGTGAGCACGTGTCATGGTAAGTGCCTAAACCTTGCCTCCGAGATGCTCTTATAAGATGGATTCCTAATCCTCTTTTTGTTGGGATTTTGGTCATTATTGTAGTTTGCTTGTATCCATGTAATTATTACATATGAATCTATCCTTTTCTTATGATTTGCTTGAATGGTTTTGTACTTAATGCTAGTCTTTGTTTAATGTCTTGATTCTTGATTTGGGATTTGATTGTATGAACGATAGTTATGCTAATTAAATCGTAACCAAGTTAAGATCAACATCATTATGCTTAACTAGATTTAAGACTTGAATATTGTGAACGAGAGTTACAATCATTAGAGTCGGAACTAAACCAATTCATCTAACCTTGTTGCCGTAACTGGAATAAAGGTTAGCCGTTTTAACATCTGGATTAATGCTGGCATACTTCGTTAAGGTTGTGTGCCAAAGTGACAGTTTAAAAAAGGAAACCTGTGATCTTGTCATGCGTCAAAGTGATGACAAGTTAAGAACTGGTGGCGGGCAATCAAATGATAATTCTATGTAATAAGTAACTGGATGCATGAAACTATGATGTGATTAAAATTCCCAACAAGCTCCGGAATTTCCTCTGATTTGTCTCCTATTTACTTTTATGTTGTTTAATTACTTATTTATTAACTATCAAATTATCAAATCTTTCACTCCATTGTTTAATTAAACGAACTCAAGAACGGTATTTTTGCAACTCTCTGTGCATTCGACTAAACCGACTATACTGCAATTGGATTCCTTTGGAATCTGAAAGCCGTAAAGTAGGTATATATTTAATTTGAACGACAAAAGTGCAGATAAGCTTTCTACGAGCTTGGCACGGTTGTGACAAACCTAAGCTGTGTCAAGAGTCGAGAAAGTGGTTAAAAAGGCTTTCATCAATAAGCGAGAAAAGAAATCCCCTACGCCAAGGTTAACCACCGAGGACGATAGTTCTCACCCCCAATCGCTTATGCTTCCAGGAGCAGGCGAAGAGTATGAGGGTTACGAGGAGCCCTATGAGGAGCCGCACGTGTAGCAGTAGAGGACCAAGGACGAGCCAGTCTAGCTCGGCAGCAGATGGACATTTTGCTACATTTTGCTATATTTTGATATGTATCTTGATGTATTTGGCTTATATATATAAACTACTATTATACTCTGTGGGTTGTAACTTGTGATGGACCAGATTTATGTCATTAATGATTACTACGTTTAAGCTCCAGCTCTATCGTTTGTATTATATGTTTAATTCACGCGTGGCTCATATTTTGCAAATAAAGTAACCAATAGAGAAGTTTTAAAATGGTCCATATTTTCCTTACTTTGGTATTTTCGAAAGATAATGAGGGACTATAAGTAATCCCACCAAATGATTAACAACTAGTGAGCATTGTGTACTACTCGAGGGTATGCAGTTAGCTAGGATGTTACACAAGTCATAATACGTTTCCATATGAGCTAAGGGAGCACCTAATCCCTTAAGCTAATCTAAAACATAAAATAGAAGTCTTTGTCCGTCGCTTCCTCGGAATCCTCTAACGTTCATATCTCTGCATGTCTTCTGATACCGGCTCCGTCTTGGCGTACATGTCATGCCATCCTAGAATCATAAAGGAGTGGGGGTGAGAACCTGGGGTCCTCAGTGGGTAACCTTGGGGATCGTTCTTTATTTTTCTACTCAATTATGATTCCGCCGCTCAAGTGTTTCTAAGTGAACATGCATACTAACATTCCTACTGATTATGATCTAGCCTAAAGTCCTGAACAACTTTATCTACATTACTAGGTGATGGGGGGAACTAGTCTTTCTTACTATGTTCTTGTGCTTGTTACTTTCCTTCGCTTATACATACCTAGCCGTCTCGAACGTTTTCTTGACGGTACTTACATCGTATTTACTTATCCTCTTCATATTTACTTATCTTCTTACTTGTTCATACTTTCATATATACATTTTTACATACATTGCATACATACATTCCAGCATACATATATTCCAGCATACATACATTCCGGCATACATCACATACTGTAATTCTTTCTTTCTTTATTTTATACTTTACTCTTTTGTTTACTTTCCTCTTTCTTTCATAACTTTCTTTCATACTTTCATATTCTTTTCTTCAATCGATTCATCTCAGTGAATCCTATGCCAGCCACCTACCGACAACAACATAATACAGCATAATTGATTCATCTCTGTGAATTCGTTGCCAGCCACCTACCGACAACAAATCGTCCTCTTCCCTGTCATCCACCTGCCGACAAGGAAGTGACCCCACATCCTGCCAGCTACCTACCGACAGGAGGGTTGTGCTAATCGATTCATCTCAGTGAATCTGTTGCCAGCCACCTACCGACAACAAATCGTCCCCTTCCCTGCCATCCACTTGCCGACAGGGAAGTGACCCCACATCCGCCAGCTACCTACCGACAGGAGGGTTGTGCTAATGGATTCATCTCTCCTGCCAGCCACCTACCGATAGAAGAGTGAACCCGCTGCCAGCCACCTACCGACAGCACATCAGCTTTTCTTTCTCTTTCTCATATTCTTTTAGCATATCCTCTTTTCTTTCTCTTTCTCATATTCTTTCCTCTTTTCTTTTGTTCTCATATCATTTCAGCATATTATCATCTTATCTTTCTCATAGCATTTCTTTATATTCTCATCTTAACTTTCTCATAAAATTTCTTCTTTCTTCTCTTTCTCCGCACATAATATGACATGACTTGTTCCCTAAGGTTCATTTCCATTATAATCTTTACTCATTACCTGATTAACTTCTAGTCCTCTGAATGTACCTTATCATGATGCATGGCATGCTAACATATTACTTTAAATAATCATAATGCATGAACATACTTCATCACATAGTTCACATATTTCAGTCATACATATTACTTTAAATAATCATAATGCATGAACCTCCACGAAAACCACTCAGAACTCTTCACGTAACCCTCTCAGCATTCCAGGGATCCTCCGCGGAACCCACTCAGCACTCTACGTAACCCTCTCAGCACTCTTGGGGTCCTATGCGGAACCCACTCAGCACCGCACTCCAGGGATCCTCCGCGGAACCCACTCAGCACTCTACGTAACCCTCTCAGCACTCCCGGGGTCCTACGCGGAACCCATTCAGCACCGCACTCCAAGTATCCTCTGCGGAACCTACTCAGCACCACTCCTGGTGCCGCTCAACAATTCTCTAGACTCCTCTCAGTCACTCTCCGTGGAACTACTTAACACCAGTCCAGGCGCCACTCAATAACTCTAGACTCCTCTCAGTCACTCTCCGCGGAACCACTCAGCACCATCCCAGGTGCCGCTCAACAACTTTCTAGACTCCTCTCAGTCACTCTCCGCGGAACCACTCAGCACCATCCCAGGTGCCGCTCAATAACTTTTAGACTCCTTTCAGTCACTCTCCGCGGAACCACTTAACACCATCCCAGGTGCCGCTCAACAACATTCTAGACTCCTCTCAGTCACTCTTCGCAGAACCACTCAGCACCAGTCCATGCGCCACTCAACAACTCTAGACTCCTCTCAGTCACTCTCCGCGGAACCACTCAGCACCATCCCAGGTGCCGCTCAACAACTTTCTAGACTCCTCTCCGCGGAACCACTCAGCACCATCCCAGGTGCCGCTTAGCAACTTTCTAGACTCCTTCCAGTCAGTCTCCGCAGAACCACTCCGCAATACCTGACGAACCAGACTCTGTTTTCTTTGTTTTTCTTGCTTTTCTTCCCCCTTTTCTCATGGATGCTCCTTGAGTTTTTCACACATATTCTAACTATCAAAAGCTATCTAATCTAGGTCGCAGGACCCTTCAGAATCACTCCTAAATCCTAGCATAAGCTCTAGCATACATAATCATACGTACAGAAAAACATACATACACACACATAAGCAAACATAACCACCAAATAGGTGAGTAAGCCATAGTTACCCACCTGTAGAAGGACCTGGTGGTGGTGAGGGAAACTTGGAGTGAAGTCCCACAAGCCTTGTTGTTTTCAAAGCTTGAGCTCCTCCTTTCTCCTAGGTGAAGAACTTTGAACAAGGTGGAGGGGAAAGAGGTTGTTCCTCTTGAATTTAGAAAAAAGAAAATGAAGAAGGACGAGGAGACTTAGGGGGCTGTGCTTCAGTTCTGGGGAGGTGGACAAGGGTGGCGAGAATGCTTGGCTTGAAGCTTGATGTTGGGTGTTCTTGGAGCTTGGCTTGGTGTGTGTGTTTGGAGAATATGAAAGATGAAATCTCTCTTGTAAATTTGGGGAAGGGAGCTCAGTTTTGGAGTGGCTGAATGGTGAGGAATTTAATTGAATTTTAGGATTTAGAAAAAGTTGGTGAATAGTGGAAAGCATGGGCATAGGTATGGCTAGTGTAAGAAAGGTAAGGTGATTTGAGTTTTGGAAGCATGATTTAAGGGATTGGACAAAAACCCCAATCAGCCGTGCAGCCCCCCTCCCTTAGTTCAGCTGCTGAAATTTCATTTTCTCCCAGTTCTGGTTCGCTCGTGTTTTATCGCTCGCAGTCTCGGTGCGTCGCGCACGATTGTCCGAAAAATATTCCGTTTATACCGTCTCGATCCCCCAATTTCCCCCTACCTAAGGGTATTAATATTTAAAAGTGTTTGTGAGTTTTTTCCCGGGGGATTTTTTTTGCGGACACCCTTTGCGCGCCAGAAAATTTCAGCAGCGAACAACGATTGTTCGGTTGTCTGCCGAACTTCCTGCCGCGACACGTCTTATTTCCTAGGGATATTCTACCTATTAGTTTCCCATTTTAATTTCCTAATCATGACTAGAAAATTAATTAAATATTTATGTTTACGATTATTTCTCTAAGGAAAAATCGGGATGTTACAGCCCCACCCCTCCACCGCCATCCTCTCCCCGCCGCTCCTATCCGCCGACGTCGACCTCCTCTCATCTCTCTCTTGAGCCCCACCCACGCCACCCCACCTCACCGGTGTCTCTCCCCGCTGCTCCTCGCGTCGCCGCTTCCTCCTCACCTCGGCCCAGATCCAAGCTCCGGCACTACAAGAAATTTGATTATTACCGTCGGTATTTAAGGGTGATAGCGTCGAAAATTTTTATTACCGTCGATATTACCGTCAGAACACAGGTAGCGGTAAAGAGGTCGATGGTAATCAAATTACCGTCGATAATCCAACTGCGAGGGTAATTTTCGGCGGTCAAAACCGCCGGTAGTCCGGTTCAAAGAAAAGCGAACCGGCCCAGATTTACCGTCTGTTACACACAACGGAAAATATAATAATATTTTATTCCAAATGGTACCGCCGGCAATTACCGACGGTAACATAGTATCCTATTGAATAGATTACTGCCAGGGGTATACGCCGGTAATTGGAAGTTTATTTTATTAATTTATTACTGGCATGTATAACTGACAGTAACCGTCGCGTAACACCGACGGTAATATAATATTATTTTATTCGTGGATCACCGTCGTTTAGTACCGATGGTAATGTAATATAATTTCTCATTTATTACCGTCGCGTAACACCGGCGGTAATATAATATTATTTTATTCATGGATTACCGTCTTGTATAACTGACAGTAATTAAATTAAATTTATCATTTATTACCGTCGCGTAACACCGGCGGTACCATAAAATTATTTTATTCATAGATTACCGGCGTGTATAACTGACGGTAATTAAATTAAATTTATCATTTATTACCGTCGTGTAACACCTGCGGTAATATAATATTATTTTATTTTTATTACCATTTTTTGATTTTTCCACATTATAATGGCTTTGTATGATTATTTTTGCTTATAATAATTATAATATATTTTAATTAGATTTATAATAGATAATTATATTATGTAAATAGTTTAATGCCATTTTATCATTTAATGCCCTTTTTCATACCTAATTTTATAACAATATTATACCCCAATTTTCATACCTTACCCAAAAGGAACAGATTTTATTTGACACGGAGAAATCTACGATTTCAAATTTGTGTTAACAGAACATTTGGAATAACGTCACGTAATGTCAAATAAATAATGATAGTTACATTTTTTGGTTTATTACTATACATAAATTTATATTTGATAGCTAGTTATGGAATTAGTAAATTAATGCTGAGATGGTAAAGGATAATAGATCAATTAAAAGCACACAGCAATAACTTCTTTAGTTATAATGAAAGGATATATTATTTAAATTGTTTAGGAAGTGGAGGAATCACAACTAGTTTGACGACGAATAATAGACACTATCTACATCGTTCTCGGAATTTAAGTCCAAGTCAAAATCATCTTCTTCTTCTTCTTCTTCTTCGTCCTCATCTTCGTCTACCTCTTCTGCTTCGTTGCTATCACTGTCAACGTCTGATTGCAATTGTTGGTGAATGTTAGCATTTTGAAGTATATCTGGTTTGTCGTGTGCTGCAACTAGTGTGATTGTATCTGTTGTGTGAATGGCGATTGTTGAAGGGACTATGTCTGCCACTTGATATGGTTGATCCTCCGATGATTGCTCAGTCGATGCCATGTCATCCAACTCAATGCGGCCACTGAGTTTGCTCTTGATCACAACTTTCCAGCTTGACTGAGTACTCTTGGATAACTAGCATAGTACACTTGCTTTGCTCTTACCGCAAGGATGAATAGATCATACCCGGTGTAAAGCCTTGCATGATTAACCTCAATAATGGAGTAATCCGGATGAGTTCGGGTTCCATTTGGTGAAGTATCGTACCAATGACAGAAGAAGAGAACAACGTAATTGGATGGGCCATTGTGCTTATATTCCAATACAAGTATTTTTTGAAGCACTCCGTAAAAATCAGTACATGTTTCCTCAGCATTGGAATATTCACCCTTGACACAAACACCACTGTTGTTTGTCTTTTGATTAGCTGCCCATTTTTGTGTGTGGAACTTGTATCCGTTAACAAAATAAATGGGCCAGCTAATCGCTTTGTTCATTGGTCTCCACGACAAGCTCATCAAATTACTGTCGTTGCTAGAATTATTACGCACCTATAAATATGCACGAGGAAGTTAGGTTATGCGAAATGGTTATGACAGGAATAGTTTTAGTCAGTTAATGCATATGAAGTATGCAGTCGTTAAACACATACGTAATTTGCAAACCATGGAGGAAACATTTGATCGGTGCATTAGCCACCAAATTCCCATTGAAACATCCTGAAACGGAGTGTGCTGGTAATAAGCGATTTCTTTTAATGGACGTACATCAAGGAAAGTATATTAAGGATAGATGACACGAACTTACTCATAGTAGGGTAGCACTTCTTCACAGTTGAGCAAAACACACAGGTGGGCTACTTCCTTCTCTTGCGTGTTCAACCAGTAATCTAAACCCTTTCCTACCAGACGACCGGATTAGTTGAATATAGAGAGTGTCCCCTGATTAGGCATTCCTCCCCCATCATTGTTCCGTGGCACCGTTGTTCTACTTCAATCAACATTAGCTTTAAAGTAGTACGAACAGAATAAAGAAGTTTCTTTTGTCAAGAATGCCTCGCAAATCGACCCCTCAACTTGAGCTCTATTCTTAACAGTTCTCTTGAAGACTCCCATGCATTTTTCAAACGGATACATCCACCCGTACTGGACCAGCCCACAAAAGCGAGCCTCGTAAGGCAAGTGTACAGGCAAATGTTCCATGACGTCAAAAAACCAGGTGGGAAAAATCTTTCAAGTTGGCATAGGACGATCAGAATGTTGTGTTCTAGGATTGCTAGGTTTGAGACATTAACTGTGGACGAGCATAATGACTTAAAGAATTGACTTAGTTCACACAAAGGTTTCAGTAAGTTCTTTGGTAGTTCTCTAAACGCAATAGGAAGCAAACACTGCATAAACACGTGACAGTCATGACTTTTCATTCCAACCAATTTTCCTTGGGCGATGTTAACACACAACGCCAAGTTAGATGCACAACCGTCTGGCAATCTTAGAGTCTGCAACCAACGAAGAACACTTTGAACTTGTTGTTTGTTGAGGGTATAGCAAGCATTCGGCTTGATGACACGACCACCTAAAATTTCTTGTAAATTCAGGTCACAGCGCCTGTAAAACTCTGTCAAGTCCATTCTTACCTTCATGTTATCCTTGGTTTGGTCAGTGTTCATGACAGTATGCATTATATTATCAAATACATTCTTTTTAATGTGCATAACATCTAAACAGTGACGAACCAAGTTATCTTTCCAATACGACAGGTCCCAAAATATGCTCCTCTTCGTCCAATTATGTTGTTCCCCATAACCTAGAAGCCTAACCTTTCCACTTTTAGTTATCTTTGGAAGCCGTCTTACCCTCCTCCAAATTTCGCGACCAGTTAACCTCTGCGGCGGCTCGTCAATTTCAACAGTGTTTTTCTGAAAGCCAGACTTGTTATTGCGAAATGGGTGACCAGGCTCCAAGAATACCCTATGACAATCAAACCACGATTGTTCGCCTCCGTTCGGTAGGCGGAATGCCTTTGTGTCTTCCATACAAACTGGGCACGCCAACTTCTAGCTGTACTCCACCCAGACAACATGCCAAACGCCAGAAAATCATTAACAGTCCACATCAAATATGCTCTCATCATGAAATTCTGCTTCATTGACACGTCATACGCAAGCACACCCGGAATCCACGGCATGTTCAATTCATCAATCAACGGTTGGAGGAACACATCGATCTTCTGATATGAACCCAGCCATTAAGTCAATTGACCAAGTTCAAGTAGATGGGAGCCCCATGACAAGGGAAGGATAAGAAGAATACAATAAATAGTTAATAAAGAAATATTGACTCTAAATAATCAATGGCAATATGAAAATGCAAGCTCAAAAGAAGTAATGATCATCGAAGCCCAAAACCAATAATGTTGTTGTTGGACTTTGAGCAGCCTGTAATAATTTGGGTTGTAGTAATCCAATTACGATGAAACCGGTGCCATTTGAAAGCTAAGACAAAATGCTTCAACTTCCATAAAGACAAGAAGACCAAACAAAGTCTCTTAGATGGTCATTTTCGTGGTCAAGTTAACATCCTTTATTAGTGGAGCATTTAACTTTGGAAGGTGCAATATTAGTGCATGGTTTTTAGTGGCTTATATAATGTAGTGGGTAATCAATGTTAAATAGTGACCAATAAATTTCTGAATAGTGGTGATTTGAAAGGGTTCTAATAAGTCCTATAAATAGGAAACTTTGTAATTCAGAAAGCATCCTTGAAGTGAAATACAATCTGAATTTTTAGAATTCTTTCTTCCATTGTGAGAGTTTTTATTATATCTTCTTTTGCTCTTGTGAGACCTTGCCTTGTCAATCTTCTTTATAAGGTTGGTGATTCAAACTACCAAAAGCCCCCAATTCGTGCTTCAACCCAGGTGCGTTGTTGTGTGGTTTGGTTTAATTGTGTTCGTGGTTGGACAATCGTCTAATTAGCAGGTCACGTTTCCTTTTAACGTTGGTTGGCTAATTACAATTATCAGGTCATTGAACTCTACAAACTTAGGGTCTATCACTCCCAATTTTCCCTTTCTAAATCTGGAGTATTTGCTCATATCGCTCTTTTCAATTATCCGTTTTATTTGAATTCCTTATTGTTTTGCCTACGCCGTGAAGATTAGGCCAAATTCCTCTAGAGGTTCATATCATTTGGTAGCAGAGCTGTGGTTGACACGGTAGGAAAAAAAATCAGTTTCTGTTCTACAATTACAAAAAAAAAA
>QANU01069848.1:0-31649 GCA_003254905.1 Nissolia schottii | reverse complement strand
GCACCTATCCAAATGCAAGCACTAGTAGGACAACTTGAAAGATTATGGAATAGCAAATTTGAAGAACTTCATGAAAGAATGGACCAAATGGAGAATCAAGGTGCTGCTAGACATAATCCTTCAAACAATTCTAGTCATGATGGATCATCTCATACAGATAGGGTGAGCCAAATCAAAGAGGATGAAGATCATCATTTAAGAAGGAGGAGGCGTCATACTCATCATAGGAGGGATAGAAATAGAGAAGAAAATCTGGAAGGAGTTAAACTCAAAATTCCTTCATTTCAAGGCAAAAATGATCCGGAAGCCTATTTGGAATGGGAGCTGCGAGTTGAACAACTTTTCTCATGTCACCAATATTCTGAAAGGAAAAAGGTAATATTTGCTGCCATTGAATTTACTGATTATGCTTTTATTTGGTGGGACTAGATTCAAAAGGAGAGAAATAGTTATGGAGAACAACCTATTGCTACTTGGGAGGAAATGAAGGCAATCATGAGAAGAAGATTTGTTCCATCTTATTACCATAGGGAGCTTCACAACAAACTGCAGCGTCTTACCCAAGGATCAAGGAGTGTAGATGAGTACCACAAGGAGATGGAGATTGCCATGATTAGAGCCAACATTATGGAGGACAGAGAAGCAACAATGGCTCGATTCTTGCATGGTCTTAACCGAGACATAGCTGATGTTGTGGAGATGCACGATTATGTAGAGCTTCAAGAAATGGTCCATCAAGCCATAAAGGTGGAGCAACGACTCAGGAGAAGGAGTAATACAAAAAAAAGTTCCAACTCAGGTACTTTTAATTCTTGGAGGCAAAATTCAAAGAACAACCTTCCATCTTCCTCTAATTCAATTGAAGCTCTAGAGGAATTTGGCCCAATCTTCACGGCGTAGGCAAAACAATAAGGAATTCAAATAAAACAGAAAATTGAAAAGAGGGATATGAGCAAACACTCCAGATTTGGGAAGGGAAAATTGAGAGTGATAGACCCTAAGTTTGTGGAGTTCAATGACCTGACAATTGTAATTAGCCAATCAACGTTAAAAGGAAACGTGACTTGCTAATTAGACAATTGTCCAACCACGAACACAATTAAACCAAACCACACAACAACGCACCTGGGTTGAAGCACGAATTGGGGGCTTTTGGTAGTTTGAATCACCAACCTTATAAAGAAGATTGACAAGGCAAGGTCTCACAAGAGCAAAAGAAGATATAATAAAAACTCTCACAATGGAAGAAAGAATTCTAAAAATTCAGATTGTATTTCACTTCAAGGATGCTTTCTGAATTACAAAGTTCTCCTATTTATAGGACTTATTAGAACCCTTTCAAATCACCACTATTCAGAAATTTATTGGTCACTATTTAACATTGATTACCCACTACATTATAAGCCACTAAAAACCATGCACTAATATTCCACCTTCCAAAGTTAAATGTTCCACTAATAAAGGCTGTTAACTTGACCACAAAAATGATCATCTAAGAGACTTCGTTTGGTCTTCTTGTCTTCATGGAAGTTGAAGCATTTTGTCTTAGCTTTCAAATGGCACTGGTTTCATCGTAATTGGATTACTACAGCCCAAGTTCACAGGCTGCTCAAAGTCCAACGACAACATTATTGGTTTTGGGCTTCGATGATCGTTACTTCTTTTGAGCTTGCATTTTCAGATTGCCATTGATTATTTAGAGTCAATATTTCTTTATTAACTATTTATTGTATTCTTCTTATCCTTCCCTTGTCATGGGGCCCCCATCTACTTGGACTTGGTCAATTGACATGATGGCTGGGTTCATATCATCTTCGCTTTTGGGTTGCTCGGCCCGGGGATCACACAAGACAAGAACAGATATGGATCTTTCATACACATTTACGGGGGGAGATTATACGGTGTTATGATGACAAGCCAACATGAATACGGCTTGCTGAACTAATTATTAGGAGCAAACATATCTGAGCAAAGACCTAACTTGACGTTCCGAGGATCTGCGGCGAAGTCTGGATAAACGTTGTCGAAGTGTTGCCACGCTTCTCCATGAGACGGGTGGGCCATAGTACCATCACTTCTCTTGTTCTCGTAGTGCTATCTCATGTATGGTGCTGAGCTCATCGAGGCAAACAGTTGTTTAAGTCTTGGAATTAAAGGCAAATAGTGTATCCTCTTGTATGGAACTAGTTTGTAGCTCCCACCACCAACTCTCGGAGGTTTGTACCTAGCAGCGCCACAAAATTTACATTCAGTTAAGCTCGCATCATATTTATAGTACAACATACACCCCGCTTGACAACAGTCAATCCTTAAGGACTGCAGGCCAAGTTTGGAGAATATTTTCTTGGCTTGGTAGAAGTTCGTTGGCATGTCATTATTCGAAGGTGTTAGCTCTTGGATAAACGAAAGCCACTGGTCAAATGATTTCTCTGCTTGGTTGCCGTCCGACTTCATAGTCAACATCCGTACTGCTGTAGACAACCTTGAATGTACAGATCCTTCCCATACTGGAGTATTTGCTTCTTCAAGTAAACTATAAAAGTGCTTAGCCTCCGCATTAGGTTCTTCGTCAAGCATGGTGCGGTCGAATGCATCGTTAACCATTTCATCAAATCTATCATTATCCTCATTCCCCGACCCTACTGGTACATCATCTTCAGCAGACTGGGCATGACTCGTGCTGGCCCCACCGTTATGCCGCCTACTAAACTCATTGACCCCGTTAGCATCCACTTCTCCGTGGTCGGTCCATATCCAGTAATGCCGCTCAAACCCGTTCTTATAGAGATGCAACTTAACCCTTTCAACGTCCAGAAATCGACATTGCTTGCACAATGAACACGGACAACGTATATTTTGCAAGCCCAACAATGTTGTAGCAGTCGTACAGTAGTAGTCGATGCCGTCAAAATATTCTTGTTTTATCACTCTTCGGTTCTCGTAATATCTATCGTACATCCAATGTTTGACTGTGGGAATCATTTTTTCAAGTATCCTACGTGCATGTTACACAATGTCAATTATAATAATGCGGTTGGGAATTTTTCGTACATTAATTTAATTAGATGCAATACAATTACCATTGACACACGTATATTTCCTAAACCTTTCTAAAGCATATGCCCTCCAATCTCCGCAAACAACACATATTCACCGTTGCCAGTACATCAAGTCAAACAACGTCAGAAAGTCACGCAAAGAGTTCCTTCCCCCAATCCAACCATACAACTCCAATCCTACAAATCTAGCCTATTAAAGTAAGTCTCAATCCTAATTCATCAAGTTTAAGGCATACCTAATTGCCGCTGGAATTAGCCGCACATGTATATAGAGCTAGCTGGCCGGCTTTGTTGATGATGACACTTACTTCGTTGCAAAATCTCCGGCCTGAGTGCACATCCTTGGCCACCATTAATAACAAATAGTTAATACATAATTTACACATTGATAATAGTTCAAAAGACAAGAACTAAATATATTTTTTCGATTGCGTAGCATTACTTGTTAGTGAAAACGTGCATAATTAATTGCTAGAATGTATATCCAATACTTTTTCAAAGTTAAAGGCTGCTTTTTGATTCTACAAATGTGATTAAACGAATCGATTTTTCTTCATAAAAATGAAAAAGTTGAAAAATGTGTTTTTAAAAGTTATTCTTTTTTAGTTTCTGTGATAGAGCTATTATTTTTTACGTTCAAATTTTTTTAAAAAGTTTATACAAAATATGATAATTACTTTTTTTAGTTGATGTTTTTTTCTGTTATATAAGTTGAATGAAACGCATCTTACCTAAATAAACATAAAAGGAATGTGATTATTTGACCATCAACCTTGTCACCAAATAAAAAAGTTTTATGACTTGCAATTTCGATCAAATTTGGTGTCTTGGGAAAAAGGAGAAAAAAAAAAGACATTCAATTAAAGTAGAAATATAATTGACCTTTATTTCTATTGGCCAACTGCACAATGTTAGGCAGCAGTAGCCGTTGGGAACAAAGAAGAATACATGTGTCTACTTACTTAAGGTAAGTTGAATCTAATCAATCTTCTAGTTTTGTTTTGAAGATATATTCTCTAATGAAGATGCATGGGCATAGAAATTTCTCAGAAGCATATATTATAGCATTATAATTCTGACTAGATAAATGTGAAATTAGAACGAATGAACACAAAAGTATGCACATACATATATGACTCCTACGTGTGCTTCTCATATAACCCTCTAAGAGAAGAAATATGCTTCAAATTATTAGCACCTGGTCAACAGTTAACTAATTAATATATACACAATTGGAGCAAATTTCAAGGTGAATCCGAGTACCTATGTGGCGGAGTCAGTGATGGTGGCTTGGTGGGAGGGTAGGTTGGGGCGCCGCCGTGGCTTGTTGACGGAGGAGGTGGGGGCAGGATAAGTGGGAGGGAAGGGAGGGCAGTTGGGGGAAGGGTGGGGTGTAGGGGGAAGAGAAGATGAGAGGGGATAGAAGAGAATGGAAGGGATGAATTCTCCCAAATTCGGTAGTGAAGGGAGATGAAATCGTTGAAGTGTAATCTGGGCCGTTTACCGTCGGTAATATCCGACGGTATGTAATACAATGAAACGCGTCGTTTCATTAAATGGCCGTTTACCGTCGGTGACAAACATACGTCCGACGGTAGATAAATAAAAGGGCGCCAAACCTTGGAGCCAAAACGAAATTTTCGCTGGCCAATGGTATATCCGACGGTAAGATTGAAACCCCCCATGCTAACTTTATCAAGAATTTAGCGTCGGACTGTATATCCGACGCTAACTTAATTATTATGTTACCGTCCTATAAGAGTACTTATTACCGCAGATTAAAATGTTACAAACGCTACGTTTCAGTGGCATCGATTTACTGTCGGTGAGTTAAGCAAATACCGACGGTAATTGATGAATGTTTATTTCTCCACACCTTGTTCTTTTACACTGTGTGCACGACCAACCGAACAATAAAGTGCTTTTTTACACATAAGAATTAAATTATCTCGTGTTTTTTTGTATCCAATTACTTTTGCCGACAAACTACAACTTGATTTTCCGTTAGTTTGAAGGTTTTTTTTCCTTTGTGTTATAGCTGGTCAACTATTTATTGTTTATATCAATCAGCGGAATGGGGTGTGGGTACTATTTCATTAGGAAGATTGTTAGGAATGCCTTCTACGTTTGTCCAGTTGTGTATATTAGTGCATTTTTGTCACTCCTATTCTATTTTGCTTGGTTCTTATTAGGGTTACTTGCTTCGAATAGTTTGTATAACATATATGGCATCGCGTCAAGTTTATGTGTCTTATCGAAGTGTTACCGTATATTTAATATCTTTCGAAGACACTAGTCAAATATAATAATCAGTTAACCAGTTATTTTTTTTTAAACTCGTAATTTTATTAAGTATAAATTAAGTAAATATAAACGAATTGGAAAAAAAACTCAAAACTATATTTAGCGGCATTGTTTGACAATTATTCCCTTTATCATATCTCTCCATTAAATATAAAGTGTTTGCATCGCTAACGCGAAGATCAATATGAACATTGACACTTCATGGGATGACGTGTACGATTACGAATTAGCCATTGCCAATATATATTACCGCAAATATATAACACATTAGATATATATTATATATTATATATTATATATTATATATTATATATAAGGGAAATATAACGAAAACATATCCGTGAATACAAAAAAACATATTTAATTACAAGATCATTCTCCTAAATCAGGCGGAGAATGATCTTCGTCGTTATCTTCCTCGGAAGATGAGGAGAACTCTAACGAGCCTGCGTCACTGGGCCCCTCGGGGTTACTGGGGCCTCCACCCATTTTTTCCATCATCCAGCTATACATTCTCTTCATTCGGCCCTTTCGCTTCTTTAATACATCCTGGGTCCTTTGCACTGAACTATGAAGCATGGCCTGTTCCTTAGCGTGCCTCTTTTCTGTCTCAGCCAACTGCATCGCCTGCTGCGTCAGTTCCTCGTTCAGCTTGTGAACCGTCTCGTGGAGTGCGTCAGCCTCCGACTGAGTGGTCGAAGACGCAGAGCCAGATCCACATCGGCTGCCCCTGGTGGCCACAGTTAGCATTGTGCCGCGGCCGCATACCCGATTACGGTTCCGGCCGCCCACAACGGTTAGCCATACCTCCTCCTCATCGACCGGAGGCAGCACTGTGCCAGGGGGTGCCGACTGTGTCTGCTGGGTCTACACCTCCCGAACAGCCTCCTCAAATGCAGCCTGCGTTTTCCAGTAGTGTCAACACACATTGAGAGAATATAAATTGGGGTATATAAATCAATGCGGTAATTTACAACAATTAACCCACTTACAACAATTTGTTCCAAGCGTTCGTCGACCCACTTTGTCTTATCGGCCTTCAGCGTGTGGGTCNGGAGTGCGTCAGCCTCCGACTGAGTGGTCGAAGACGCAGAGCCAGATCCACATCGGCTGCCCCTGGTGGCCACAGTTAGCATTGTGCCGCGGCCGCATACCCGATTACGGTTCCGGCCGCCCACAACGGTTAGCCATACCTCCTCCTCATCGACCGGAGGCAGCACTGTGCCAGGGGGTGCCGACTGTGTCTGCTGGGTCTACACCTCCCGAACAGCCTCCTCAAATGCAGCCTGCGTTTTCCAGTAGTGTCAACACACATTGAGAGAATATAAATTGGGGTATATAAATCAATGCGGTAATTTACAACAATTAACCCACTTACAACAATTTGTTCCAAGCGTTCGTCGACCCACTTTGTCTTATCGGCCTTCAGCGTGTGGGTCTCTCGGAAAAGCTCTGACTCGGACGGCGGCCGCCCAATAGTTCTCTCCTGCATTAACCAAATAAAATAGTCAAGTTACCCTAAACCGACTACGACTCTCGTCAAACAAAAACAAGAATTTAAAATACATTACTTAGTACCAGGCGCATTCGCGTGTCGTACTGGGTGGCGGAGCCTAACGTGTGCACATTCCTGCCTCGTCCTGACAAACGTGCATGCTTCGACACTGCTAACTTTTTCTTGAACTTGTCGGACTACCAGTAGGCCTTCAGGTACGGCAGCTGATCCGCAGTCATCCAGTCAGGCTCCCGGGTCCCCCCTCCTTGATGTCCTGATAGAGTTGCTGAAGACATCGGCCAGCTCGATAATGAAAAGCTCTTTTCAAGGCCTCCACATCATCCTCGTCGTACACGAAGTGGTCCTAAAAACGAAACACAAATATATTAACCAACGACCAAATTCAGCAAATTAACTGATGAAAGCTTTTACCGCAATGGGTTTGTACTCTCGTTAATTTAAAATATCCTTTTTAAAGCTTTCAGATCCTCGAGGGATCCAATTGCAGTAAAGTCGGGTGTTAGCGTATCCACAGAGATTGTGATTAAAACAACAGTCTTTGATTGATGCTACGTTAAGCTTATAAAAGGTGATTGGTTTGTTTGAGTAAACTTAATAAACAATGGCAGAATAAAATATTAAACGATTAATGAACTTAAGTTTAAGCAAGTAGAGAAAGATGTTGGGATTTGAATTGCAATATTACTTTTAATGTAACCAGTAACTCAGTTAATATGATCCATGAGTTCTTTTGATTTTATCGCCACCAGTTCTTAACTTAATCATCTTGTTTGAGCATGTTAAGATTACAAGTTCCTTTATTAGATTGTCAATTTCCTTGCACAAATTTAACAAAGTACCCTTGACGTAATACATGTGTTAAAGTGATTAGTTCTTGGTTTCCAGTTAAGGCGGTTAAGAACTAAATGAATTGATCTAGGTCAGATTAAATGACGGTAACTTACGTCCACAACATTTAAATGTTAAATCAAACTTTAAGTATAGCAAGATTGAACTTAACTTGATTTGTAGCTTATTTAGGATAGCTTTCACTTAAACAAATAAACCTCAAGTTAAGAATCAAAGTACTAAACAAAAGTTAACGTTAGGTGCAAGATCAATTATAAAAATCACAAAACATCATAGAATCATACTCATGAATTAAGACGGATACATAAAAGCAATATAACGCATCAAATCCCAATAAAGAAGAAGTTAGTTATCCATTGTCATGGATAGATTACAACTTACAAGGGTTTAGAGCAATGGTTGGTTGAGAAGAGAGGTGAAATGCCTCCACACGTTCACCACGGTTCACAACCGTTGACAATCTGACAGCACTTCCGTTAAGGAAAGCTTCTAAACCCTAATTTCCTACCTAACCCTAGCCTAAGAAAGTATGGAGAGTGAGTGAAATGGTGAAGGAGGAAGGAGTGGATGAGTGATGCCCTTAATGCCTCGGCCTCCCTCCTATTTATAGGCATTTTTTGGGGTGAACCGCTCAGCGATTAGGGTACCGCCGCTGAGCGGTTAGGTCTAAAATGGCGGCTCGTACGCGGCTTCATTAATGGCGGTGGCGGCTTGAGGTAGCGCCAGGCTGGTGCATTTAATGCAGAGTCAAAGGCGGTGGCTGACCTCTGTCCGCTGAGCGCAAGGCCTTGGCCGCTGATCGGTTTCTCCTAAACCGCTGAGCGTTTTATTCCATCCGCTGAGTGCTTGTATGTTTGCTTGCGTCCTTTTTGCTCTTTTGTCCTCTTTTCTTCTTGCTCCATTCTTCTAGGGATTAATCTTCATTCTTGGTTTGTATCCTTCCAAAATATATAATAAAACCTACAAAACATAAAGATTTGATTAGATAATTTGCCAAAACATAAGAGATAAGTGCCATTTTAATAAGTGAGAATTGCGTAAATTTGGCACTTATCACTCCCCCTGACTTAAGACCTTGTTTGTCCTCAAACAAGAGGTAGTAGAATTATTTTACAAGGGATCAATGTTCATGAACAATCGGTATTTGCAATGAATTGAAAAGTTTCAGACAGTTCAAGCTTAAGACCATGTGAGACAACTTAGAATAACCTTAAAGAAGTCAACTGCACAATCACTTGAATAGCATAAGCAAATCACTCTATCCAATGTCTTGCCCACCAAGGAAATTATCTTTATGCACACAATGGTCAGTGGACCAATTTAGGGTGAGTTTTTCGCTCATTTGTCACCATTGAGTCACAACAATTCAAATTTGTTACCTGTCTCAAAATTCATTCTAATAGTATGGTTAGTCAGGGATCACAGAAGGACTTTTAAGGGTTGTAACGTGGCCAGGCTACAAAGAAGATTGGTTTTTCTGGATATGCAAATGTTTCCAATTAAGAGAGCAATGAAACCAACTCCTTTTGTGCCCTTCCTTTTCTTTGATTCCTTACCCTTATTCTTCCTTTTCTTATCCCTTTTCTTTTTCTTCCTTTTGTTTTGGGATAGAATGTTTTTTTCTTTACTTGCTTTTGTTCTTCTTCTTCAACTTTTTGTATGTTCCTTCCACTCGTGTTTACCCTTATCTCCCCCTGACTTGGATTCTCGCACATAATCCAATTTTGAATGCTCTCGAAATTAAGGGATAACATTGTTTTTCCTTTAAGGGCTTAGGGATTATGAACAAAAATTTCTCATGTTAGGCTCAACTGGGGTAGCAAAGGATATTCCTAATCATGGTCAGTTTTATTTGGCCAAGTGGTTTTTTATTCTAAAGAACAAAAATGCCTTGATCATTTCCTATTCCTTCCATACAATTTTCATGATTAGAGACTCAAACAAATTCAATTGTGTAAAAACAATGGTGATTCTCTCTATCTCACATAGTGTTTGGCTCACTTCCTTACTTGGTTAGGGTTTATTTCCTTAATTTCAAAACATTTTCAATGTTATGCTTATGCAAACAAGTAAAATATGCATATGAACATGCTCAAGGTATCTACGCAAGAATCACAAAGTCTATTATGGATTATGAAACAATTCAATTCATGATATATGTGGTCATGCATCAAATCCAAGTAAAATAAACTACTACTTTGTTGTTTTTAAACAAACAAGTCTTAAGCACATAGAATAACTAAGAAAAAGAAATTAAGGTGCTAGAAAATAAAAAATGCTCCCTGTTCATTGTGAGTGTTTCTATGATGAAGTCTTCTTTCCAGTTGTTTAAGCTACTTCATCTTGCTTCAAGATGTTGACGAAATAAAAGCTTATGAGTCATGCTTTTCTCCTTCTTGATTTTAGTCCTGCAAAACAACTAAGGAACTCCTTTCCCAAGGATTTCAAAATGTCACCATGTTCACAAAAATTAATTTTAACACCTATATAATAAAAATTCGTAAAACTCTAGGTTGCCTCCCAGGAAGCGCTCTTTTAACGTCACTAGCTTGACGTCTGTCTCTTTCTAGTTTGGTTCATTGAGGTAAAGCACCTCTGAAGCTTGTTTTGTTTCTTCTCCTAAGTAAGGTTTTAATCTTTGACCGTTCACCAACCAAGTTGTTTTCTTATCTTTGTCCCATAATTCCACAGCTCCATAAGGCTTCACTTCCTTGATCTCAAAGGGCCCTGACCATCTTGTTCTCAATTTTCCAGGGAATAACCTTATCCTGGAATTGAATAAGAGTACCTGTTGGCCCGGATGGAAGTTCCTTATTCTAACCTTGCTGTCATGATATTTCTTCACTTTTTCCTTGTAGAGCTTGTTGGAATTGTATGCTTGCAATCTTAGCTCTTCCAGTTGATGTAACTGAGCTTTTCTTTTTTCACCTGCACAATTCAAATCAAAGTTTAAAAATTTCAAGGCCCAGTATGCTTTATGTTCAAGTTCTACTGGCAAATGGCATGATTTGCCATAAACTAATTGAAATGGGGTCAATCCTATTGGGGCTTTATAGGCAGTTCTATAGGCCCAAAGAGTATCATCCAACTTCTGCGACCAGTCTTTTCGAGAGCTTGAAATTGTTTTCTCCAAAATTCTTGTCATTTCTCGATTTGAAACTTCTGCCTGGCCATTGGTTTGTGGATGATAGGGTGAAGCCACCTTATGCCTTACTCCGTAATGTTCCAGTGCCTTGGCCAGTTGATTATTTACAAAGTGAGATCCGCCATCACTAATTATTACTCGAGGAGCACCAAAGCGATTGAATATGTTCTTTTTCAAGAATTTAACCACTGTTTTCCCGTCAGCTTTGGGAGTGGCTACTGCTTCTACCCACTTGGACACATATTCCACAGCTACCAAGATATACTGGCTACCAAATGATGATGGAAATGGTCCCATGAAATCCATACCCCAGCAGTCAAAAATTTCAACTTCTATTATGTTTTGAAGTGGCATTTCATTTCTTTTTCCAATTCCTCCTGTCCTTTGGCATGCATCACAATTCTTCACATGTATATGAGCATCTTTAAACAAGGTAGGCCAGTAAAAACCAGATTGGAGGACTTTACCAGCCGTCCTCTCCCCATTATAATGCCCACCATATGGAGAATTGTGACAATGCCATAAAATGCTACTAGTTTCCTCATTGGCAACACATCTGCATAGCAATCCATCAGCTCCAATTTTAAATAAGTATGGTTCATCCCATACATAATATGTAGCATCTCGAAGGAACTTCTTCTTCTGGTGGTAAGTTAAGTCTTCTGGTAGTACACCTACAGCCTTAAAATTGGCCATATCGGCAAACCACGGTCTTGATTTGATGAGAAAAAGTTTCTCGTCTGGAAATTCTTCCGCGACTTCATCCTCTTTGATAGTTACCTCTGGATTATTTAACCTGGATAAATGATATGCAATCAAATTCTCTCTTCCACTTTTGTCTTTGATTTCTAGATTAAATTCCCGCAAGAGAAGTATCCATCGAATCAGTCGAGGTTTACTATCAGGTTTTGTTAGAAGGTACTTGATAGCAGCATGATCTGTGTATATCACTACTTTGGATCCTATCAAGTAACTTCTAAATTTTTCCAAAGCATACAATATAGCTAGTAATTCTTTCTCTGTTGTGGCATAATTAATTTGTGCCTCATTTAAAACTTTACTAGCATAGTGTATAGCATGGAATATTTTGTCTATCCGTTGACCCAAAACTGCTCCTACCGCATAATCACTAGCATCACACATTAGTTCAAAATCAAGATTCCAATCAGGTGCTATGATTATGGGAGCAGAGGTCAAACTAGATTTTAATTTCTCAAATGCAATCAAACAGTCATTATCAAAATTGAAAGGAGTGTCCTTATTCAAGAGGTTGGTGAGTGGCTTGGCAATCTTGGAGAAGTCCTTGATGAACCTCCTGTAAAATCCTGCATGCCCAAGGAAACTTCTGATTCCCTTTACATTAGTTGGAGGTGGCAGTTTTTCAATGACCTCAAGCTTTGCCTTGTCCACTTCGATCCCTTTCTTTGAAATTTTGTGGCCCAGTACAATACCTTCTGTTACCATGAAACGACATTTTTCCCAGTTTAGGACCAAATTGGTTTCAACACACCGTTTTAGTACGGTGTTGAGATTTGTCAAGCAATCATCAAATGAGCTCCCAAACACGGAAAAGTCATCCATGAAGACTTCCATGATTTTCTCCACCATATCCGCAAATATTGCGAACATGCATATTTGAAATGTGGCAGGAGCATTACATAACCCAGAAGGCATTTTTCTATAGGCAAAAATACCGAATGGGCATGTGAAAACTGTCTTTTCTTGATCTTTTGGGTCCACCGTTATCTGATTATAGCCAAACTATCCATCTAAAA
This sequence comes from Nissolia schottii, assembly GCA_003254905.1. NCBI lineage: Eukaryota > Viridiplantae > Streptophyta > Magnoliopsida > Fabales > Fabaceae > Nissolia > Nissolia schottii. The sequence goes on along the minus strand of QANU01069848.1, from coordinate 19,001 downwards.
AACAGGAATACGCTTGGCCTGATAATCTTTCTAGCATTTGATCCATGAATGGTAGTAGAAAATGGTCTTTCCTGGTAGCTTTATTAAGTTTCCTGTAATCTATGCACATTCTCCAACTAGTAACAGTCCTAGTTGGGATTAGTTCATCATTATCATTTTTAATTACCATTATACCTCCTTTTTTGGGAACTACCTGGACGGGACTAACCCATTCACTGTCGGAGATAGGATAAATGATCCCAGCGTCCAACTGCTTGACTATTTCTTTTCTGACCACTTCCTTCATGGCTGGATTTAGTCTTCTTTGAGGTTGCGTCACCGGTTTAAATTCTTTCTCCATCAATATTTTGTGCATGCAATATGATGGACTAATTCCTTTGAGATCTGCTATTGTCCAACCGATAGCGTCTTGGTTTCCTTCTAAAATTTTGATCAATTTTTCTTCTTCCGTTGGTAACAGAGAATTGCTGATAATAACTGGTTTATTCCTGTTTTCCTGCAAAAACACATATTTCATATTAGAAGGTAAAGGTTTGAGTTCAAGATTCATACCTTCTTCCTTTGATTCGGCTTTTCTTGGAATCTCCTCTTGTGCTTCTTGCTCCTGAGGGACGGTAGGTGTTGCTTCCAAGCTCATCAGGAAAGCTTCTATTTTGGCCTCCTCTTCCTCAGTGAATTGGGCTGGACTATTTATCAGTGCCATCTCTAGAGGATCTACTTCTTGAGGTTTTTCTTCGACTTTTGTTATAGCTTCTTCGAGCAGATCTATCTGGAAGCACTGGCCTTTGTCCTTCGGATGTTGTAGGGCTTCGAAGATGTCAAATTGTACTTCATCATCATGGACCTTGATCTTGAGCTTCCCTTCATCCATATCAATGCCCATCTTCGCCGTTCTCATGAATGGCCTTCCTAGAATAAGCGGAACTTCCGTGTCTTCAGAAATGTCTATTACTACAAAATCAGTAGGGATTAGAGATTTATCCACTTTAACTAAAACATCTTCAACTACTCCTTATGGATACTTGATTGATCTATCTGCTAACTAGAGTGACATTCTAGTAGGTTTTAGCTCCATACCACCTACTCTTTTCATCATGGTGAGTGGCATCAAACTGATACTGGCTCCTAGATTGATTAGAGCCTTTCCTACAGAAACATTTCCAATAACAACAGGAATTGTAACGCTCCCAGGATCTGTTAATTTGTGTGGGATGAAGTTTTGGATGATTGCACTACAATTTTCTCTCAAATGTATAACCTCCTCTTCTTGATGTTTCCTTTTTTTTGGTCAACAACTCCTTCATAAACTTGGCATAGGTAGGCATTTGCTCTAGTGCTTCGAAAAATGGAATGTTAATTTGTAATCTTTTAAAAATATCCATAAACCTGGCAAATTGCCTTTCCTTGTCAAGTTTAGATGGAGTTTTTGGATAAGGAAGTGGTTTTTCTTTGATTATCATCTTTTCTTTTTCGACTTCCTTCTCCTCTTCCTTTTTCTTTTCATTTTTCTCTTTTTCTTTTTCTATATTTACATTTTTATTTTTCTCCTCCTCATTTCTTTCTTCTCTTCTCTTTTTTTCTTTTTCTTTTTCATATTTTTCTACTAAACCCCCCTCATCACCAACTTCAGAGATTCGGGGTTCTTGCAATTTTCTGCTATGAGTCATGACCGCCTTGCATGACTCCTTTGGATTGGGTTCAGTGTTAGCAGAAAATGTCCCCTTCTTGATTTGGGCCATGTCTTTAGCCAACTGGCCTACCTGGATTTCCAAGTTTTTGATTGAAGCATCCGTGTTCCTTTGGTTGGCCATGGACATCTGCATAAATTGTGTAAACGTGTCCTCCAGCTTAGAGTTGTTTTGTTGTTGATGGGTAGGAATTTGATGTGGGGGCTGGAATTGTTGGTTTTGATAGGGAAGTGGCGCTCTATTGGACGGGCCTGCTTCTTGCCTCCAAGGTTGATAATTTTGATTTCTTGGAAATTGCTGGTACGGCCTCTATTGATTGTTGACAAATTGCGCCTCCTCTTCCCTGCACTCACAATAACCAGTGGGATGATCACCAAAACAAAATTCACATTGCATTACCTGGTGTCTTCTTGATGACTGGCTTTCCTTAAACTGTTTTGGCAACTCGTTCAGTGCTTTATTCATTTCATCTAGTTGTTGTAGTAGTTGCCTGTTTTGGGCTAAGATGGCATCATTTGTGCCCAGTTCCAACATACCTCCTTTCCTTGCGGGATTTCTACTATACTGCCCTTGTTGATCTGTTAAAGCCATGGATTCGATGATAGTTATGGCCTCCTCTGGTGTTTTGGACATTATTTGTCCACCAGCAGCTGCATCCAGCATAAGCTTATGCTGTTGTTGCAGGCCATTTCTAAAAACATGGATTTGCATTCTTGCATCAAATCCATGGTTTGGGCATCTTCTCAGCATTGATTTGTATCGCTCCCATGCTTCGCACAAACTTTCATTTGGTGCCTGCACAAAAGTAGCAATAGCAGTCTTTAAATCCATAAATTTTGACTGAGAAAAATACCTGGAACATAATCTTTCTTCTAACTGGTCCCAGTTGGAAAGAACAGTCTGGGGTTGATCTAATAGCCATTCTTTTGCCTTTCCAAGCAGAGTTAACGGGAATAATCTAAGGAAAATAGCTTCTTCATCGGCTTCTGACATAGCAGCAGTTCCACATAGCTCGTAAAATTTTGAGATGTGCATATGGTCCTCATGGTCTAACACTGCAAATGGGTTAGCGTGCATTAATTGGACCAAACCTGATTGTAATTGAGGGATTCGTTGTGTCCCCGTTGTTCGTCCCATGCGAATGATGTTCCGTGGAATGAAGTTAACAAAGCCTTGGCTTTGTCCAGTTCCAGCAGTTCCACCTCCGGCCTCTGACATCTTTTCTGAATCTGACGAAGAAGAAGATGAAGATGAAGAATGTTCTTGTTCTTCCACCGTCCTTGCTAGATCTTGAGCTTTCCTTGCTTCGTGTCGATTTCTCCTGATTGTCCTTTCTATTTCTAGATCAAATAAGAATTGACCTGCACGAGTTTTCTTTCACATGCAAAGATAACAAAGTCTTGCAAAGGGGTTAGAACAATAAAAATCTTAAGAAAATAAAAGGAGTTAGAAAATAAAAGGAGTTAGTAATAATATTCACAAAAGCTTAAAGATAGTCAATCAAAGTAGTGTTTCAATTGGCACAATCCCCGGCAACGACGCCAAAATTGATGAAAGCTTTTACCGCAATGGGTTTGTACTCTCGTTAATTTAAAATATCCTTTTTAAATCTTTCAGATCCTCGAGGGATCCAATTACAGTAAATTTGGGTGTTATCGTATCCATAGAGATTATGATTAAAACAACAGTCTTTGATTGATGCTACGTTAAGCTTATAAAAGGTGATTGGTTTGTTTGGGTAAACTTAATAAAGAATGACAGAATAAAATATAAAATGATTAATGAACTTAAGTTTAAGCAAGTAGAGAAAGATGTTGGGATTTGAATTGCAATATTACTTTTAATGTAACCAGTAACTCAGTTAATATGATCCATGAGTTCATTTGATTTTATCGCCACCAGTTCTTAACTTAATCATCTCGTTTGAGCATGTTAAGATTACAAGTTCCTTTATTAGATTGTCAATTTCCTTGCACAAATTTAACAAAGTACCCTTGACGTAATACAGGTGTTAAAGCGATTAGTTCTTGGTTTCCAGTTAAGGCAATTAAGAACTAAATGAATTGATCTACGTCAGATTAAATGACGATAACTTACGTCCACAACATTTAAACGTTAAATCAAACTTTAAGTATAGCAAGATTGAACTTAACTTGATTTGTAGCTTATTTAGGATAGCTTTCACTTAAACAAATAAACCTCAAGTTAAGAATCAAAGTACTAAACAAAAGTTAGCATTAGGTGCAAGATCAATCATAAAAATCACAGAACATCATAGAATCATACTCATGAATTAAGACGGATACATAAAAGCAATATAACGCATCAAATCCCAATAAAGAAGAAGTTAGTTATCCATTGTCATGGATAGATTACAACTTACAAGGGTTTAGAGCAATGGTTGGTTGAGAAGAGAGGTGAAATGCCTCCACACGTTCACCACGGTTCACAACTGTTGACAATCCGGCAGCACTTTCGTTAAGGAAAGCTTCTAAACCCTAATTTCCTACCTAACCCTAGCCTAAGAAAGTATGGAGAGTGAGTGAAATGGTGAAGGAGGAAGAAGTGGATGAATGATGCCCTTAATGCCTTGGCCTCCCTCCTATTTATAGGCATTTTTTGGGGTGAACCGCTCAGCGGTTAGGGTACCACTGCTGAGCGGTTAGGTCTAAAATGGCGGCTCGTACGCAGCTTCATTAATGGCGGTGGCAGTTTGAGGTGGCGCCAGGCTGGTGCATTTAATGCGGAGTCAAAGGCGGTGGCTGACCTCTGTCCGCTGATCGCAAGGCCTTGGCCGCTGATCGGTTTCTCCTAAACCGCTGAGCGTTTTATTCCATCCGCTGAGCGCTTGTGTGTTTGCTTGCGTCCTTTTTGCTCTTTTGTCCTCTTTTCTTCTTGCTCCATTCTTCTAGGGATGAATCTTCATTCTTGGTTTGTATCCTTCCAAAATATATAATAAAACCTACAAAACATAAAGATTTGATTAGATAATTTGCCAAAACATAATAGATAAGTGCCATTTTAATAAGTGAGAATTGCCTAAATTTGGCACTTATCATTTACATAAAATGTTTATTCAGCAATTTATCACCTTGAAGACGTCGAACAAGCGGGCCTTCTCCTCCGCGGTGTAGTGTTGATAGCTCTTGGCAGCACAATTATAACACTTCTTGACCACCTCCGTCACATAGCCCTTAGCGATGTTGTGCTTTTTAAACCTATACACATCAAATATATACAAATTTCATATTTTCATCTATAAAAAAACAGTATAATTATTATACCAAGAGGAATTAATTACCAAATAAGTTAACATAGTAATGACATACCTGCTAAAAGTGTCGTCAACATGTAGACGGGGCTTTGACTCATCTGACTACGACGTCTCGATGGGAACATCAGTATGCGCCTAAAGCTCTGGGGTCTCGTCCGCGACTGGAGGAGAGCTATCCGGCGGCTGACCATATCTAGCAAGTGGGGGGAATGATCAGCGGTTTGAGGAGAGCCAGAAAATGCCCCAAACCTGTCCTAATTAGACCGCGGCTACACCAACCCAGGGGTGGGTATAAACCCATCCCCGACCGGAGGTCCCTGCGATGGGCCGCCGGATCTTCCGCCGCTCCCCCGTCGCCCACTGGCTCGCACGGGGATGTAAGCGGGCATTTTCCCCTTTCCTTTGTCGCCGGTCATCAGTGCACACTATATACTCATACAAAACATGGATTTTAAGTTACCGCAATCATCTCTGTCAACTTAACCAAATTGCAATGTATATAATCTAGTTACAAATTGTGCTTACTAGACCCTGATCTTTTACACCGTACATTGATTTTCAATGATTAATGAACAAAGATATAAAACCCTAATATTAACTTATGCACTCTAAATATATTTAGAACAATTCTATCCACCACACATCATTAGTGTAACCATATGTTATAATAGCAACATAAAACATTAATTACAAACAAAATACAGACTAATTAGGTAGGTTCAAGTCAAGCATTGTCCATCACCAGAAAATTTTTTGCTCTCAACAAAGATAATTATTAACAAATTCTAAGTACAAATTACATCGAGCCAAGTGCTCTAGACAGACCTTATTGTACAAAATTAATACAAACAAAATACAAAATTAATACAAACCAAATTAAACAATACATAATTTATCAGTCTAACAAACATTAAACAATAAATCTAAATTGAAAATATCTATACACCACAAATTGCAGGAGGAATTAAAAAATGCAGGGTCCTTACTGGCGGTGGCGGCAGTTGCACGGGCGGTGACTGCACGGTGGTGGCACCATTCGGTGGGAGGCGGGTGGCAGCGTGGCTATCTGTTCGAAGGTGGCAGCAGAGTACCCTTTTGTACAAGAAACAATAATACATAATCAGTCAATAATTCCAAAATCTCAAGTGTAAACTGAAAATAATTCTACAATAAAAATCACTTGCAGGAGAAAGAAAAAAATGCAGGGTCCTTACCGGCGGTGGCGGCAGTTGCACAGGCAGCGGCTGCACGGTGGTGGCACCGTTCGGTGGCAGGCGGCCAGCGGGTAGCACCGGGTAGCTATCTGAGCGAAGTCGGCGGCTTTGCACGGAGACGAGAGGCCACCGACGTGGGCTGTGGCTGCGGGGCGTGTAACATCCCGATTTTTCCTTAGAGAAATAATCGTAAACACAAATATTTAATTAATTTTCTAATCATGATTAGGGAATTAAAATGGGAAAGTAATAGGTAGAATATCCCTAGGAAATAAGACGTGTCGCGGCAGGAAGTTCGGCAAACAACCGAACAGTCGTTGTTCGCTGATGAAATTTTCTGGCGCGCAAAAGGTGTCAGCGAAAATAATGCCCCGGGAAAAAACCCATAAACACTTTTAAATATTAATACCCTTAGGTAGGGGGAAATTGGAGGATCGCGACGGTATAAACAGAATATTTTTCGGACGACTGTGCGCGACGCACCAAGACTGCGAGCGATAAAACACGAGCGAACCAGAACCGGGAGAAAATGAAATTTCAGCAGCTGAACTAAGGGAGGGGGCTGCACGGCTGATTGGGATTTTTGTCCAATCCCTTAAATCATGCTTCCAAAACTCACCTCACCTTACCTTTCTTACACTAGCCATACCTATGCCCATGCTTTCCACAATTCACCACCTTTTTCTAAATCCTAAAATTCAATTAAATTTCTCACCATTCAGCCACTCCAAAATCGAGCTCCCTTCCCCAAACTTACAAGAGAGATTTCATCTTTCATATTCTCCAAACACACACACCAAGCCAAGCTCCAAGAACACCCAACACCAAGCTTCAAGCCAAGCATTCTCGCCACCCTTGTCCACCTCCCCAGAACCGAAGCACATCCCCCTAAGTCTCCTCGTCCCTCTTCATTTTCTTTCTTCTAAAATTAAGAGGGACAACCTCTTTCCCCTCCACCTTGTTCGAAGTTCTTCACCTGGGAGAAAGGAGGAGCTCAAGCTTTGAAAACAACAAGGCTTGTGGGACTTCACTCCAAGCTTCCCTCACCACCGCCAGGTCCTTCTACAGGTGGGTAACTATGGCTTACTCACCTATTTGGTGGTTATGTTTGCTTATGTGTGTGTATGTATGTTTCTCTGTACGTATGATTATGTATGCTAGAGCTCATGCTAGGATTTAGGAGTGATTCTGAAGGGTCCTGTGACCTGGATTAGATAGGTTTTGATAGTTAGAATATGTGTGAAAAACTCAAGGAGCATCCATGAGCAAAGGGGGAAGAAAAGCAAGAAAAACAAAGAACACAGAGTCTGGTTCGTCAGGTATTGCGGGGTTGTTCCGCGGAGAGTAACTGGGGACAGTCTAGAGTTGTTGAGTGGCACCTGGGATGGTGCTGAGTGATTCCGCGGAGAGAGATTGAGAGCAGGCTAGCGAGTTGCTAAGTGGTTCCATGGAGAGTTGCTGAGTAGGTTCCGTGGAGGTCCCCTAGAGTTGTAGAGAAGATTTCCCCAAGCTGTTGAGTAGAGTCTAGAGTTGTTGAGTGAGCACCAGCAGTTTGCTGGGTGGGTTCCACGGAGAATCCCTGGAGAGCTGAAAGGGTTACGTAGAGGGTACTGAGTGGGTTCCGCGTAGGATCCCTGGTGTGCTGAAAGGGTTACGTAGAGGGTGCTGAGTGGGTTCCGCGGAGGATACCTGAAGAGGGTGCTGAGCGGGTTCCGCGTAGAACCCGTGGAGTGCTGAGAGAGTTACGTGGAGAGTGCTGAGTGGGTTCCGCGGAGGATCCCTGGAGTGCGGTGCTGAGTGGGTTCCGCGTAGGACCCCTGAAGTGCTGAGAGGGTTACGTAGAGTGCTGAGTGAGTTTCGCGGAGGATCCCTGGAATGCTGAGAGGGTTACGTGAAGAGTTCTGAGTGGTTTCCACGGAGGTTTATGCATTATGGATATTTAAAGTAATATGTATGACTGAAATATGTGAACTATGTGATGAAGTATGTTCATGCATTATGATTATTTAAAGTAATATGTTAGCATGCCATGCATCATGGTAAGATACATTCAGAGGACTAGAAGTTAATCAGGTAATGAGTAAAGACTATAATGGAAATGAAACTTAGGGAACAAGTCATGTCATATTATGTGCGGAAGAAGAGAAGAAAGAAGAAATGTTATGAGAAAGTTAAGATGAGAATACAAAGAAACGCTATGAGAAAGATAAGATGATAATATGCTGAAATGATATGAGAACGAAAGAAAAGAGGAAAGAATATGAGAAACAGAAAGAAAACTTTATATGCTGAAAGAATATGAGAAAGAGAAAGAAAAGCTGATGTGCTGTCTGTAGGTGGCTGACAGTGGGTTTACTCTTCTGTTGGTAGGTGGCTGGCAGGAGAGGTGAATCGATTAGCACAACCCTCCTGTCAGTAGGTAATTGACAGGATGCAAGGTCACTTCCCTGTCTGCAGGTGGATGGCAGGGAAGGGGACGATGGTTGTTGTTGGTAGGTAGCTGGCAACGGATTCACAGAAATGAATCAAATATGATTATGATGATAAGTGTTGTCGGTAGGTAGCTGGCAACGGATTCACAGAGAGGAATCAAATATGATTGTGCTGATAATTGTTGTCGGTAGGTAGCTGGCAACGGATTCACAAAGATGANTAGTCCATAGGGGTTGCTACAGGTTTACATGCAAGTAAGTCACAATCCTTGATTAGTTCCAAGGCATACTTTCTCTGGTGGATGTGAATCCCAGAACTTGACCTTGCAACCTCCATGCCTAGATTAAATCATCAACATGAACTAGGATAGCAGTGTAGCCATGGTTAGTTTTCTTAGTGAAGAGGGAATAATCAGCCTTAGACTGAATGTAATTCTGGTGCAGCAAAACTGAAGTGAGCTTCATATTCCATTGCCTACTTGCTTGCTTAAAGCCATACAGTGATTTTTGCAATTTGCATACTAAACCTAGCTTGGACACATTCAAACCTTGAGGAATCTTCATGTACACTTCCTCCAAGAGGTCTCCATGTAAGAAAGTTGTATTCACATCTAGTTGGTGTAAGTGTCCACTTTTAGCAGCAGTGATAGCAAGCAATAACCTTACAGTTGTCATCTTCACCACAGGGCTAAATTCTCAGCATAATCAATACCATAGGTTTAATTAACCCTTTGCCAACAAGCCTGGCCTTATATCTCTTAATTCTTCCATCAGGGTTCAATTTCACCTTGAAAACCCATTTGCTTCCAATTGCTTTATTATGAGGAGGCAATTCAGCTAGTGTCCAGGTTTCATTTGCCTCAAGAGCCAATAGTTCAGCTTTGATTGCCCCTTGCCAACACTCATGAGCCACGACTTCTTTGTATGTTGTAGGTTCATGGATAAAGGATAGGGCTAATGCATAATGTTTATGAGATGCAGATAAGGAATCATAAGAAATGTAATTGGAAAGGGGGTACCTGACTTGATGATTAGTGTAGGTAGATGCTGAGGTAGACAAGGCATAATGGTAATCTTGCAGGTAGTTTGGGAGCCTTCTAACTCTGTTTGATTTCGTTGTATCTGCCGTCTCAGGAGGTTGCTGAATAATTTGTATTACAGGGTCTACAAGTTGCTGAATTTGCTGTATTTCAGGGTTAGGAGGTGAAAAATCTGATGCTGAGTAATGACGGTGAGATTGTGAGAGGATTAATTGTTGGAAGAGGATGTGGTAGTGAGGGTGAGTGGGAAAATGGTTCAGGGGTAGGTGCAGGGTCAGTGAAGGGGTCAAGGTTAGTGGTGTTTGTTAATGTAGGATGAATTGGTGTATGTAAAGGGAGGTCAGGTATGGTGACAGTAAGTGAGGGAAATGCTGCTCATAAAACTTGACACTTCTAGAAAGCAACACCTCTTTGGTTTTGAGGTCATATAATAAGAATCCTATGGTTCCTGGTTTATAGCCCAAAAACATCGATTTCCTTGCCCTGGGCTGCAGCTTTGTTTTGTGATTTTGTAGGGTTGTTGAAACACCCTAGCTAACTGTTTACCCGTACGTAGTAAACAATGCTCACTAGGTTGTTTCTACCTGGTCGGCATACCTTAGTCCTATTGTTACCTTTCAAAAATAGTTACTTGAGAAAATAAGGACCCATTTTAAACTTTTCATTTGTATTGGATAATTATTAAAATAGAGTCATGCATCAGAAAGAACAAATATAACAAGGCGTACAACAGTATAGTAATAAAGCATCCAATATACATTCATTAGGTCCATCATACAAAGTTACGTAGTTATATATACAATAAGTAAGATACATATAACATGTACATAAACCAAAATATCATATACATGATCCAGAATACATAATATCAAAATGCAAGGGCTACTGAAATACTACTCAGTATGCCCTTGGCAAAAATCCTGGCATCTATCTATCTTTAAATCCATGTCCTGTCATAGCCGCTCATGGCTCTGCTGGCGGCTCGTCCTCATCCTCAAAGTATGATGCATCATCAGTACCTGAAGTCATAAGGCAGTGGGAATGAGAACGGTAGGTTCTCAGTGGAAATAACTTTAATTCCTGAGTCTCGTATCAGATTAGGTCGGACTTCAGGCTGCTCAGAGATTTCTAAGTGAACATGCATACTAACATCCTACCAATTATTATCTGGCATAAGTTCTGAATGGCTTTATCTACTTTACTATGTGATAGGGGAACTACTCTTGCTTACTACATTCTCGTGCTTGTTAACATTTCGTTTACATACATAGCCGTCTCGAGCGTTCTCTTGACAGTAATGACATAGCAGTAGAATCATACATTACAGATATCAGATATTCACACATAACAGAATAAACATGATGGATATTCATGCCAAACAGAATGAACAAATGTATAACAGAATAAACCTGCTTTTGGAATATATGTTATTCCCACCATAGCATTGTCCTCTTTTGACAATACTATGACGGAATAACCTCGCACCTCCAGGTGGTCCTCTGTTGACCCCTGCGGTGGGCTTCCACCTGCCGTGTGCCCCTCGGGACCCCTCGACAGTGGCCGGATATTGTACCCCCACCTTAGCTTGCCCTTTTCGACAATGCAAAGGCATGGTAACCGCACACCTCCAGGGATGCCATATCGACACCACCTGTGGCGGGCTTCCACATTCAGGATGCTTCTTTGACCTCCTAAAGTGGGATCATGGTTTGGCTCTCGTGATCACGGCCTTTTCAGCATTTGGCATTTAGCCTTTTCAGCATTTTCCAGCAGTATTTCAACATTTCTTGCTTTTCTGTACCTGCAACATGTTATGACTTGTTTCCTATGGTTCATTTCATAATCTTGACTTATCTCATGGTTATTTCTAATCCTTTAACTTTCCTTATCAAATGCATGAACACACATACTTCACATTTTTCAGTTACAAATCATAGTTATAACATGGAGTGTTAGATTATGTGCCTCAAGAAGGTCTCCCTAAGACATTATAGTAACCACTCAGAAACTCCTAGGAACCTCCGCGGAACCCACTCATAGACTCTCCAGGGACCTACTCAGCAACGCCACGGAACCTCTGCGGAACCCACTCAGACATTCCAGGTGCCGCTCATCAACTTTCTAGACTCCTCTCAGTCACTCTCCGCAGAACCACTCAGCACCGTACCAGGTGCCAGCTGATCAACTTTCCAGACTTCTCTTAGTCTCTCTCCGCGGAACCACTCAGCACCGTCCCATGTGCCCGCTTAATAACTTTCTTTGGACTCCTCTAAATCAATTTACGCGGAACTCCTCAGCACCAGTTCAGGCACCGCTCGCCAACACTACGGACTCCTCTGAATCACTTTTCGCGAAACCACTCGGCATTAGTTCTAGGCGCCGCTCAACAACTAGACTCCTCTCATCACTCTCCGCGGAACCTATCAGCACCTGTTCAGGCGCCACTCAACAACTCTCGACAGACTCCCTTCAATCAGGTTCCGCGGAACCATTCCGCACCAATTCAGGTGCCGCTCAATAACTTAAACAGACTCCTCTTTCTTTCCCCTTTCTCCCCTAGATCTTTCTTGAGCTTTTACACATATTTCACACATAATAAACCTATTTAGTCCAGGTCACAGGACCCTTCAGAGTCATGTTCCTAAGCCCTAACATAGATTCTAACATACATAAACATATATGTAAAGAACATAATTATATACTTACACACAGAGGTTGGAGTGAAGAACATATATGTAAAGAGACACACACACACACACACATAATTACATAATCAAGCACCCACCATCAATAGGTGAGGAACTAGAGTTACCCACTTCCTAAAGAGCTTGTTGACGATGGAGGACGGGTGAAATTAAGCCTTGCTTGCTTGCTTGAGTCTTCGTGCCAAGAAATGAAAACCCTTGAATAATTATGGAAACCTAGGTTATGGAAGCTTGGTGTTCGTTCCACCAAGTGAAGAGAAACTCACAACCTTGCTACTTGCTTGTCTTCTTTATGAGTTTGAGTGTGAATTAAGATGATAAAAGGCAAAGGGTGATGGTGGTGGAAGAGCTTTGGATGGCGTTGGAGCTGTAGGTGAACTTTGGTTTTTGCACGAAGAAAAGGAAGAAGGCTTTTGTTAGCATAATTAGAGATAATCAAAATGAATAAGGATTTGGTGTACGTGTGCCTCGTGGGACAAGGGCTGCCGTGGGGAATTTGTGGCCCTTGGCCATCCATGTGTAAATTGGCTATGTGTGTTTTGGTCATGCTTTTTCATTAACTATTTATGTCCGGAAGTCCTAAAAATATTTCGGACATACCGTTGTGACCTACTAATTTTTCTTATTAATATTTAAATCTTTGTTGAAATATTCTTGAATTTATTTTCATATTAATGTATTTTACAGACTCCTTTGAGTTGTGATTAAATTCCAATAATAACCTAATATCGACTCGAACGTCACGGACGCCACAAGATCGCAAAATTATTATTTTAGCATTTTATTACAGGGATTAAAATTAATACTTCAAATTTTTATTTTATCTTTTCCTATTAATATATTCTTAATTATTTATTATGCAAAATTTTAGTCAAGGGAAAAACTCGTGTTGTTACATTCCATCCCCTTCGAAAAATTTTGTCCTCGAAATTGAAAGATGAGGATAAGTCCGTACCTTTCAAAACAACTCCAGATAAGCTTTCTTCAGGTCAGCTTCTAACTCCCATGTCTGTTCTTCTAATTCCCCATTCGTCCGTACCACTCGTACCATAGGTACCTTCTTGTTCCTCGTCTGACGAATCTTGTGATCAATGATCCGTTGCTGCGTGAGTGGTAGGGATAAATCTTCTCTCAACTGTATCTGTTCTGGTTGTAGGACATGATTGGGGGACGCGTAATACTTGCGTAACTGAGAGACATGAAAGATATTGTGGATATTGGCCAGGTTCGGCGAAAGAGCTATCTGGTATGCCACCGGTCCAATCCGTTCCAGGATCTGGAAAGGTCCAATAAATTGGGGATTCAGTTTCCTAATCTTCAAAGACCTTCCAATACATGTATCCGGAGTAACCTTTAGGAAGACATGATCTCCCTCTTGGAACTCGAGCGGTCTCCTCCGATTATCTGCATAGCTCTTCTGTCAGCTTTGTGCCGTGAGCACTCTCTTTCGCAACAGCTTCATCAACTCCTCTGTCTCTCGGGTTTCCTCAGGGTCGAGACAGCGATACTGTCTGCTGTCATTCCAACACAACGGCGACTGACACTTCCTGCCATATAATGCTTCAAATGGAGCCATACCAATGGTAGCTTGATAGCTGTTATTATAGGCAAACTCCACGAACAGTAAGATTTCCTCCCAGTTTTCTGACGTGTCTAGCGCACAGGCTCTTAACATATCTTCCAAGGTCTGAATGGTGCGCTCAGACTGGCCGTCTGACTGAGGGTGATACGCTGAACTCAAGTGCAACTGGGACCCATACAACCTCTGAAAAGCAGTCCAGAATCTAGAAGTAAACCTAGGATCTCTGTCTAAAATAATAGAAGATGATACTCCATGTAACCTTACCACCTCCTTGACATATAGCTGCACAAGTTTCTCCAGCGGGTAAGTCATCTTGATCGGAATAAAGTGAGCAGACTTAGTCAATTTGTCCACAATTACCCAGATGGCATCAACTCCAGTCCGAGTACGTGGTAACCCTGAGACAAAATCCATCGCTATGGCCTCCCACTTCCATTCTGGAATCTCTAGAAGATTCAGCAACCCTGGCAGTTTCTGGTGCTCGATCTTCACTTTCTGACAAACCAAGCACTTTGTACCTAGTCCTCGACATCCCTCTTCAATCCTGGCCACCAAAACATCTGCTTAAGATCATGGTACATCTTGGTAGTACCTGGGTGCATCGTGAAATGACTCTTGTGAGTCTCCTTCAAGATATCCTCCCTTAAACTACCTTCTTTAGGCACGCAAATGTGCCCGTCAAACCGAAAAATCCCATCGTCGCCTGTCGTTACTTCCTTGATCTTACCCTCTTTAGCAGCCTTGCGGAACTTACGCCACGTGTCCTCCTGAAAATTCTCCTGAGCCTCTATTATTCGGTGTTTGAAATCACTGCTGACCTGAAGAGGATACAACGTCAACCGGTTATGTTGGCGTGCAACAATCAAGTTGAGATCACAAAATTCTTCTAGCAACTTCGCTTCTTGCACCATCATCTGAGCCATCTGCAAGGACCTTCTGCTCAAAGCATCAACCACTACATTGGCCTTCCCAGGGTGATAATTAAGATTGAAGTCATAATCCTTAAGAAATTCAATCCATCTATCTCCTTTGACGCATATTCAGTTCCTTCTGGTCAAATAGGTATTTCAGACTTTTGTGATCCAAATATACCTCAAGCCGAACTCCATACAAATAATGCCTCCATACCTTCAATACAAAAATTACGGCGGCCAATTCTAGATCATGCGTAGGGTAGTTTACCTCATGCTGCTTCAGCTGTCTAGAGGCATAGGCTATCACCTGGCATCGTTGCATCAGCACACATCCAAGTCCAGCACCTGACCCATCACAGTATACCTCGAAAGGTTCCTGGGGATCAGGCAATACTAGTATTGGACTGGTGGTCAATCTCTCCTTAAACTCGCAGAAACTTCTTTCACATTCTACGGACCAAACCATCTTTGCTCCTTTCCTGGTCAGCTTCGTCAACGGCAAAGCAATATGTGAGAATCCCTGGATAAACCTCCGATAATACCCAGCAAATCCCAAAAAGCTCCGTAACTCTGTAACTGAAGTGAGTCTCCCCCACGTTCTGACTGCTTCAACCTTACTGGGATTCACGGATACCCCCTAATCTGAGATCACATAGCCTAGAAACTGCACTTTTCTGGCCCAAAACTCACACTTAGAGAGCTTAGCATACAAATTCTTAGCTCTCAGAATCTCCAACACTATCTGCAGATGTCTAGTGTGCTCTTCTTCACTCCTCGAGTACACTAGAATGTCATCGATAAAGACAATGGCGCAATCATTCAGATACTCACGGAAGATCCTATGCATATAATTCATAAAGATTGCAGGAGCATTCGTCAGTCCAAGAGACATTACCATAAACTCAGAATGTCCATAACGGGATCGGAACGTCGTCTTAGCTATATCCTCCTCCCGTACTCTAATTTGGTGGTAGCTAGACCGTAAATCAATCCTCGAGAAGATCTTGGCATCCTTCAACTGGTTTAGAAGATCATCGATTCTAGGCAGCGGATACTTGTTCTTAATTGTCACCTTGTTCAACTACCTGTAATCGACACACATCCTCATAATGCCATCCTTCTTCTTCACAAATAACACTGGTGCTCCCCACGGTGATGCACTTGGCCGAATGAACTGCTTTCTCAGTAATTCTTCTAACTGCTTCTTCAACTCCTGCAGTTCCAACAGAGATATGCGATACAGCACAATGGAAATAGATCCAGCACCAGGCACCAGGTCAATAGAAAACTCTACCTCCCGCTTCGGTGGAAACTCCGGAATGTCATCAAGGAAAACATCTGCATAGTCCTGGACTACCGGAATATCCTCGACTTCCCATTTTGCAATTTCCACCTCTGACGATGCAAAGAAAACATACCCTTGATCTCTTAACTGACAGCAGAAAAGAATCGGCAACTCCTCCTCTGAAACTACTGAGCTGGTAGCTGTAGAGGGAAAAGTAACCAGCTTCCTAGCGCAGTCGAGAACAGCCTGGTTGGTATTTAGCCAATCTATCCCTAGTATCACATCCAGTCCTACTAGGAGAAGACATATTAAGTTAGCCACGAACTCTCTTTCCTGCAGCTGAAAAGAACATCGCAGACATACTTGACAAGTCTTAACCGGCGGTGCAGTGGGTGTAGATACAGCAAGCGTATACGGCAGTGTCGTAGGAGATAAATCCAGCTCCTCCACACTATCGTAGGAGATAAAGGAGTGTGACGCTCCAGAATCATACAATACAATCAAAGTCCTCCCATTAAGTACACACTTACCCAAAATCAGACCATCTGCCTCTTTAGCTTCTTCAGCTGCCATGGTAAACACTCTCCCTGACGCAGGGTGGGTGGTGGAGCTACTGGACAGTCCCTCACAAAATGGCCAGTCTTGCCACATCTGAAACAAACCCCCTGACCTGCTAAGCACTCTCCAGAATGTCCTTTGCCACATTTCGGACAGGGCGTACGGGGATCGGTTCGCTGCTGAGCCTCCGGCATGCTACGACTCGGAGTACCTGATGGTGGAGGTCTCACTGCTGGGATCCTGCTCCTGATGGTCCTGATCTAGGCTGACTCTGAGCTCTCCCCATTCCTTGTTGTGGCCTCAACGGATACTGACCTCTGCCCCTTCCTACAGCCGATGCCTGAAACAGTTTTAGCTTTCTCTGCTCTGCTTGGGAACTGCCAGCCTCATCGAACCTCCTATTGAACCTCTCACTACGCACCTGAGCTAAATCCCGGTTGGCTTCCTCCTAAGCCAGACATGTGTTAACCAAAGTGGCATAATCTCGTACACCAGCCACATTCAGGAATACCCTCAACTCTGGCTTCAGCCCTCGCTGATACTTTACACATTTCCAACCCTCATTAGGATGCAACCTATACGTTGGTGAATACCTGCAGAGTTTCTCAAACTTCGCTGTATACTCTGCCACAGTCATAGCTCCCTTCTTGAGCCCCAAAAACTCTGCCCCCTTTCTGTCTTGCAGCTCCTGTGGAAAATACTTATCCAGAAACACCTCCTTAAATCGGTTCCAATTCACCTGATGAGGTCTAACCTCCTCGAAGCAAACTTAACCTTCTGCTGCTCTGTGCATGGAATATCCTCCAAAATCTGCTCCAGCTTCCTAATCTAACCATGAACCAGTTTAGGGTCCATCATTCCCTCGAACACTGGTAGATTAGCTCGTGAGAAATCCCGATACCTTAGGGCCTCGATATCTTGAGCTGTCTGGGGGCATTGCGTTGAGCATTAGAGGCTGCTATCAGTGCGGTAGGCTGGGCTATCTCTCTGAGAACATCTGTAAGCTCTGCAGACTCTGGGGTGCACTGTGTAGTATCCCTATGGGGCGGCATATCTAATATATAGCACCTGCACAGTTTTGAGGTGATCAGTCTCAAGAACAACAAGTACACAGAAACTTAGCACATACCACTTAACTGGAATATACGCCGTAATCATGCTCGAAAGCATAGTGCAGGTCAGTCCTCAGGCTCTTTTGGACCAAACTGCTCTGATACCAAATGAAACACCCTAGCTAACTGTTTACCCGTACGTAGTAAACAATGCTCACTAGGTTGTTTTCTACCTGGTCGGCATACCTTAGTCCTATTGTTACCTTTCAAAAATAGTTACTTGAGAAAATAAGGACCCATTTTAAACTTTTCATTTGTATTGGATAATTATTAAAATAGAGTCATGCATCGGAAAGAACAAATATAACAAGGCGTACAACAGTATAGTAATAAAGCATCCAATATACATTCATTAGGTCCATCATACAAAGTCACATAGTTATATANAAGATACATATAACATGTACATAAACCAAAATATCATATACATGATCCAGAATACATAATATCAAAATGCAAGGGCTACTGGAATACTACTCAGTATGCCATTGGCAAAAATCCTGGCATCCATCTATCTTTAAATCCATGTCCTGTCATAGCCGCTCATGGCTCTGCTGGCGGCTCGTCCGCATCCTCAAAGTATGATGCATCATCAGTACCTGAAGTCATAAGGTAGTGGGAATGAGAACGGTAGGTTCTCAGTGGAAATAACTTTAATTCCTGAGTCTCGTATCAGATTAGGTCGGACTTCAGGCTGCTCAGAGATTTCTAAGTGAACATGCATACTAACATCCTACCAATTATTATCTGGCATAAGTTCTGAATGGCTTTATCTACTTTACTATGTGATAGGGGAACTACTCTTGCTTACTACATTCTCGTGCTTGTTAACATTTCATTTACATACATAGCCGTCTCGAGCGTTTTCTTGACAGTAATGACATAGCAGTAGAATCATACATTACAGATATCAAATATTCACACATAACAGAATAAACATGCTAGATATTCATGCCTAACAGAATGAACAAATGTATAACAGAATAAACCTGCTTTTGGAATATATGTTATTCCCACCATAGCATTGTCCTCTTTTAACAATACTATGACGGAATAACCTCGCACCTCCAGGTGGTCCTCTGTTGACCCCTGCGGTGGGCTTCCACCTGCCGTGTGCCCCCTCCGGACCCCTCAGCAGTGGGTGGATATTGTACCCCCACCTTAGCTTGCCCCCTTTCGACAATGCAAAGGCGTGGT
>QANU01069840.1:0-13557 GCA_003254905.1 Nissolia schottii | reverse complement strand
TTACTTATTACATAGAACTATCAATTGATTGCCCGCCACCAGTTCTTAACTTGTAATCACTTTCGCACATCACAAGATCACAGGTTTCCTTTGTTAAACTGTCACTTTCGCACCCAAGCTTAACAAAGTACACCAGCATTAATCCAGATGTTAAAACAGCTAACCTTAATTCCAGTTATGGCAACAAGATTAGATGAAATAGTTTAGTTCCGACTCTAATGATTGTAACTGTTCGTTCACAATGTTCAATCTAGAATCTAGTTAAGCATAATGATGTTGATCTTAACTTGGTTATGATTTAATTAGTATAACTACCATTCACACGACTAAATCCCAAATCAAGAATCAAAACACTAAACAAAGACTAGCATTAAGCATAAAACCATTCAAGCAAATCATAAGAAAAATGATAGATTCATATGTAATAGTTACATGGATATAAGCAAACTACAATAATGACCAAAATCCCAACAAAAAGAGGATTAGGAATCCATCTTACAAGAGTATCTCGGAGGCAAGGTTTAGGCACTTACCATGACACGTACTCACGCTATCATGGCCATGGCTTCGCCGAGCTTCCTCGATCTCCGGCTCCTTCACAAGCCTCCTCTTTGTTCCTAATCTAACCTAAACTAAACTAAGCTTTTAAGTACAAGAAATATGTAAAAGAAGTGAAGAGTGGAGGGGGGGATTGGATGATGGATGAATGATTTCGAATGGGCACGGCCTCCTCTATTTATAGGCAGATTTTGGGTCCATCGCTCAGTGGTTTTGATACTACCGCTGATCGCTTGCAGCTATATCGCTAAGCGGCGGCGCACCTTCGCTGAGCGATTGTACTTTTACGCGTCTTCATTAAATGCTCGGCAGCTTTTTCAGGGCGGCGCTGACGTGGATGGCGGCGCCAGGCTGGATCCAGCTGGCGCAATAAATGCGCCGCTCGCAAGTTGCTGTCGACTTCTTTTCGCTGAGCGATAAACACATAACCGCTGAGCGATAGTGTCCTAGGCGCTGAGCGATTCCTTGTTTTGCGCTGATTGATGCGGTCGCCAGATTCTTCTCTTTTAAGCTCTTTTCCAATTCTGCCATTTTCTTCCATTCTTCATGGGATTATTCTTCATAAATTACGCTTGCATCCATCTACCAAAATATATTAGAAACCTACAAAATAAGGGGAATTCATTAGATAATTCTTTGAAACATAAACAAATAAATGCCTTTTTAAATGAACAAATTTGCGTATTTTGGGCATTTAACACTCCCTCTGACTTAAAACCTTGTTTGTCCTCAAACAAGAGGTAGTAGAATTATTTCACAAGAGTTTTAATGCTTATGAACAGTCGGTTAATGCAATGAATTGAAATGTTTTAAACAGTTTAAGCTTAAGACTTTGTAAAACATAAAAGAACCTGAACAAGTCAAATGCATAATTACTTGAATAGCATAAGCAAATCACTCTATCCAATGTCTTTTCCACCAAGGAAATTATCTTTATCCACACAATGGTCAGTGGACCAATCTAGGGTGAGTGTTTCTCTCAATGTCACCATTGAATCACAACAATTTAAATTTGTTACCTGTCTCACCATTCAATGCATAGTATGGTCATGCAAGGATCACAAAGGTTTTCCAAGGGTTGTAATGGGGCCAGGCTACAAAGAAACTTTGGTTTTTCTGGTTATGCAAATGTTTTCCATTTAAGAGAGCAATGAAAACCAACTCCTTGTTGTCACCTGTTTTCTTTTCAACAATTTTCTTTTTCACCCTTTTTCTCCTTGATTTTTGTCTTCTATCCCTTTTTCTTTTTCTTCTTTTTGTTTTGGGATAGAATGTTTTCTCCTTTGCTTGCTTCTATTCTTTTCATCTTTTGTTTCTTCCACTTTGGCTTACCCTATCTCCCCCTGACTTGGATTTTTGCTCATAATCCAATCTTAAATGCTCTCTTAATTTAGAAATTAAGGGAAGTTATTGTTTTTCTTTCTAGGCTTTAGGGATTATGAACAAGAATTTTCTCATGTAGGCTCAAATGGGGTAACAAAGGTTATTCCTAAATTATGGTGGGCTTTATTTGGCCAAGTGGGTTTGAATTCTAAAGAACAAAATGCCTTGATCATCTCCTATTATTTCCATACAATTACTAGAATTAGAAACTCAAACAAATTCAATTGTGTAAAAATAATGGTGATTCTCTCTATCTCACTAAGTGTATGGCTCACTCCCTTACTTGGTTAGGGTTTAATTTCCTTGATTTCAAAACATCTTCAAGGTTATGCTTATGCAAACAAATAGAAATGCATGTTCATGGGATCTATGCATGCTCACAAAAGTCTATTATAGATATTTAAAACAATTCAATTCGTGATATATTTATGTTCATGCATCCAAGTAAAATAAACTACTACTTTGTTTTTAAACAAACAAGTCTTTAAGCACATAACCTAACTAAGGAAATTAATTAATTAAGGTGCTAGAAAATTAAAGTGCTCCCTGTTCATGGTGAATGTCTTGAAGTAGCCTCCTTGATGTAGTCTCTTGGCGGTTGTTTGGGCTACTTCATCTTGCTTCAATGTTTTGAGGAGATAGAGGCTCATCCTCCTTGGGGAATCATGCTCTTCGTCCTCCAGAAGTGTGTCTCTCTTTGTTGTTGTTAGGAATCTTCATTGGTTGTTCTTTGGCCTACAAAAACAATCAAAGAAAACTTCCTTTCTTCCAAGTAGTGTTAGAGAGATCATGGTTTTATTTTGAATCCTTGTTGTAGACAGAATTCCCTACAATTGCGGACAGAACTTCCCGCTTAAGTGGCCAGAAGTTCCCACTAGTGTGGACAGAATTTCCCACTCATTGTGGACAGAATTTCCCACAATGATTTATGGATTCAAAATACACATCTTAAGGTACTTTTTCGAAGAAGATTCTATTTTAGAATTTCTTGTCAAATAAGAATCCTTTTTCCCATTAAAGCCTGTGCACCTTCCTTAAAGAATTGTTTTAAAGGTTTAAAATTTGTCATTAGGTTTAGAAATCAAAAATGCTTCAAGTTTAGCTTAATTGAGAAGGATTAGCATTTTTAAAATCCAAACCTAATTACAAGAGTTAGGAAACCTTTTATTTCCTTTTCACCATATGATAAAAAATATGTTCTTAACACCTTAAATTAATTATCCTTCAAAATTAATAAACTACTAATTAATAAAAACTTACAGAACTCTGGGTTACCTCCCAGTCAGTGCTTTGTTTAACGTCGTTAGCCCGACGCATTTTTCCTTCTAGCTCCTTGCTTCATCATCAACCCTCCCCTCATGGCAAGAGTCCTTAGGGTTCAGTTCTGGATTAGCCGTAAATCTTCTTTTCTTCAACTCCGCCATATCAGTAGCCAATTGTCCAAGTTGTGTCTCCAAGTTCCTAATAGAGGCTTCGTTGTTCTTTTGATTTATCATTGATTGTTGCATAAATTGATTAAACGTTTCCTCTATTTTGGAACTTGAATACATGGGTGGCTGATTTTGATATGGGCGGGGTGGTTGGTACGGCTGTGGTGGAGTTTTGTTAAATGAGGGCCCAGCCTCTTGCCTCCATGGCTGATTGAAATTTTGATTCGGCCCCCTTTGAAAATTGTTTTGATAAGGTGGCCGTGGCTGGTTTTCAAGGAAGTGAACCTCCTCTTCCCTGAAATGACAAACACTAGACAGGTGATCGCCATTACAAATTTCACACAAAAATACCTGTTGCCTTTTTGCTTCACGGGCGTCTCTAATTTGCTTTGGCAACTCGCTTAGGGCCTTTTTCACCTCGTCTATCTGTTGTTGGAGTTGCTTGTGTTGGGTAAGGATGGCATCGCTGGTTCCTAGCTCAAGCATTCCTCCTCTCCTAGGACTTCTGTTGTACTGGCCTTGTTGGTCCTTCAAGGCCATGGAATCAATAATGGAGATGGCTTCCTCCGGTGTCATGGACATGATTTGTCCACCGGCGGCAGCATCCAGCATCAGTTTGTGCTGTTGTTGAAGTCCGTTGCGGAAGATGTGGATTTGTGTGCGTGCATCGAACCCATGGTTTGGGGGCATTTTCTCAGCATGGATTTATATCGTTCCTAGGCTTCACAGAGACTTTCTCCTGGAGCCTGCACAAATGTAGCAATTGCAGTCTTTAAATCCATAAATTTAGACTGAGAAAAGTACCTGGCACAAAACTTTTCTTCCAACTGATCCCAATTTGACAAGATATTTTGTGGTTGATCCAGCAACCACTCCTTGGCTTTTCCGATCAAGGTCAGGGGAAACATCCTTAAAAAGATTGATTCTTCATCGGCCTCGGACATTCTCGCGGTCCCACAGAGTTCATCGAATTTCGTAAGATGAGCATACGGATCCTCATGATCCAAACCTGCAAAAGTGTTAGCATATAACAATTGAACCAAACCAGGTTGCATCTGAGGTTGTCTTTGAGCTCCAGTAGTTCTGCTCATTCTTATGATGTTTCTAGGGGTGAAGTTGACAAATCCCCTATTATTATTGGCTCTAGTATTGGTACCAGCTCCAGTGTTATCACTAGTTCCAGTGTTGTCGGCCATGGTGTCTTCTTGGTTGTTTTCTGAAGGGGTTGATGATGAAGTTTCTTCTTGCTCCACTCTTTGTTTGGCTAGTTGCTTTTTCTTCTTTTTACGATTTCTCCTTGAAGTAGCTTCAATCTCAGGGTCAAATAACAACTGTTCTTTAGAAGCCTTACCTCGCAATTGCTAAGAAAATTCACACTAGCCAAATAAGATCAAAACAAGAGTTCACAAAATAACAAAATAGTTCATGAAATAACGAAAATAAAGACTATACAATATTTTACAGATATTCACAATTGTTTAATTAAACAAAACTCAAGCAATGTATTTTTGACGCAACTCCCCAGCAACGGCGCCAAATTTGATGAAAGCCTTTTTAACGACTTTCTAGAATCTTGACCCAGCTTAGGTTTTGTCACAACTGAGCCAAACTCGTAGAAAGCTTATCTGCTCTTTTGTCGTTCAAATTAAATTTATATATATATATATATCCTACTTTACGGCTTTCAGATTCCAAAGGAATCCGATTGCAGTATAGTCGGGTATAGTCGAACCACAGAGAGTTGCAAAAATACCGTTCTTGAGTTTAGTTAATTAAACAATGAAGTGAAGGATTTGATAATTTGTTTTAATAAACTAAATAAGTAAATAAACAACATAAAAAGTAAATAGGAAACAAATCAGAGGTAGTTCCGGAGCTTGTTGGGAATTTTAATCACATCATAGTTTCATGCATCCAGTTACTTATTACATAGAACTATCGTTTGATTGCCCGCCACCAGTTCTTAACTTGTCATCACTTTCGCGCATGACAAGATCACAGGTTTCCCTTGTTAAACTGTCACTTTCGCACACTAGCTTAACAAGGTACGCCAGCATTAATCCAGATGTTAAAACGGCTAATCTTTATTCCAGTTACGGCAACAAGGTTAGATGAAATGATTTAGGTCAGACTCTAATGATTGTAACTTTCGTTCACAACGTTCAAGTCTAGGTTCTAGTTAAGCATAGCATTATTGATTTTAATTTGGTTATGACCTAATTAGCATAACTTTCGTTCATGTAAATAAGTCCCAAATCAAGAATCAAAACACTAAACAAAACTAGCATTAGGCATGAAATCATTCAAGCAAATCATAAGAAAAAGATAGATTCATATGTAATAGTTACATGGATACAAGCAAACTACAATAATGACCAAAATCCCAACAAAAAGAGGATTAGGAATCCATCTTACAAGAGTATGTCGGAGGCAAGGTTTAGGTACTTACCATGACACGTACTCACGCTATCATGGCCATGGCTTCGCCGAGCTTCCTCGATCTCCGGCTCCTTTACAAGCCTCCTCTTTGTTCCTAATCTAACCTAAACAAAACTAAGCTTTTAATACAAGAAATATGTAAAAGAAGTGAAGAGTGGAGGGGGGATTGGATGATGGATGAATGATTTCATGGGCACGGCCTCCTCTATTTATAGGCAGATTTTGGGTCCATCGCTCAGCGGTTTTGATACTACCGCTGAGCGCTTGCAGCTATATCGTTGAGCGGCGGCGCACCTTCGCTAAGTGATTGTACTTTTATGCGTCTTCATTAAATGCTCGGCAGCTTTTTCAGGGCGGCGCTGACGTGGATGGCGGCGCCAGGCTGGATCCAGCTGGCGCAATAAATGCGCCGCTCGCAAGTTGCTGCTGACGTCTTTTCGCTGAGTGAGAAACACATAACCGCTGAGCGATAGTGTCCTAGGCGCTGAGCGATTCCTTGTCTTGCGCTGAGCGATGGGGTCGCCAGATTCTTCTCTTTTAAGCTCTTTTCCAATTCTGCCCTTTTCTTCCATTCTTCATGGGATTATTCTTCATAAATTACGCTTGCATCCATCTACCAAAATATATTAGAAACCTACAAAATAAGGGAAATTCATTAGATAATTCTTTGAAACATAAACAAATAAATGCCTTTTTAAATGAACAAATTTGCGTATTTTGGGCATTTAACACTTGTTTATCTCATTTTCTCCAACTTTTCTCAAACTTTCCTCTTAAGATCAAACACCACATATTCCAACAATGCACAAGGAAGCATTATAAATTTTCAAAAACATCAAAGCCACATAAACAACATAATAACAAATAACAGGCAACATGACACATAACATACTATGTTTTTCACATACAACACACACAACCCACGTAAATCACCAAGATAGTGATTTATGTAACAGCCCGAGTTTTTCCCTTTACTAAAACGTTGCATAATAAATAATTAAGAATATATTAATAGGAAAAGATAAAATAAAATAAAATAAAATTCATGTATTAATTTTAATCCATGTAATATTAGTTAAAAATAATAATTTTGCGATCTCGTGGCGTCTGTTGATGTTCGGGTCGATATTAGGTTATTATTGGAATTTAATCACGACTCACAAGAGTCTGTAAAATACATTAATATGAAAATAAATTTGAGAATATCTCAACAAAGATTGAAATATTAACAAGAAAAATTAATAGGTCACAACGGTATGTCCAAAATATTTTTAGGACTTCCGTACATAAATAGTTAATGAGCGAACACGACCGAAAACACACAGAGAAAAATAGAAGCACGTGGATGGCCAAATGCCCAAAACCCCCCACGGCACCCTCACCCCACGAAAACACACACACACACACACCAAAGCCTTCTTCATTTTCTTCATGCAAAACCAAAGTTCACCTAAAGCTCCAAAGCCATCCAAAGCTCTTCCACCACCATCACCCTTTGCCTTTCATCACCTTAATTCACTCTCAAACTCATGAAGAAGATAAGCAAGTAGCAAGGTTGTGAGTTTCTCTTCACTTAGTGAGAAGACACCAAGCTTCCATAACCTAGGGTTCCATAATTATTCAAGGGTTTTCACTTCTTAGTAAAGAAGAACTCAAGCAAGCAATCAAGCTTAATTTCATCCTTCCTCCATCATCAACAAGCTCTTTAGGAAGTGGGTAACTCTAGTTCCTCACCTCTTGATGGTGGATGCTTGTTATGTGATTATGTGTGTATGTATGTGATTCTTTGATTTTATGCTTATGTATGTTAGAAATGATGCTAGGGGCTTAGGAAGATGATTCTGAAGCGTCTTGTGACCTAGATTAGATAGGATTATTATGTGTAAAATATGTGTGAAAACTCAAGAAGGTGCCATTGGAGGAAGAGGAAGAAATTGGGAGAAAAGATGCTTTCGGTTTTTCAGTTCCGCCCAGTGACCGCTGAGCGACCTCCGGCGCCGCTGAGCGGACCTCAGAGCGCTGAGCGGAAGGCGGTTACCACTGAGCGATCTGAAGTCCACCGTGGATGAGGATAAGGCTGGGACGATATTTTTCTTAAAGGATAAGTCGGTGGAGATATTTTAAAAAGTTGTCAGACAGCTGAGCGATGGGACTCTTACCGCTGAGCGATAAGATTCCTACCACTGAGCGGACATGTTTTCAGCGCTGAGCGCAAGGAGCTCAGACCGCTGAGCGGGCAGTGGTTTCCGCTGAGCGACCTGAGACCAGAATACCTTATGGAATCCTTCTTGAGGCACATAGTCTAAAACTCAATGCTATAGTTATGATTGATCACTAAAATATGTGAAGTGTATGCCGTATGTGAACATGTGAGTTATAGGTAGTATGTGATATAATATGTAGCATTCCATGCATTCATGATAAACCAAGTTTAAAAGATTAGAAATAACTATAAGATAAGTAAAGATTCTGAAATGAACCATAGGAAACAAGTATGCCATGCTGTAGGTACTGAAAAGAAATGAATTCTGAATTGCTGCTGAATATGCTGAAAATGCTGAAAAGGTTAAATGCCAAATGCTGAAAAGGCCGTGATCACGAGAGCCAAACCATGATCCCACTTCAGGAGGTCAAAGAAGCATCCTGAACGTGGAAGCCCGCCACAGGTGGTGTCGATATGGCATACCTGGAGGTGTGCGGTTACCACGCCTAGCAATTATCGAAAGGGGGCAAGCTAAGGTGGGGGTACAATATCCGCCCACTGCCGAAGGGTCCCGAGGGGGCACATGGCAGGTGGAAGCCCACCGCAGGAAGGTCGAAAAAGGGCCTACACTGAGGGTGCGAGGTTATGCCGTCATAGTATTGTCAGAAGAGGGCAATGCTATGGTGGGAATAACATATAGTCCAAAAGCAGGTTTATTCTGTTATGCATATGTTCATTCTGTTAGGCATGAATATCAAGCACGTTTATTCTGTTATGTATGAATATCTGTAATGTATGATTCTGCTGTTATGTCTACTGTTATGTCATTACCGTCAAGAGAACGCTCGAGACGGCTATGTATGTAAATGAAATGTTAACAAGCACGAGAATGTAGTAAGCAAGAGTAGTTCCCCTATCACATAGTAAAGTAGATAAAGCTGTTCAGAACTTAGGCTAGATAATAATTAGTAGGATGTTTAGTATGCATGTTCACTTAGAAATTTCTGAGCGGCCTGAAGTCCGACCTAACATGAGACAAGACTCAGGAACTAAAATTATTTCCACTGAGAACCTACCGTTCTCATTCCCACTGCCTTATGACTTCAGGTACTGACGATGATTCTTACTTTGAGGATGCTGACGAGCCGCCAGCAGAGCCATGAGCGGCCATGACAGGACATGGGCTTAGAGATAGCTAGATGCCAGGATTTTTGCTAAGGATATACTGAGTAGTAGTCCAGTAGCCTTTGCATTTTGATATTATGTATTTCAGATCATGTATATGGCAGTTTGACTTATGTACATGCTATTTGTATCTTACTTATTGTATATAGAACTATGTGACGGATATGATGGACCCCATGAATGTATATTGGATGCTTTATTACTATACTGTTACACGCTTTGTTATATTTGCTCTTTCCAACGCATGGCTCTACTTTAGTAATTATGCAATGCAAATGAAAAATTAAAATTGGTCCATATTTTCTTAAGTAACTATTTTCGAAAGATAATTATGGACTAAGGTAATTCTGACTAGGTAGAAAACAACCTAGTGAGCATTGTTTACTACGTACGGGTAAACAGTTAGCTAGGGTGTTTCAATTTAGCCAAGGTTTACCCATTTGTGATGAAGGTTAGTGTGGGAGTGGAAAGTTTGGAGTGAAGTCCAAGAAGCTTTGATGTTCCAAAGCTTGAGGTCACCTTCTTCCAAGATGAAAACTTGAGAATGGAGGGTGGTGGTTGTTTTGTTTCTTGTAAAGGGAATNATAAGGAATTTAATTTAACCCAGGGTACTCATAATTTTTCTTTCGTAAAAGCGTGTTTTACGGGTACCTTCGATACGTAATTAAATTTTGACGATGATTGAAAATTGATCTGGATCTCGCGAAATTTTGCAAGATCGCAAAACCATTATTTTGACTGGTATTTTTATAAAATAAAATTTTTGATTTAATTTTTCAGTATAAATAATTTGCTCGTATATATTTATTATGCAAAATCCTTCCTAAGGAAAAGGCAGAATGTTACATGTGTCACCACTTCCTTTAAAAAGGTAATCATGTCATTTGCCTCTTAATTTTCCGTTATTTCACTTGAAGAATTAAGACCCTTTCATTCAGGGATCCAAATGATTCATTTTCTTTCCTTTCATTTGTACATGAATTCCATCCCACTCCGTAAAGGCAAAACCCATCGAGAGAACAATAAGAATGCCTCTACAAGTTCCCTTTCTCAAATACATTTTAGTTTCCCTTGTAAGTTAGAAGCCTCAAACCCGGTCATTCAAAGCCAATTACAATAAAAGTAAACACACTTCCCCTTAAATTGTCCTTTGAAAATTCTTTATGTTTCCAAGTCATTTTCTTGAAAACCTTCTTGTTCTTTCTTTAGTTGACGCCTCCAAGTCACTACCTTGTTCACTTCTCGCTTATCCTTTTATGCTAAAATGGTGTGGAGATCACTGGAGAACTAATTCTCTAAGTCTCACCAAACATAACTGAGAAATTTCCCTTATGTCAACCGGAAGCCAAATTCTCAATGGAAATCTTTTATTTCCTTCACCAACGCGTTCACAACTCCATTGACATATTCACCATCCATCCACTACTCTCTCATAAAAAAGAAACACCTTGTGATATCTCATCCTTCTTGCTGTAACTGTCACTTCCTTTTTTTTGTAAGAAAGTTCTCAAGAGAACTCTTCTTTTCCTTGATGAATCGCGTAACAAACCCATGTGTGTGACGTATCATCGTCACTTCTTCACCATATGATATGACAAACTTTACTTCTCTCAAAAGACCAAAGATTTAAAAGAAAACACATACACTTCCATAATATTCAAAATGAATAGAAGCATAGGTTATTGGTTTCCTTCTTATTCAGTGATGCATGTAACATCCCGTTTTTTCCTTAGTGAAAATCTCATCAAATAAATACATATATAAGCTCTCTGTTTAAGATAAAAATAGAGAAACATAAAGTCTTATGCCAAAAAACGTCCGTAAAGGTAATAGCTCACGAGTTCGCGAAAATCAGCAGACATCGGATTAATTACCTTTCAACACTGAAATTTAATTATGTATCAAAGGTATCCGTAAAGAACATTTTTAGGAAAATAAATTAACGAATACCTTGGATTGACTTAAAATCCATATTAGGAAAATTAGTAGATCACAATGGTGTGATCAGAGTATTTTTAGGACACCCGTGCATGAAGTACACGAACAACTAACTACCAAACACAATCAAACATGATCGAAAATTATGTCACATGGCCAAAAGGCCATTATCTCTCTCTCACAATTTTCTTTCTCTTACACACACACACAAAATCCAAAGAAAGTCAACAAGTCAAAGATGATAACCTTGGCCACCTAAGCATCCTTATTTCATCTTATTTTCATTTCTTTTTCTTTTATTTTTTTTGCCAAAAATTGGCTAAATTGGAGGACATTTAGCCGCGACTATGTGGCTATAAATAGCCATTCCATGGCTTTCATTTTCTCATTTCTTAGCTTTTGCTTAAATACGTTCCGTTCATGTACTCCATTGTTACAATGCCATAGTCGGAAATTAGCAAGGAAAAGCTACGCACTCTTGGGAACCTCTTCTCACCAACCTCGTCATCAACAAAACTCTTAGGAAGTGGGTAAACCTAGTTTACCCACCTCCTTGGTGACTTCTAAGTGATGTATGTTAAATATATGGAAAAATCATGTATTATGCGATAAATGTTAGGGTAATGATGCATGGATGATTTTGTGTGCTCTTTGAGTTAGAAAATGTCATATTGTGATTGTTGGAACCTGTGGTGAAGCCCTAAGAAGTGTGCATGGGAATGGTTTGGAGAAAAGGAAAAACAACAAAGTTGTGAGCCTGAATCACGCCCAGGGTGTTGAGCGACCTGAGGGGTCCGCTGAGCGGCGTGGGTAGGTTATGTTCTATTACAGTGTTTGTGCTCAGGGTGCTGAGCGGCCTGAGCTGGTTCGCTGAGCGGCCTGGGGAAAATTTCAGAAAATGTTTTGGAAATTTTAGTTCTATGATCTGTATGGCATCAGGGTCCACTGAGTAGCCCTAAGAGGGCGCTAAGCGGCCTGAACCCTACTGCCCATTCTAACCTGGATTTGGGTGGCTAAGTAACCTGGGAGTGCCCCATGGGCGCTGAGCGACCTGAAGAGCCTTAGGTCACTAAGCTCACCTTGACTAGTGGCTGAGCAATTGGGGAAGTTCTCGAGGGCCCACATATTCCAACAAGCACTGATCCATGCTATTTACGTGTAACCATAATAATGATTATGTCTTATGTTGAAATGCATCATGAGGACATGGTTGTCATCTAGGCTTTAGGACAACCTTAGATAACTAGAGGTTATCACCTAACTCTATTAAAGATCATAAATGAACCTTAGGGAAAATGTAAGCTCGTAAGAAGGTTCCGGCCTCAAATGACCAGTTTACCTTGAAGAAAGTACATAGTTATGTAATAGGAAACCCCTCTCTTGGCATGTCCAACGGACAAGCCCCTCGCCAGTCCCACCAGATGGATTGGTTAATAATGTGAACGCATGCTTAGACTTGACTTTATATTGAAGTTAAAAGAAAGGAAGAAAATATGAGTACTTAAGGGCGTGACATCACAAAATCCCAACAAATACACTTTTGGTCACACTGATAGGGCAGGCCGAAAAGTGAAACTACCCTTTTGATCGCGTCGATAGGGCAGGCTAGCAAGTGGAATTAAACTCCTGGTCGCGTCGATAGGGCAAACCAGAGAGAAAGAGAGAGGTCAAGTCCAACTCCTGGTCACGTCGATTGGGCAGGCCCCTCGCCATCCCCAAGTCGGATGGTTATTCCCTACCGATGATTGATTATTTATGCCATTGTGCAATCGTGGTTCACAACCACTCAGGTTATAGCACTGCCTGGTCGTCAACGATATGGAAACATAAGTAGGTTGTAGACGAACAGCCACGGTGTAACATCCCGATTTTTCTTAGAAAAATAATCATAAACATAAATATCAAACTAATTTTCTAATCATGATTAGAAAATAAATATGGGAAATTATTAGGAGGAATGTCCTTAGGAAATAAAATGGGTCGCGGTAGGAAGATCGGCAGACAGCCGAACAGTCGCTGTTCGCCGATGAAATTTATGACGCGCAAACAGGTGTCCGTGAAAATAATCTCTCGGAGAAAAATCCACAAACCCCTTTAAATGTTAATACCTTGAGGTAGAGGGGAATTAGAGAATCCCGACGGTATAAACGGAATATTTTTCGGATGGCTGTGCGCGACGCACCGACACTGTGAGCGATAAAACACGAGCGAACCAGAGCCGGGAGAAAATGAAATTTCAGCAGCTGAAGTGGAGGGCTGCACGGTTAAGAGAGGAGATTATTGTCCAAAAAATAATTCCCTAAAACCATGCTTCCAAGACTCACATCACCTTACTTGTCTTACACACTACACCAAATTCCATCACTAGCCATACCTATGCCCATACCTTCTACTATTCATCACCTTTTCTAAATCCCAAAA
>QANU01069805.1:0-13879 GCA_003254905.1 Nissolia schottii | reverse complement strand
CAGAACATAAAATGCTAGCCCAAGGGCTGCGGATTAAACAAATGAAATTAGAATAATAATCCTAGGAATTGATGGACCCCTTGGTCCCCTAGTTCTGTCTAAATTTCTAAATGAATATTTCTCTATCTCCTAGAACTCTCCTTATACTAGCAGGTAAGAGAGAATCAAGGGATTGACCCTTATTTTCCTATTTTATCTCCCTAACTTATTCTCCCCTGATTTGATTAGCAAATCAGCTTCCTAATCTGTTGTAACAGCCCAACAGATTTATTCTTTCCTTATTCTACTCGATCTTCTAGAATAGACAAGTGGGAAATGAAGGATTTCATTTCCTTTTCTAGCCTGAACTGATTCCGCATCTGTAGGAGGGTGTGTAACAATACCCTCCCCTTGAAGTATCACCTTGTCCTCAAGGTGAAAAGAAGGAAAAGTTGCTCGGATGTCTGCTGTCAACTCCCACGAGTTTTCAAAGGCGGGAAGGTTCTTCCATTTGAGTAAGACTTCCTCCTGACCTGCTGCATTTGTGCGGATGGCGATGACCTACTGGGGTTCCACTTGGAGTTCAAAGTCGTCGGTGAGGGCCTTGGGGAGGGGTTGGACTTGGCCAGACGGGGCAACACACTTTTTTAGGAGGGAAACGTGAAAAACAGGGTGGACTCGTGCCCTTTCTGGTAATTTGAGCCTGTAGGCAGCCTGACCGATCCGTTCAAGTACCTCAAAAGGACCATAAAACCGTGCACTAAGCTTCTGATTCACCCGCTTTGCTAAAGACCTCATGCTGTACGGCTGTAACTTGAGTTAGACTTGTTCTCCTGCTGCAAAGGATACATCCATCCTTTTATTGTCCACATATGTTTTCATTCAATTCTGGGCTCTCTCAAGCTGAAACCGTAGTTCATCTATCATCTGATTGCGTTCCTCCATTAAGCTCCGAACTTCCTCCACTGCCACTTCTCCTCCTCCTCGTAGTAATATGGGTGGTTCTCGTCCGTACAGAGCTAGGAAGGGTGTCATTTTGATCGAGCCATGATAATTGGTGTTGTACCAATATTCAGCCCAGTTGAGCCAGCTAGGCTACTGTTTGGGTTTGGAACTCGTGAAGCAACGGAGATAGGTTTCGACACATTTATTCACGGCCTTGCTTTGCCCATCCGTTTGGGGGTGATTTGCTGAGCTCATTTTGAGGGTGGTGCCTGCTTCTTTGAAAATTTCTGACCAGAAGGAGCTCATAAACACTCGGTCGCGATCGGAAACAATGGAACTTGGGAACCCGTGGAGCTTAACTACCTTTCTCACGAATAGTTCTGCCACCTCCTTGGCGGAGTAAGGATGTGATAAGGAAAAGAAATGGGCATACTTGGTCATCCTGTCCACTACAACAAAGATGGTATCCTTCCCTTGAGCCTTTGGTAGTCCTCCTATAAAGTCCATGGCGATATCAGACTACACATTAGTAGGGATGGGGAGGGGCTGTAACAGACCTGCAGGACTTAAGGTGGAGTGTTTGTGGGTTTGACAAACAACACATTGTTTGACATAATTCATGATGACCCCCTTCATGCCCTCCCAATGTAAAAGGCCAGCTCTCCTTTTGTATGTCCGGAAGAATCCCGAGTGGCCTCCCACCTTGGTATCGTGGAACTCCTGGAGTATTTTAGGAATCAGCTTAGAATGCTTCGGAATTGCCAACCTCCCTCGATGCAGCAGTTTGCCGTTGTGTACGGTGTAGCCAGCTGGAGCTTCCTTGCCTGAAATTATGTCCTGCATGATGTTTTTGAGCCTTGGGTCTGTTTGTACTTCCTCTGATAGCCCTTCCCATTCTTCAGCTGTGACGACTGACATGGTAGCAAGCTGAAATTTTCTGGAGAGAGCATCGGCTATTCAGTTGTCCTTCCCAGCCTTGTATCGGATCTCAAAGTCGAACCCCAATAGCTTAGCCATCCACTTCTGCTGCTCTTCCCCCCCCCAATTCTCTGGTCGAGTAAGAACTTCAGGCTCTTCTGATTTGTGAAAACAGTAAACTGGTTGCCAAGGAGATAATGCTGCCACTTTTGGATGGCAAGCACCATGGCCATCAACTCTCTTTCGTACACCAACCTGGATTGAGCTCTATCTGAAATTTTCTGGCTCATATAGGCAATTGGCCGACCTTCCTCAATCAAGACGGCTCCTATACCTTTACCGGATGCATCTGTCTCTATGGCAAAGGGTTTGGAAAATGAGGGAATTGCCAATACAGGAACTGTTGTCATGGCTGTTTTCAATGCTTCAAAGGCTGCTTGGGCTTCTTTGTTCCAATGGAATTGGTCCTTCTTCAAAAGTTAGGTAAGGGGCCATGCTACCCTCCCATAATTCTTCACAAAGCATCGATAATACCCGGTTAGACCCAGGAACCCGTGTAAGGCTTTGAGATCCTTGGGGATTGGCCAATCTAACATATCCTGAACTTTCTTGGGATCTGCCGTTACCCTTTCCCTTGAGATGAGATGTCCTGGGTATTTAATCTGCATTTGGGCAAACCTGCATTTTTTTTGTTAAGGAAAAGCTGATGCTGTCTAAGAACCTCAAATACCTGCTGGAGATGTTCCCAGTGTTGTGCTAAATGCTGGCTGTAAATGAGAATGTCGTTGAAGAAAACCAAGACGAATTTCCTCAAAAAGGGTCTTAACAATTGGTTCATGAGTGCTTGAAAGGTGGAGGGTGCGTTAGTTAAACCAAAGGGCATGACCAAAAATTCATAGTGCCCCTCATGGGTCCGGAATGCTGTTTTGTGGATGTCCTCCTCTCTCATTCTAATATGATGGTAACCCGATTTGAGATCCAACTTGCTGAATATGGGGGCGCTCCCTATTTTATCCAATAACTCATCAATCACGGGGATGGGAAACTTGTCTGCTATGGTTTCTTGGTTGAGGGCCCTATAGTCCACGCAAAACCTCCAGCCTCCATCCTTCTTCTTGACTAAGATCACGGGGCTTGCAAAAAAGGGCTCGTGCTCAGTCTAATGATTCCTGACTGCAATATTTCTTCCATAATTTTTTTTTCTATTTCAGCTTTTTGGTAGTGGGGGTACCTGTAAGGCCTGATGCGAGGAATGGTCAAGCCTTCCTTGAGGAGGATGGCACGGTCATTCTGGCGCTGAGGTGGGAGCCCTTCCGGTTGCTGAAATAGATCCTAGAATCTCTGGAGAAATTGCTCGGTTTCAGCAGACATTTCCCCTGTTTCTGGTTCTTCGGATGCCATAGTCAGGGAGGTGATGACATAGCCCTCTCCTTGTGCCGGAGGGCGTGCAATGTGTTCTTCCAGGAGGCTTTGCTGCGGCTTAAGGACGGGCCCCCCTGTAGAAACTTCCTCTCCCCGTCGTGCTCCCAGCTCAAAGTCAGTTCCTTATAATTTCCCACAAATTCTCCCAAGCTAGCTAACCATCTTGCTCCTAAGACTACCTCTGAACAGCCCAATTTCATGATGTAAAAGTCCTGGATTAGTTTTACTCCTTGAATGGTCAGGGGAACCGATTCACATCCTTCATCACCCCATTCCTTGGCCCCATTTCCCACCTCCACCTGAAACTCTCGGACCTTCTTCGCAGGGAGTACTAGCCTCTTGACCACCTAGCCTTTGACCACCTCGGTTGCGAGGAAATTGGCTGAAGCCCTGGGGTCACCACCACCTTGTGTCCATGAATTTCTCCTAACACCTTGAAAGTTTTATGGGACGTGAGTCCCCAATAACTATAGGATGATAATTGCAGTTCTGGTCTCTCCTCTGCACGGTCCAGGTCCTCCGGTTGAGGCGTTCCTTCTGGTTTGGCCTCTTCCCCTTCGTCAGCTTCCAGAAGCAGGATCTGGAAATGCTTCATAGTGCATCTGTAGTCGTGGCTCCATTTCTCTCCACAACGAAAACAAAGCCCTTTCCGCTGTCGCTCCGCCCACTCTTCGTTCGTCAACCGCCTTGTGTTGTTGGGTTTAGGAATGCCTGGGTGTGCAATGCTGCTACCTGCACTCGGTGTTTGTCTGCTGCCTGCTGAGGTTTCTGAGGATTTCTGTCCTGCGTTGTACCCCATTTACCCCTTCCTCCTCCCCTGTTATCAGGGGGTCTAGTCACCCCGGCCGGCTTGGAATAAGGTGACCCTATTTAACCGTCCGCGCCTCTACTCCTAGACTGGTTCTCCCATCGCCGGTTACCAGGACTGATACCTGTATCCCTCCATGCTTGGTTTCTCCACTCTATCGCCATCGCCTTGTCCATCAAAGCAGGTAAATTACCAAATCGTGCCACTTCAATTTCTGCTTGTATCTCTCTTCAAACCATTGGCAAAAATGCACATCAATGCTTCAGCCCCTAGGTTCTTGTGCGACCTGGCTGCAGCCTCAAATTCCCTTCGATATCTAGCTATGTCTTCCACCTGCCTAACCTCCAACAGCGGCGCCAGTGGGTTAAGGGCGGCTCCGGGTTGGAATCGCTTCAGCAAATCTTCCCTAAACCGATCCCAGTGTAAGAACGGTGTGTGTTCCTCCCACCATTCCATTCATGTAAGGGTCTCCTTCTAATGCCAAGGTAACTATGTCCATATTGTCTTGTTGGGCTGCTTGTGTGACCTTAAAGTACCTCTCCATTTTGACCAACCAATCTGAAGCTCCCTCCCCTGAGAAAATCGTAACATCCAGTTTCCGATTAGTCCCAAACCTCCTAGGCTCCTCCTGTTCATTCCTTTCCTCCTTCCCTCCATCTCCTGAGCCCCTGTTTTCATCTCCCTGGACGCTTCCTGGTGGCTGCTGCGGCAGTCTTCCCATGATTTGATGCAGAAGCGTCAGTGTGCTTGCCTGAGTTTCCTTCATTTTCGCTTGAGACTCCCTAATCTCCTCTATCTGCCTCTCCACTGCCTCCATCCTTGCCTCCATCACAGCGCGCGTGGACACCATGCACAGTCTTCCCTAGGAACGGTGCTCTGATACCAGTTGTAAGAATTGGCATCAATAAAAAATACTTGCTGAATATGCTGGTGGTTTATTAATAATATGAGGAATTCCAATGAGGAATTGCCTGGCAGAACAAAAAATGCATAGCCAAGGGTTGCGGAAATAATAATATAAAAATAGAACAATACTCCTGGGAATTGATGGATCCCTTGGTCCCCTAGTTCTGTCTAAATTTCTGAATGCCTTTCCCTATCTCCTAGAACTCTCCTTATACTAGCAGGTGAGAGAGAATCAAGGGATTGACCATTATTTTCCTATTTTATCTCCCTAACTTATTCTTCCCTAATTTGATTAGCAAATCAGCTCCCTAATCTGTTGTAACAGCCCAACAGATTTATTCTCTCCTTAATCTACTCTATCTTCTAGAATAAACAAGTGGGAAAGGAATGCTTTCCTTTCCTTTTCTAGCCTTAACTGTTTCCGCATCTGTAGGAGGGTACTGACACATCCCTTTTCGGGTGGTTGTTCTAGACTCATAGAATGAAGTGGACCCCCAAGAGGTCATCCTTGGACTTCGAGACCTTATCGACTGATAAGGGCAGCATTTCAAAGCTTTAGAGCAGAAAGACAAACCCATAAGAAATGAGCGGAAGGATCAAGACCAAAGAAGGGCAGATTGGAGACATAACTATCCTTGGCGTTTGGACAACTATAGGTTGCAAGCACGAGAAATGTACCTGACACCCCCACCCCCCAAGCATCATAGGAATAGGCAAAAATCCCCTTCCACAGCCCTGCAGGAAAGGAGATCCTATAGGACTCCTCCTCCAAGGCACTAATGCCAAAGCCTTCTTCATTGACAATCACCAACTTCAACCCGACACTCTCAATCCTTAAGTCGACAAGAACGGCCTAGCTGACATTGAAACTTTCTGAGGTGGAATGACTATTTAGAATTTGAAGGATCAATCCACTCCAACGCAACTCAAGGCTCATGAGGACGACCACAGAATAAAGGGCCATGGTGAATGATAGCCCATTCTTCGACGAATTTTTTTGCATTAACCTACCTAAATTTCATGCTCCCCTAAACTGAAAAAGTCTATAATGGAACTATAGATTCACAAGAACACCTCATGGCATTCAAGTCCAAGACCTGGTTGGAGTTTGCCATTCTCAAATAGTCAAATCTTCCTCTAGCAATTGTGGTGGGTCGGCGTCATCATGTAATCATCGCCAAGAGTCAGCCAAGATTGAACAACTAGAGGCAGAGTTGAAGGAGTATAAATTAGTGCAAGCCTAGATGAAATACTTCATCATACACTTTTTTAGTGAAACAATGCCATCTGATTTTCCCACCGCCGAAAATAATGGGGTAACTCCAATTATTATACAGCATCGTTTATTATTATTATTATTATTATTATTATTATTATTAGAGCATTAGTATAGACTGTCTTGATTGAACCTCTTGGAAAGCTTCTATTGGTATGAGTACGAAACTTTGTTGAATGTTGAATTCATGAGTTAAACATGTAACCGGAAGGCCACAATTACAAGGGTGGAAGGACTCAAGATAAAAAGGACGCGACCCCAGTCCGTTAGTTAGCCGAAAGCATAAGAGAGCCCCAAAGTCCCCCAGTTTATTAGTTAGCTAGAAGGATAAGAGAAGCCCAAAGTCCCCCATGCATAAGATATGAATATGTGATGTATGAGTATATGAATGTAAGAAGATATAATATGTAAATACCGTCAAGAGAACGCTCGAGACGACCTATATGTATAAGCGTATGAAATTAATAAGCACGAGAACCTAGATAAGGAAAAGATTAGATCCCCTAACACCTAGTAAAGTAGATAAAGCTACTCAGAATCTAGACAACAGATAATAATCAGTAGGAGCTTAGTATGCATGAGCACTTAGAGTTCTCCTGAGTGGCCTGGTTCATAAACGAGTTAAAGAAATAAACCCCACACTAAGGTATCTCACTGAGGACGAAGGTTCTTACCCCACTTGCTCATGATTCCAGGGGCAGACGAGGGTTATGATGAGTAGCACGAGTAGCAGTGAAGGACGAAGTACGGGCCGCCGATAGCTGAGAGGCAAGACTCCAAAGCCATGAAGACAAGCTAGTATCGTTGCGCACAAGATGAACTTTTGTTATGTTTTTTGATGGATATGTTATGTACATGTAAATTATCATAATAATATTCCGTGGTTTGTTGTACATATCTGTGATGGGCCATGTATTAGCTTGTATAAATAATTATACTAGGGTCTATGAACAGTCGTAAGCCTAAGACTCTATCGCTTGTATCATATATCTTGTTCACACGCTGCTCATACTTTATGGATAGCTCATAAGCAAAAAAGTTTTAAAATGGTCCATATTTTCCTTAACCTAGTATTTTCGAAGGTAATGAAAGACTTAAGTATTCCTACCAATTACTTAACAACCTAGTGAGCGTTGCATACGACTTAAGCGTAAGCAGTTAACTAGGGGTGTTACACCTCTTCGTATTGGGAGGTGAGCTCTTGGAAGGTGAGGAGTTCCTAGAAGGTAGGCTCCTAGGAGAAGAGCTCCTGGAGGCTGGCTCCTAGTAGGAGAGCTCGTGGAGGGGGCTTCTAGGGGGAGAGCTCTTGGGAGGTGAGATCCTTGGTGGAGAGCTCCTAGAAGGTGGGCTCTTACGGGGAGTGCTCCTGGAAAGTGGGATCTTAGGAGGAGAGCTCTTGGAAGGTGGCTCTTGGGAGGAGAGCTCCTTGGAAGATAGCTCATGGGAGGTGGACAGCTCCAGGTTCCTTTGGTAAAGACTTCATTGCTTTTTTATTAAGATCTTGAATTTTGATCCCATTCTGGCTCTTTACTCAAGAGCCCGACGCTTGGAAAGTTTGCTACCCAGGGCATGTGAGATGCGACTGGGAGCTCGTATGGGGCGCCACTGTGCCTGCACTTACNGCACTTACGAGCTTGTCATTTGTATATTTGTTATCATAAATAGAAGATGGTGTTTGGGCATGGTTGCTGCTCACAAAAAGTGAAAGAAACGTCCATGTTACCCTTTGCTGCATCTCCTTCCCCATTCATATATTTAGCCCTACTGAAACAATTGTAGAATTCACTCCATTTTTTCTATAAATGATAGAAAAAATTTAGTTAAATCTTAATATATGAGCGTACAATTCACCTACAAATACATAAGCGATTTTTTTTACTGCTACCAAGTCAAGATCTGGGAAATCAGCACGAACTTGAGAGGTGTCATAAAGGTACTTAAACAATTGTCTCTCTCAATAGATAAAAGCAAATCTCCCAAGTTGTTA
Source organism: Nissolia schottii (assembly GCA_003254905.1). Taxonomy (NCBI): domain Eukaryota; kingdom Viridiplantae; phylum Streptophyta; class Magnoliopsida; order Fabales; family Fabaceae; genus Nissolia; species Nissolia schottii. The sequence goes on along the minus strand of QANU01069805.1, from coordinate 5,638 downwards.
TATAAAACCATCAACCTTTATTAATATACTCCATGTATTAACATAACCCTTGTTGAAAACAAATAAAATAAAAACAGTCATTTGATTCCCTATTACTAAAAGAACAAAGGTAAAGATGAACATAAAGCGAAGTTAAAACATTAAGTGGAAAATAAAGGGAATTCAGCGAGGAAAACAACTAACTCCAACAACGGCATCAATATCTGAAAGAAGTAACATAAAAAATTAACTAAATGAAACTACAAAATCATTAAACAAAAAGGATAAAGAATGAAAAGCATATTACCTAAACCGAGGGTGCAACAAATAGTCAATCTAGTTGCTTGCTGTCCGAAAGCCTAATTGAAAGAGTGCAACGAAAGTTAACATTTTACCGTTTACTTCTTTGCATAACGAATCAAAACCAATAAAGTTGAGAATCAAAATAGAGTAATAGAATAAAAATTAGTATGCAATTCTCAGGTCCTTCCAAAAGTTGGCCTAACAGAATATATCTTGCTACATCTCTTTTTCTAAGAACATTTATTTATTCAATAGGTACTAAGAGTCCCCAAAAGAGTTAAAAACTTTTACAAAAGATTGTAATCAACTCCAATAAATCTCTTTGAAAGTGTATTAGTGATTAGAAAAATGTGTATAAACGTACCATGTTGATGCTTACACAACTGTCATCCATTGACTATTGATTCAAATTTATAATGCTTAGTTTTTGAACCATCTGCCTACACATATAACAATAGAGCGTGAACCTAATGAATATCAAAGGTAAAAAAATTTACAGAGACTGCAAGGCCTAGAAAAAGAACAAACAAAAAGAAAAAGACAACAAACAAAAATCTCTATAGAGGTATGAAGGGTATATATATTTTTTTTTCTTTCAAGATTGACTATCAAGAACAACTAATCTAATTTGGAAAATGCCTTCAAGTCAAACAAAACAAATACTTGTCACTAACATCTTAAACGCGAGTGGGAGCTTTAAATGGGAGCTTTCCATATCATGTTCTCATATCAATCATCACTCAACTAAAAGTAAATAGGAGATAAAAGGACAATTTGTTCAACGACAATTCCTTTAAACATCACTTGGTTGTTCATATTTTGTTTCAAGTTCTAAATTTGAAACATAAATTTGGAAGAATTAAACAATTAGGAGAAGACAACAATTATGCACCTTAAAAAGGAATTACAATGAAATTAAACCAAATGGCCCACAACTTGTCACTAACATGTCTTGCTTTCACAACCCTAAGGCTATAAAGAAAAGAGTGAAATTCACAAAATAAATATAGTTAATTCAACTCACATTTCTTTACTTGACATACATAGTTAGTCCTTTCAACAGAAGAAAAAAAAATCACACACATAACTCAAGATATAGCGTTCAAGAAACAAAAACAAAAAGAATTTCTTCCAACTAAAATGAACCACTTCAATAGGATCCTCAAATGCAGAGTTCTTGCTTTCTCTTGATCGCTCACCCATTAATCGGTTTTAAAATAACTTTAACTAATGCGATTGCTTTTACCTTAATTGTTGTCATAGCACACTTTAAACAACAGATTTCCCCTTTCATATTACTTGCACTATTATTCCATTAACAAACAACAATGCCAAAATTGAGTTGGATCAATGCAGAGGAATTAAGTAAATTGATTTAACAAATACTATTGCATTCTCCTTAACATAAATGGATTTTACTTAGTAATGGTAGCCAAATCCGTAACAACATGGACCATAAATTTTGACACAAAGTACATTTCTGTTAAAAATGGGAAACTCCTATATTGAAACCACTCCTCTAATAAATTACCACAACTAAAGTATATTTAAGCAAAATGAAAACAATGTGAAAAAATTGAGGGCAGTTTTACCTTCATCATGAAACTCCTCTGTTTAAGAATTTAATATCAATGTGTGGTCATTCTAACCTAAATTGTGGTCATTCTAACCTACATTGGAATAAAAAAAATGCTTCCAATCAGTCAATGAATAGTATAAAAAATGCTTCCATTTTAGTTGTTGCCGTTCAAAATTCTACGTTACAATGCCCTATTTTAACAAAAAGAACCAAGCTAAGAATGAAAATCACAGCTTGAGGATTCTTAAACAACTATAATTTCTCCTTACCTCCTACTAATCAAGTGTAGGTTACTCAAATAAACCCTAAACTCAAATAAAGCCCTCAAGTCAAGATTCATACTTTACTTTCCTTTCACAACCATTAAATGGTTATTTAGTGTTGCTGCAAAATGTTGGGTTTCACAAAATTGAAGGCAATACAAAGTAGTGCCTAAAATGAACTAAAACCCTCACGTCAAGATCAAAACCCTATTTTTTTTCCATATTATTGACAAACAAAAATCCCAATATGTGTATTCATAGAGCAGAGAAGTCCAAAATACTCAGATCAATATTCGTATCATGCGAGGCTTCAATTCAAACGAAATATTACAAATTAAAAAACAAAGCAGAGATCCATTGCATTAAAATAATCAAATTGTAGTGACTTAATTCAAGAAAATAGTTCATTCAATATTTATTAATCTCAGATGCTCTACGAAAAAAGTTCATCCATTGACAAACATTTTACACATAGTAAAAAAAGTCATATTACCCAAAAAAAAGAGAGTATAAAACGGGGCCCTCGTGATAGGGTTTATGAAAAAATAAATAAAAGTAATGCAACAAAGAAAAAAAAAAGACCCCAAGAATCGGGTCTAAAGAGTCAGAGTAACACACTTGTGTGGAGTCTGTTAACAAAAAATCAAGAGACACAATTCAAGAAACAAAAATCCAAAAGTAGTATGATAGAAAAAGATAAAATGTTGGAGCAAACCTTGATCGATCTCAGCGTCAAATGCGACAGCGAACTAGATCACCTTTGCGTTACGCAATGGGTTGTCTTCTTAAAGACCGCAGCAACCATGGAAAATAGATGCATGTAAAACTCTAAAAGCGTCCAACACAATATTCCACAACGATGACAGAGCAGTCATGGAAAATAGAGGCGTTCTTCTATGGTTAAAGAGGCATTATTCTACGGCGATGGTTCAAGCAACTCCAACGAAGTCTCTCAATTGTGGCGTTGAGAAGGATGAGAGAGTGAACGAGAGATAATGGTAATTGCATTGTGAAGGAGGAGAGAACGAAAGAGAGAGAAGGGTGGGCGATTAGGGTTTGTAGTAAGAGGGCATAGAGATTTGAGAGAAAGAAGAAGAGAGAACAAAGGCTTCATGTCCCCTCTCCTATTGTTTCGACATTACCGATCCTTAGGGAAGGTCGGTGCAATTATCCGTTGTTTATATAAATTTAATTGAATTGAGTTTGATTAATGACAACGGACATCACTTCGTTCACTCTCGCCCCAGTTCTTTTTATTTCTTATCTCCCTCCCATTTTCTGTTTGCACTTCGCAGTGAGAAAGTAGTGCTTCCACATAGGGTGTCAAGAGCTCTCATCTTAGTATTCTTTAGCGGTCATCCATTCTTCATGGTCTATTTTAGACCATGTATTTATTTTAAAAGTTATTTATTTGTTTTTAGAATTATTTTATTTATGCAATGTTTATAAATTTCTAGGAGGTGGAACTTAATGTTTTATTTTAACTAATTATGAAATTAGTTATTATTTATTATTTATAAATTTCTTTATTTAAGAAAATAATGATTTATTTTAGAAACCTTCTTTCTTTATAAAAGTAGCTATTTATGAAATATTTATGAAACTATTTTAGAAAGTCATGAAATCTTATTTTTGAACTACATGGGGCCACCTATTTTATTGCATTAAATATGTCATGTTGCAAGTGTGTGAATGTTCACGATTAAAGGTTTGTTGTGCTATCAGTCATAAATTAAGGCGTTATGTTATCATGTTTATTCCATTTCATGTGACGTGTTTAACTTGTTTCCATGGGAGATATATGTAGGATAGAATTATAAGTCATTGACAGCCTATGTTAACCCCGGTATACCTTGTACGATCGTAAAGTATAACAGGGTTCATGTAGATTTAGGGCAAGACCATGAAGCCCAAACATGACAGCCTGTGAGGCCCGATGTCATGTATCGTGTCATGTAGATTAGGGCAAGACCATAAAGCCTAAACATTTCACGAATAGCTAAACCGTAATGCTTAGAACATTTATTTAGAGAACTCCTTATTTACTTATGTTTTTAAATGGTTTTATGATTATTATTATTATTATTATTATTATATAAACGTTTTCATGATTGTTATATATATTATGTATTGCATCTGCATGTCATGGTTATGAACTATCCCATGTTGTCATGGGATCTGTCATTCACTAAGCGGTGACTCATCCCTCATCAACCCTTTTTCAGATATCATTGACAAAGACATGTCACTCATTGACGAACAACCGTAGGAGGTGGCACATTGGCCGTAGGAGCAGGAGCAAAATCAAGTGGACTCATGGTTGTTCGTAAAAATAAACAAGCAATTCAATGGTTGATCTAATGGTTGTTCCTAAAAATAAACACAGGACGTTGACACCAGTGGTTGTTCATAAACCCTAAACAAGCAAGTTCGCATATTGTAGATTATACTCGGTTTGCATAGTCAACGCTAAAAGTATGTTGGGACACACAAAATGGCTGGAGCTCCAGAGAAGGTGCGTCCTCTGGACTTGGTGTGATATGATGAGCCATCTTATACACTGTAAATTGTCACAAATACAAAAATACATTAACGAATAGTCACCAGCAAGTAACATGACTAACACAGGTCAATCTGTTGAGTTTAGGCGTTACGGTCTACGATATACTATGGATTACGGTTTATGACTATGGGTTTTGGTTTCGGGATGATGATTTTAGGAAGTACTAGGATTTAGGGCTTTCGGTGTTGGGTTTAGGTGTTTGTGTGATGGATTTTGCGTGTTGTTCATCGGGGGACGAAATTTTGGTTCGGGTTAACGTTTACGGGCTATAGTTAATCGCTTAGGGTTTAGGTTATGGTGTTTGGGTTAGTGGTTATGGGGTTTAGAGTTGTGAAAGGGGGAGGAGGGCTCTGCGTACAGGATTTGCCAACACGCTAGGCAAATCCATGTAGGATTTGCCAACCGTGTTGGCACTTTTCTTGATTTTTCGTTTTTTCCTTCCAAAGGATTAGCCTATCGATTTGGCAAATCCAAGCCTAATTTGCCTACCGGTTTGGCGAATCCTACGTGGCATGCCACGCATGGCTCAGCGTCCACGTCAGCGCAAACCGCGGTAGTACGGTAAATAGTTTGAAAACGATGGTATTTTGGTAATTTCTTTGAACAGTTGTGGCAAAAGAGAAAAAAATCCCGTTCCTCGAGAGCATTACTTTATTTCTTAGCAACAAACTCATTTGCTTTGTTCAAAATTGTACAAATTTGGTAGAAAAAGGAGTTGTATAAAAATCAATTCAAAACAAAAAATTATTATGCGGTTTAACATCAAAGAAATGGAAAAGGACAACAACTTTTTTTTAAAAAACGAATCAAATATTGTCTAATAGAATGCCCATATTACGTTACTAGAGCAACAGAAAAATCGCTTTGTATAGGTCAACATAAATCAATCAGATGGGTACAACTTAATATCATGTATCATTAATGTATAACATACCCCATCGTCAAATTGAT
>QANU01069724.1:0-15664 GCA_003254905.1 Nissolia schottii | reverse complement strand
ATCAAGGGTATGTGGAAGGAAGCAAAGAAACAGTCTTTAAAGTACCAGAAACCAAAGGAATTCGAATGACCCATGAGAGTCATTCGAATAAATCCTCTATTTTTTCAAACAGAAAGCTTCCTTTTTAAGTTATTCGAATGACCTGCAATAATTCATTCGAATGACAACTGACACTGAGAGTGTCATTCGAATGCCCAAGGTTAGTGTAACATCCCACTCCTATCTTAGTGAAAATTTTCCTAAATAACTGTTTGTAGAGCTCTTTGTAGGAGATAACATGTAGAGGTCAGTAGAAATTATTCTGTTTGGTTTTGATAAATTTTGCTGACTGTTGAAAACTCTTTTTACACTTTCGTCATTTAATAATATATCCTTCTTTACAGCTTTCAGATCCTCAAGGGATCCAATTGCAGTATAGTCGGGTATACTCGTATCCACAAGGAGTTGCAAAAATACCGTTCTTAAGTTTAGTTATTTAAACAATAAGGTGAGGATTGGTAAATTGGTTTGATAGTTTAAATAAGTAAATAAACAACATAAAAATAAAAAGGCAACAAATTAGAGGTAGATCCGGAAGCTTCTTGAGAATTGAATCCTATTATAGTTTCATGCATCCATAACTTAATAGAACAGAATTATCATTTCATTGATTGTCCGCCACCAGTTCTTAACTTGTTCGTGCTTCCTCGATTACTCCTAGCTCCTTCACCGGCCTCCTCTTTGTTGCTAAACTAACCTAAGCTTTGAAGTACAAGAGAAAATGTAAAAGAATGAAGTTTTGGTGGAAAATGAGATTCTGAACACGACCTTCCTATTTATAGGCAAAATTCGAGGTCACCACTGAGCAGTTAGGGCACGCCACTGAGCGGTGCAATGATGACACCGCTAAGCAGATAGGTACAATCGTTGAGCGGTTTAGTCAAAGTGGCTCCTATTGGTTGCTTTTCTGACAGATTCCCAGTGGTGACAACTTGCGGCGGTAGTGACAGCTGGCGTAATAAATGCGGCGGCTGTCAAGTTGGCCTGGTGGGTACAACGGCTTAGCGGATAGGGTTTACCGCTGAGCGGTGCTTCTTTGATGGCTGCTCTTTTGGTCATTTGTGGCGGCTGCAAGCTTTTTGCAGGGCGGCGCCAGGCTGTGGCGGGTGCAAATGGCTCCAGTGGGTACTATCGCTGAGCGGCCTCTCGCCTGATTAAGTCTTTTTCCTTCTTTTGCCTCTTTTTCCCTTTGCTCCATTCTTCTGGGATTATTCTTTAATTAATATGCTTGCATCCATCTTTAAAATATTTTATAAATCCTACAAAAAAGGGAAATTTAGTTAGATAATTCTTTAAAATTTAAGCAGATAAGTGTCATTTCATTAGGTGAAAATTGTATAAGTTTGGCACTTATCACTCCCCCTGACTTAAGACCTTGTTTGTCCTCAAACAAGAGGTAACATAATTATTTTACAAAAGATCGATGCTTATGAACAATCAGTTATTGTGGTTTATTGAATTATTTCATGCAATTCAAGCTTGAGACCTGGGAGACATTATAGAATAACCTTAACAATGAGCAAATGCATAATCACTTGAATGCTATAAACAGATCACACTATCCAATGTCTTTTCCATCAAGGAAATTATCTTTATTCGCATAATGGTCAGTGGACCAGTTCAAGGTGAGTGTTTCTCTCAATATCACCATTGATTCACAGCAATGTAAATTTGTTACCTGTCTCACCATTCAATCCATTAGTATGGTCATTCAAGGATCACAGAAGGACTTTTTGAGGGTTGTAATGGGGCCAGGCTACAAGGGAAATTTGGTTTTTCTGGATATGCAAAATTTTTTTGATCAAGAGAGCATTGAAAACCAGCTCCTGTTGTCACCTGTTCTCTTTCACAATATTGTTTTTCCTCTTTTTTTCTTTTTCAACCCTTTTCTCCTGAATTTCTTTTTCTCAATTCCTTTTCTTTTTTTTTCATATCTTCTTTTGTAATTGAGATAAAGATTATGCCTTTTTCTTTCTTCTGTTCTTTTAAATCTATATTTCTACTCCACTATTGCTTACCCTTATCTCCAGACTTGGATTTTTGTACATAATCCAATAAACTGCTCTCAACTTAGAAATTAAGGAATGTCATTGTTTTTCTTTTAAAGCTCAAGGGTTATGTAACAACCAAGAAATTTCTCATGTTAGGCTCAAATGGAGTATCAAAGGATATTCCTAATCAAGGTAGTCTGTATTTAGCCAAGTGGGTTTATTTCTAATGAACAGAATGCCTTGATCATTTCCTATTCTTTCCATATAATTATCAAAATTAGAGACTCAAACAAATTCAATTGTGCAAAAACAATGGTGATTCTTTCTTTTCTTTCCAGTGTTAGGCTACACTCCCTCACATAGGTTAGGGTTTATTTCCTTGATCTCAAAACATTTTCAAGTTTATGCTTATACAAACAAGTAGATAGATGCATATTGACATGTTCATGGTATCTATGTATGTACTCAAAGGTCTATTATGGATACTGAAACAATTTAATTCATGGTGTTTTTGTTCATTCATCAATCTTAAGTAAGATAAACTAATACTCAGTATTGTTTTTTAAACAAACAAGTCTTATGAACATACTAAGCTTACTAAAGAAAATTAATTAAGGTGCTAGAAAATTAAAAATGCTCCCTGGCTATGGTGAATGATTTTCCTTGATGTAACCTCCTTTCAGTTTGGGCTACTTTTGTTTTGAGGATATAGAGGCTCATCTTCTCCGAAGAATCATGCTCTTCTTCCTCTCTGTCTGTCCAGAAATGATTCTCTCTGTACACAATTCTTTGGAAAGGTTTTCTTGTTGCTTTGAGGCCTGCAAAACAATTAGAAATTCCTCTCCCAAGGACTACATAGCAAACATTAGAGAAATCATATGATCAATTTCAACAGGTAATGTTTTCATTTTGAATCCTTTGCAGACAGAATTTCCTGCAACTGCGGTCAGAATTTTCCACTATGTTTTTGGATTGAAAATGAAACATATGTTCTTTTCAATTTCCTAGTTTTGATCATAAGGTGCTAAAAAGGATTCTCTCTTTCAAAAGAAAATTTCATTGCTAAACCAGCTAAGAATCTTACCTTCAAATTAAATCATGTTGCACCTTTCTCAGACAATTGTTTGAAGGTTTAAAATCAGTTATTAGGTTTAAAATCTTAAGTGCTTTAGGTAAGCGTGAGTTGAAAAAGATTAGCACTCATAATTTTAAATCTAATTACATGATTTAAATAACCTTGAATTCTTAATTCAATTCGAAATCAAGATGCTTAATTCGGTTTCAGGCTGCTGAGCGAGACAATGATTTCACTGAGCGAGTGTACCGCTGGTCGAGACAGTAATACCGCTGAGCGATACCTGAATCTGATTTGGTTTCTTTTCGATTTTTAGCATTCTTTTTCACCATTTTCACAAAAAAAATTGTTCTAACACCCTAATATGAACACCTAACTATTAAAATAAAAACTCCCAAATCTCTGGGTTGCCTCCCAGGAAGCGCTTTTTTTACGTCGTTAGCTCGACGCCTGTTTCTTTTCAGTTCCCTTCTTCATCATTCAGTCCCTTTCCACGGCAGGAGTCTTTTAGATTGAGTTCCGTATTGGCTGTTAATCTTCATTTTTTTAAATCCGCCATATCAGTTGCCAACTGCCCTAATTGTATCTCCAAACTTCTTATGGTGGTTTCATTATTCTTTTGATTTAACATTGTTTGCTGCATGAATTGATTCAATGTCTCCTCCAATTTGGAATTCTGATACACCGACTGTTGATTCTGAAATGGTCGAGGTGGTTGGTACGGCTGTTGTTGAGGAACCTTGTTGTATGACGGTCCTGCTTCTTGCCTCCATGGCTGGAAACTCTGTTGATTTGGCCCTCTTTGGTAGGGCCTCTGCTAGTTGTCAAGGAAGCTGACTTCTTCTTCCCTGAAATGACAATTAATAGACGGGTGGTCACCAGAACAATTATTGCATTGAAATACCTGCTGCCTTTTTGAATCGCGAACTTCTCTGAGTTCTTTCGACAGCTCGTTTAAGGCCTTTTTCACCTCGTCTATTTGTTGTTGAAGCTGCTTGTTTTGGGCTAAAATAGCATCAGTTGCCCATAATTCAAGCATGCCTCCTTTCTTGGGTGGTCCTCTGTGGTACTGGCCTTGTTGGTCAGTCAAGGCCATGGAATCAATAATGGAAATTGCTTCTTTAGGTGTTTTGGACATAATCTGTCCACCGGCTGCTGCATCAAGCATGAGTTTGTGCTGTTGTTGCAGTCCATCGCGGAAGATGTGTATCTGCATTCTAGCATCAAACTCATGATTTGGACATTTCCGAAGCATGGACTTGTATCTTTCCCAGGCCTCGCAGAGGCTTTCTCCTGGTGCTTGCACAAACGTGGAAATGACAGTTTTTAAATCCATATATTTAGACTGGGAAAAATACCTTGCACAGAACTTCTCTTCCAATTGATCCCAGTTTGACAAGACATGTTGTGGTTGGTCCAGTAACCACTCCTTAGCTTTCCCAATTAGCGTCAGGGGAAACATCCTTAAGAATATGGCTTCCTTATCGGTTTCGGACATTCCCGCCGTTCCACAGAGTTCATAGAATTTTGTAAGATGAGTGTAGGGATCCTCATGATCTAGACCTACAAATGGGGTTAGCATACATCAATTGAACTAAACCAAGTTGCATCTGAGGTAACCTGTGTGTTCCAGTAATCCGGCTCATCTTAATGATGTTTCTAGGGGTGAAGTTGACAAAACCCTTGTTGTCTCCAGCTCCTGTGTTGTTAGCCATCGTTTCTTGTGGATTGGTTTCTGAAGATGAAGAAGTTGCTTCTTGTTCTTGTCTTTGTCTGGCTAGTTGCTTCTTCTTCCTTGTCTTACTGTTGAGTTTCTGCGTGGTAGCCTCAATTTCAGGGTCAAATAATAATTGATCTTCTGAAGCTTTACCTCGCAATAGCTAAGAAAAATTCACACCAGCCAATAAGATTAGAACAAGAGAGTTCACAAAATAACAAAATAAGAACTATACAGTATTTTACAAATATTCACAATTGCTTAATCAAGCAAAACCAAGCTATGTAATTTTGACGCAACTCCCCGGCAACAGCGCCAATTTTGTTGAAAGCTTTTTTTACACTCTCGTCGTTTAATAATATATCCTTCTTTACAGCTTTCAGATCCTCAAGGGATCCAATTGCAGTATAGTCGGGTATACTTGTATCCACAAGGAGTTGCAAAAATACCGTTCTTGAGTTTAGTTATTTAAACAATAAGGTGAGGATGGGTAAATTGGTTTGATAGTTTAAATAAGTAAATAAACAACATAAAAATAAATAGGCAACAAATCAGAGGTAGATCCAGAAGCTTGTTGAGAATTGAATCCTACTATAGTTTCATGCATCCATAACTTAATAGAACAGAATTATCATTTCATTGATTGTCCGCCACCAGTTCTTAACTTGTTTGTTGCTCTCGCGCATGAAAAGATCATCAGGCTTCCTTTATTAAGCTGTCACTTTCGCACACAAACTTAACAAAGTACACCAGCGTTATTCCAGATGTTAAAATGGCTAATTCTTCATTCCAGTTACGGCAACCAAGAATTAGATGAATTGATTTAGTTCCAACCTATGATGCCACTTTCGAACGCAATCAATCAGTTTGAAATCATGCTTTAGGTAGCTAAGCTAAAACAAGCATTAAACGTAAAATCATTCAAACAAATCAAAGAAACAGATAGATTCATATGCAAAAGTTACATGGATACAATCATACTATAATATTCATCAAAATCCCAACAACAAGAGGATTAGAAATCCATCTTACAAGAGAATCTCAGGGGCAAGGTGATGGACGCTTATCATGACATGTTCTCACGTTGTCATGACAACGACCGCCATGCTTCCTCGATCACTCCTGGCTCCTTCACCGGCCTCCTCCTCTTTGTTGCTAAACTAACCTAAGCTTTGAAGTACAAGAGAAAATGTAAAAGAATGAAGTTTTGGTGGAAGATGGGATTCTAAAATGAATGGCACGACCTTCCTATTTATAGGCAAAATTCGAGGTCACTGCTGAGCGGTTAGGGCATGCCGCTGAGCGGTACAATGATGACACCGCTGAGTGGATAGGTACAATTGCTGAGCGGTTTAGTCAAAGTGGCTCCTATTGGTTGCTTTTCTGACAGATTCCCGGTGGTGACAACTAGCGGTGGCGGTGACAACTGGCGTAATAAATGCGGCGGCTGTCAAGTTGGCCTGGTAGGTACAACCGCTCAGCGGATAGGGTTTACTGCTGATCGGTACTTCTTTGATGGCCGCTCTTTTGGTCGTCTGTGGCGGCTGCAACCTGTCAGGCGGCTGCAGGCTTTTTGCAGGGGCGGCGCCAGGCTGTGGCGGGTACAAATGGCTCCAGTGGGTACTATCGCTGAGCGGCGTAGGGTACATCACTCAGCGGTTCTTTGTCTTTTCTGAGTTGAGCGGGCTGTAGCTACCGCTAAGCGGCCTCTCGCCTGATTAAGTCTTTTTCCTTCTTTTGCCTCTTTTGCCCTTTGCTCCATTCTTCTGGGATTATTCTTTAATTAATATGCTTGCATCCATCTTTAAAATATTTTATAAATCCTACAAAAAAGGGAAATTTAGTTAGATAATTCTTTAAAATTTAAGCAGATAAGTGTCATTTCATTAGGTGAAAATTGTATAAATTTGGCACCTATCACTGACACTCAAATGCTTCCTCTTGACCCCTAGAAATGGATGAAAATTCCAAAGTGTCGATAAAACGGAAATTGGTGCAGTTTTGGACGATTTCGCAGACACTAGAACGGCTCCGTTTGGCCGTTGAGCCAGTAGAACTGAGCAGAGTCTGAAGTCTCTGGAAACCTAACCTGTACCGGGAAAAGTTATAAACACCTTAGATTAGTCCTCAAATATCATTAGGAAGCTTAGGGGATCGCAAGAGCGTAAACGAAATATTTTTTGGACGGCCGCACGCGACGAACTGGGACTGCGAACGGCCAAACACAAGCGAAACGGGACCAACTGGGACCCCCAGAGGTGGACCCTGTAACTTTAGATAGCAACCTAAAAGGTGGTGAATTAGGTTTCTCTTGGTTTTCCACAATTTTGGTTCTTTGAAAATGATAATTGGTTTGAAACCCTAATTCCCAAATTATGACTAATACCCAGCAATAATCAGAATGATTAATAAAGTTAATGCAGCGAAAATGTAAATTGATGAATATAAAGAGTGTAGAGATAGAGAAAATCACACCAAGAGATTTATCCTGGTTCACCTTCAACCACCGAAGGCTACGTCTAGTCCCCTGTTTTGATTCAGGAATTTTTCCACTATGTAATCTTGTGTAGTGTACAACCTCACACCCGAGGCACTTACACAGACAACTTCAAGAGAACACAACCGTTTCCCTGGTTACACAGTACCCTCACCAAACACTACAGTGATAATCAGAAAACACACTGAACACTACGGTGTTTACAACAATTAAAAGATTGAAGAAGTATTTGTACAATCGTTTTTTACTCAATCCTAAACTCAGGGAAGGATAATCCTGAATAGAGAGCACAAATGATATAACAGATATTGCTCAATGCTTTCTGAGTTTTTGGATTGAAAATGAACTTTGAAAATTTATCAGAACTTGTAAAAATGATGAAAGATTAATTCTGATGTTGTTGTTTTTTTGTTCTGCATGAATTCCAACCTTATATAGGCAGAGGTGCTTGTTCATGAACCATTGTCGTAGCATACAGATGCAAAACAACACATTGTTTGATGAAAAAATACACCCATTCAAACATGTAATCGATTAACCAAGTGTGGTAATCGATTAACCAGGTAAACTTTGCCAATTTTCAAATTCTGTGTGATGGTAATCGATTACCATAAGTGTGTAATCGATTACACACACAACAAATGCTAATTTTGAAAATTTCTATGTTGTTAATCGATTAACACGAGTGGGTAATCGATTACACCAATGAAAAATGTCATATTTTCGAATTTCTTATGGTGGTAATCGATTACACTAAGTGAGTAATCGATTACTCATGTAAAAATTGTTTTAAAAGAGTTGCAAACCCTACAAAAGTGTTGCTAAATGATTTTAGAGTTTTAGCAAAAGTGTTAGACTTCTTAAAGTGAAAGCTTTATGAGCCATAAACCATAATACCATAAACAAGTGCTAACTGTTTGACACTAAGGCAAAAACACTTGAACCTTCAGTATGCTGAGCGGTTGAGCTTTGCGGTTCTTCGATCGTGTCTTTGCCTTTTTCTGCTTTTTGTTGATGTTTGTTGTCGTCATCAAAACCAAGCCAACGAGGTCAGAGAGAGTCTTCTTCACAGACCCCACGTGGTACATCAGATTTTTTGAGAAAAATAATAAAATAATGGTTACTATTCATTGATGTGACCCGATTTGATCTTATAACTATCCAAAGCAATTAATTAATTAAGAAATTCAATCAAGAATGGCATTTTGGTAATTTTGGGCAAGGGTAAAATGGGACAGAGGGCCAAAATTTTGTGGCTATATATAGCCCTCCTATTCAGCCCCTTTTTTTCACATTTTTGCTCTCCCAAACTTGCCGAAACTCTGCCCGTGTGGTCTGCGATCGCGCGGGAAAGCCTAACAGAAGCTAGGAGAAAGCTCTGCACTTGGAGGACTACTCTCCTACAACTTCCCCTTCATCTAACCAGCTTCTAAAACCGCTAAAGAGGTGGGTAAACTTGGCTTGCTCACCCCTTGGGAGCTTATGTTGCTTATGTTTGATTCTATGCAATTCTGTGAACTGTTGAACGATCTGTTAGCTATGGTAGGCTTAGGTTATATAGATGACTTGGCTATGTTTTTGTGGATGAAATATGTTGTATAATGATTATTGGAACATGTGGAAAGACCCCCATGAAGTAGCCATGGGAAATGAAAGCAAGAAAGGAAAGCAGGTGGTTCAGGTTGCGCCCAGGGCACTGAGCGGCCTGAGGATTCGCAGAGCGGCAGAAGGGACCGCTAAGCGGCCTCATGTACCGCTGAGCGGCCTGGGGATGGAACCTGGCAATGGTGGAAATTGTTTATGAACTTGCAGGCTTCTGGAGCGCTGAGCGGCAAAAGGGTCCGCTGAACGGCCTGAAGCAGGATTTTGGAAAATGGTTTTAAAAATGGAGTATGTGACTTGGAGACCTGGATAGGGGTGACGAAGTATACCGGGAGTTCCCAAGGGTGCTAAACAGCCTAGGAAACTCTAGGTCACCGAGCTAACCTAGACCAGGGAGCAAATGTTTATGCAAACGGTCTTGGGCACATAGTTCCAACAAACATTAAAGCTAGCTAAAGATATATGGTTATGTATGATGTATGTGGAACATTACATGTAGAATGCTTATGATTAGAGTGTTTATGATACCATGCATCATGAGGACAGGGTTGTCATCTAAGTGTTAGGGCAACCTTAGAGAATTAGAGGTTAATCACTTAATGATTAAAGATCATAATGGAACACTAGGGAACAAGTATGTCGTTATATGATAGGAAGTCTCTCTCTTGGCACACGTCTACGGACACGCCTCTCACCAGTCCCAAAGGGTGGATTGGTTAATGATGTACCTCCCCAGTCCCAAAAGGGTGGATTGGTCAAGGAGGTTAATGACAAGAAAGAAAGAAAGAAAAGAAAGAAAGCAAAGAAAGAAATGATGAACGATGAGGGTGACGTCACACCTAAAGATATGTTGATGATGTATGATGTAACATCCCAGTTTTCCCTTAGTAATGATTTTGCATAATAAATTCGTGTACAAACTCCTTTAGAGGTTGGAAGCTTGAACTACAGGTGTCTGTCAAGCACCGGGACGCACGTGACTATGTGACTAGGGTGGACAAGTGCCAGATTTAAGGAGGTTAGGCTTTGGAATCTCAAAGAGGGAGGAATAAGGCTTATTGAGCAGACGTGGACAATAAGAAACAAAAGAGAGGAGTGCATGAGAGTCGAGTGAGGAGGGCAGTAGAATAACTAAGTTCAAAGAGGACACATACACATCGTATAAATGGGGTTAAGGACGTAAGTAAGAGTACAACTAGGATTGGAGGTATGAACATAAATCTAAGAAGATGGAATAACAATCAAGTGTGACGGGATCAAGTCCGAGTGTGGCTGCATAATTCAATTTAGGTTTCACCTAGAGAAATGCGAAAGGTTGGGTTTTGGAGGACAAAAGAAGGTGTACTGAGCTTAAGAAGGAAGAGGAGCTAAAGGTGCGAGGGAAGCAAAGAGAATATGAAATCAGGAGCGATCGAGGTCAGGATTGTAACCTTAAGATATTAAGGTGAAAAGGGAGGATCTAAAAGAACTAGAAGGAGTATGGAATACCAGAGAGCTTAGGAATAAAAGCGGATGCCCGGGAACGCTAGCAACGCTGGAGACGTTAGGAAAGTGGAAGCCTGATTCCCTAGGACACGAGTGTCTGTAGAAATTATTCTAGTTAGTTTCTCAAAATTCTACTAAGACTCAAATGATTCCTTTTAACCTTTAGAACTGGATAGAAAACCTAAAACGTCTGCAAGACGGAATCCTGTTCCGTTTCGGACGATTTCGCAGACGCTAAAACAGCCCCGTTTGGTCCCGTTGAGCCAATAGAACTGAGTGGAGAGTCCCAAAGTCTCTAGACACCTTAGAATAGCCCCACGACCTTGTTAGGAAGACTGAACAATAGCGAAACCGCGAGCGGAATGGTGGTCTACAATCACCAGAACTCAACGGTGTATCAAAGATACTTGTGAAAAATATACCTCTGGAGAAAAACTCACCAATACCTTGAAGTAATCACACCTTCATGTAGAGGAAAATTAAGGGATCGCGACGGTACAAGCGAAATATTTTTCGGACGACCGTGCGCTACGCACTGGCACTGCGAACGACCAAACACGAGCGAAATGGGACCGGGTGGGACCCAAATCTGATTTAGCACGTGGGGGAGGCAGATTTTTCAAGAAAAATAATTAAATATTCATTGATGTGACTTGACTTGACTTTAAGATTATCCAAACTAATTAAATAATTAGAAAATTAAATTAAAAGGGCATTTTGGTAATCTTAGGGCTAAGGGCAAAATAGGAAATTGGCCATCAGCCCTTGGGCTATAAATACCCCCCCAAAACTGAAAATGAGATGGAAAATTGGAAACCTTGCCAGAACTCTGTCCGTTTGCCCGATCCACTGCTGTTCTGTTAAACCGGAGACCTAGGCACCGCCTGCCTTAAACCCAGCTCACTTCCTTCAGGAATCCTCTAACCCAAACCCACAAAGAACCTTCAAAATCCCTAGAGGCAGCTTGAGAAAGTGCAGCCAAGAGGAGATTGGAGGCGTCAAAGCAAGCCAGGAGCCAGTAGGAACCGTCAGAACTGGGGAAAAGTGGGTAAACCTAACGGAAGCTAGGCAGAAGCCCTGCACTTGGAGGACTACTCTCCCCCAACTCTATCCCCATCCAACCAGCCTTTAAAGCCTCTAAATAAGGTGGGTAACCTTAGCTTTACTCACCTCCTTGGTGGTGTTTCCATGCTTGCTTTGTTTATGTTGTTTCGTGTGTTATGTTAGAACTGCTATGTTAGGTTTTGAGTGATTCTGAAGGATCCTGTGACGTGGACTAGATAGCAATATACTTTTTTTGGAACATGTGTAAGATTCCCAAGAAGTGACCATGAGAAAGGAGAAAGAAAAGGCAAGGAAAACAAAGAAAGTGCTGCAGGTTCGCCCAGGGCCCTGAGCGAGCTCAGGACCCGCTGAGCGAGCAGCTGAGCGAACTCAACCGCTGAGCCGTATGAAGTTCACGGCTGAGCGGCCTAGGCTGAAACTTAGCGATAAGGATGGAAAATGCTTTTTGAACTAGGCATCAGACCGTCGAGTGGCCCAGGTAACCGCTGAGCAGCCTGAGAGCCTTCGAGAATGAATTTTTTTAAAGAGTGGAGGAGCTGGTCTCAGGGACCGCCCAGCGGACCCAAAGTCATGCTGAGCGGTCTGTGAGGCAAGAGACTCATGAAAGCTGTCTTGGGAACATAGTTCCCATAAGCCATGATGTAAACGATGTGTATGACTGATGTATGTGGAACATTGCATGTAGAACAGTTATGATTAAAATGTGTATGGTATCATGCATCAGGAGGACCGGGTTGTCAGTAAGTGTTAGGACAACCTTATAGCACTAGAGGTTAATCACTTAATGCTTAAAGATCATAATTGAACATTAGGGAACAAGTATGTAGTTATATGATAGGAAGTCTCTCTCTTGGCAAAGTCTACTGACACGCCCCTCACCAGTCCCAAAAGGGTGGATTGGTCAATTGTGTTACCTCGCCAGTCCCAAAAGGGTGGATTGGTTAACGAGGTTAAGGCACTAAAAAAAGAAAAGAAAGCATGAAAGAAAGAAAGAAAGAAAAAAAATGATGAATGAGAAAGGGTGACGTCACACCTAAGTTATGATTATGATGATGTATGAGTCCAACACTTGGTTACGTCGCAAGGGCCAGCCCCCGCCTCCTACCTAGTGGAGGTTATCCCACTTGATAGGCGATGATGTGTAACATCCCAGTTTTCCTTAGCAAAGATTTCGCATAATAAACTCGTGAACGAACTCCATCAGAGGTTAGAAGCGTGAGCTGTAGGTATCCGTCAAGCACCGGATGTGCGGGACTATGCGGCTCAGGTGGATAAGTGCGGAGTTAGGGAGAATCTGAAAGGAATAGAAGGAGTATAGAGTACCAAAGAGCTTAGGAATAGAAGAGGATGCCCGGGAACGCTAGCCACGCTGGAGACGTCAGGAAGGTAGAAGCCTGATTACCTAGGACTCGAGGGTCTGTAGAAATTATTCTGTTTGGTATTTCCAAATTCTGCTGACACTCAAATGATTCCTCTCGACCCCTAGAGATGGATGAAAAACTTAAAAGTGTTGGAAAAATGGAAATCGGGTCAGTTTCGGACGATTCCGCAGACACTAGAACAGTCCCGTTTAGCCCCGTCTATCCAGTAGAACTGAGTAGAGAGTCTCAAGTCTCTGGGAATTTGACTTGTACCGAGAGAAAGTCCNTTGGGGATTAGGGTTTCAAACCTTTCAAAGAACCAAAATCGGTGAAAAACAAGTAAAACCTAATTCACCCCCCCTCTTAGGTTGCTATCTATACTTACACAAACACCTTCTAAGAATAATACTCTTAGGAAGATGGAAATTAGAGGATCGTGACGGTATAAGCAGAATATTTTTCGGACAACCGTGCGCGACGCACCGGGATTGCGAACGATCAAAAACGAGCGAAACGGGACCGGGGTGGGACCCAATCTGATTTAGCACGTGGGGAGGCAGATTTTTTCAAGAAAAGTAATTAAATATTCATTGATGTGACTTGATTTGACTTGATGATTATCCAAACTGATTAAATAATTAGAAAATGAAATTAAAAGGGCATTTTGGTAATTTTTGCCAAGGGTAAAATGGTAAAATGGGCATTCAGCCCTTGGGCTATAAATACCCCTCCCTCCCCATAACCGAAAATGAGATGGAAAATTGGAAACCTTGCCAGAACTCTGTCCGTTTGCCCAATCGACTGCTGTTTTGTCAAACCGGAGACCCAGACACTGCCTGCCTTAAACCCAATTCACTTCCTCCAGGAATCCCCTAACCCTAGACCACGAAAAACCCTTCAACAACCTAAGGAAAGCTGCAGCGAATTCGACCAAGAGGAGCTAGGAGGTATCCAAGCAAGCTAGGAGCAAGCAAGAAGTGTCAGAACCGGGAAAAGTGGGTAAACTTGACATAACCACTATCTATGTGGTCTAGGATGCTTGAGGTTCATTTGTGATGTGTTCTATGTTAGATTATGCTAGGTTTTCTTACTTAATGCCTCTTTGATGAATTGTTATGTGAATATGTGCTCTACGTGCCAGATGTGCTATATGCTTCATGACTAGACTGTTAGGGAAAATTATGAGCTTGATTATGGAAATGATTTTGGAAGCTTGGAAATATGTTTATGGCTATTAGAAATTGGTTAGAAATGATGGAAGAAATGCTCTAAGGATTGATGCTTAGGAACCTTGTAGAACATGGAAAATTGCAGGAATTAGGAGCTGAAATTCGTCAGGACCCGCTGAGTGGCCATGGTTTCCGCTGAGCGGCCTGTGAGGCGCTGAGCGGCCAGTGATGGCGCTGAGCGGGCTGTAGCGCTGAGCAGTATACCCTAGGCGCTGAGCTACCTGAACGAAGACAGACTTCCCACTTTGAAACTTGTTATTTTCTGAACATAAAACTTTGCTTAAAACATAATTTTTATACTGCTTGCAGTTATCCATGGATCTACTGATTTTACTAAAGTATCTTAATGTTATGAACTAAGGATTTATGTTCAAGGCTTTCCAAAGTATGATAAATGTTATGAACTAAGGATTTATGTTCAAGGCTTTCCAAAGTATGAATAAATGTTATGCACTAAGGATTTCTGTTTAAGGCCTATGAACTGTGACTGGAATGAACTGTATTGATGAACTGTATTAATGAATGTGCTATGTGATTATGTGTCATGGAAATGGTTTTACAAAAGGAAAGGAAAGGAAAGGAAAAAGGAAAAGAAAGGAAAGGAAAAGGAATAGGGCATGACGTCACTAAGTCCCAGAAAGGAAAAAGGAAAGGAAGGAAAAAGGAAATCTTTTCCTAGCTGTGCGTGGAGCTGGCAGGAAAGACAAGTTGAACCCTGGGCATGCCTTATCCCTAGCATAAGGACAGGGTAGGGTCCCCTCGCCATCCCTAGCATAAGGATGGATTCTCCTATCGTGACCTACTGAGGTTTAGCGCGGCCCAGTCCTCACGGTACTGAGACACTAAGGAAGCCTGTGGCGGTAGGCCACCGTTACGGGGGGGTTGAGCTTGAAGTATGTGCTCTAAGTGATATAACTGTACATAAGTGGAGGTGCGAAGAAGTTTATAATTAAAATGGGCACGGTTATAAGTGGACGCGCACTGAAGCTTATTATGTGATTATGTGATTATGTGTGACTTAGGAAGTAAGATAGAGAATATATGACTTAGTAATGAAGAATAGGTTCCCCAGTCACATAGTAAATTAGATAAACTGCTCAGGCTTAGTATGGATTTTAAAAAAAGGTAGGGACATAATATAACTGTGACACTTAGAGACCCCCTGAGCGGCGGAATCATAATATAGTGTAATACAAGTAGCGAGACCAGAGGTAACCCACTGAGAACCCAGTGTTTGTGAAGAAGACTCTTCCTCTGACCATTGATGGCGTGGTTTTGATGACGACAACAACACCAACAAAAAGCAGAAAAAGGGAAGACTCAATCAAGATCATGTGGAACTAGGTTTCCCATGTTGTTCTAATTGTTTAATACAATATGTTTTGATGATGACAAATACAATATGTTCTAATTGTCTATGCTTATTGTATATGCTTATATTTGTAGAACTAGGTTCCCTAGTTGTCGTAGATCTCGATGATGACAAATAGAACATATCAAATAGATAATGACAATTAGAATGTAAAAGGATGTCATATGCAAAAAAGAATACATTTGATGTTGTATGCTAAATAGAATACATTTGATGTTGTGTGCTAAATAA
>QANU01069699.1:0-48342 GCA_003254905.1 Nissolia schottii | reverse complement strand
CACGTGCTCACGCTATCATGGCCATGGCTTGGCCAAGCTTCCTCGATCTCCGGCTCCTTCACAAGCCTCGTCTTTGTTCCTAACCCTAACCTAAACTAAACTAAGCTTAATAAGAAAATGTGGAAGAAGTGAAGAATGGAGAGGGGGAAAGGAATGGATTGAAGTGGTCTCGGCCTCCTCCATTTATAGGCAAAAATTGGTCTCCATCGCTCAGCGGTTTTGGTACTCTCGCTGAGCGATAAGATCTGAATCGCTAGGCGGCGGCGCTTAATCGTTGAGCGATTGTACTTTTACGCGGTTTCATTTAATGCTCGGCAGCTTTTGCAGGGCGGCGGCTGACGTGGATGGCGGCGCCAGGCTGGCTTAATGATGGCGCCGGCTGGCGCATTTATTGCGCCGGTGCAAGTGGCTTGCCGACCTACTTTCGCTGAGCGATACAAGTAACCTCGCTGAGCGATTCTTTTCTAGGCGCTGAGCGGTGCTGTGTACTTCGCTGAGCGACGCTTTTGTCCAGAATCTTCTCTTTAAGCTCTTTTCCAATTCTGCCCTTTTCTTCCCTTCTTCATGGGATTATTCTTCAATTAAACTACTTGCATCCATTCTTCAAAATATATTTAAATCCTACAAAATATGGGGAATTAATTAGATAATTTGTTTAAAAAACATAACAGATAAGTGCCATTTTGATATGTCAATTTTGTGTAAATTGGGCACTTATCAGCCGCCCAGCGCACCGCTCAGCGCGCTGCTCAGCGGACCGCTCAACGCGGCGCTTAGCGTTGTGCCTAGCGCTGCGCTTAGCGTGCTTTGACGCCCTGTAACCTGCAGAAATTGGTTTTCTCTCTTTTCTCCCCCCTTTTCCCATGAAACTTGCCTAAACTTTTCACCCCTCTTTAACATACAATAAACCTATCTAATCCATGTCACAGGACCCTTCAGAATCGTCTTCTTAAGCCTAGCATCAATTCTAGCAATTATAGACATACATGCATAGAGACATACATACACACACATGAGCACATAATTCATCATAATCACCAAAGAGGTGTTAAACTAAAGATTACCCCACCTCCTAGAGAGTGTCTTGGTGATGGAGGGAGGATGAGATCAAGCTTGGCTTGCTTAGAGTTTCCTTTTGACCTAAAAAGGAAAACCTTGGAAAATTAGAAAACCTAGATTATGGAAGCTTGGTCTTCTCACCAAGTGAAGAGAACTCCTAGCTTTGCTATTCACTTACCTTCTTGATGGGTTTTAGGGTGATTGATGATGATGGGAAACAAAGGATGATGGTGGTGGATGAGCTTGGTGGAGCCTTGGTGGCTTAGTGGGGCCCCTTAGTCTCATTTCATTCATGCAGGCCTATGCCTGTTTGTCGTAGCTGGGCCTATGCCCGTTTCTTATCATGGTCAGGTCTCTCTACCTGCGTTGCTCTTGACCAATCCATCTTGCTAAATTGGCGAGGGGCGTGTCTGTAAGACTTTGCCAAGAGAATAGGGGTTTCCTAATCATATAACTAGACTCCTTCACTATAGTCTACCGTACCAACTGGGGTCGGGACCTTCCTAACTTCCTTTATTTCCTAGAGTTCCATTATGATCTTCATTAAACTTTTAAGGTGAACCTCTAATTATCTAAGGTCGGCCTAACTCCTACAACGGCCTTTCCTCATGATGCATGCGCGAATTACGCGAAGACATACATAACTATGCGGGTTGGATTCCATAGGACCTTTAAAATCATAATCTTTCAGTGAGCATTCGAATGCCTAAGGGTTTAGCATTCGATTGCTTCTTTCAATCGAATCCCTTGGGGATTCAATCGGCTGAACTCCTTCTGGGTCTTTCATTCGATTGAAATCACTAAGTATTCAATTGAATTCCTCCGCGGTCTTTCATTCGATTGAAATCCCTCAGTTTTCGATTGAAATCCAAAATCTTCTTTCATTCGAATCCGTGGGAATTCAATCGAATGCTACAGTAAAAAAATCGCCCCAGAGTGCAAATTCTCCAGGGTTTGCTCCGCGAAACATTTTTCGCTTCTACAGTAATCCAATCCATACAGTTATGGTTTCCAAACCTCAAAATCATCAAAATCTAGCTTCCCTAACTTATTTCCTATAGTTTTTGTAAAATAGTTTTCCAATCACATACACAGAAATGCACTTAAACAATCATTAAACAAACCACATAGACAGTGGGCTTAGAGTTACCCACATCGGATGGAGATTCCGGTTTGGTAGAGTTGGAGTAGAGAATTTTCCCTTCGCGGTGGTGCGTTCCCACAATTTTTTCCGGAGTCCGAAAGCGCTTCCGCGATGTGCCTGAATGGGACCTACGTTTTGTGAAAACGAAATGAAAGTGACGTTCTGAAGTGGCTATTTATAGCCTTTTGCCTTTTTTCCTTTTTCTTTTCCTTTTTCCTTTTCTTTATCTGTTGCCTTATTATTATTTATTTATTTATTTATTTATATTTAAGTTAGTTAAATATCCCCTGAGGGAGATAATTTCCCTCCAGGGTCGTCTTAGTCCAATTTGATTGCGTTTTATTCAATTTCTCACACGCCGGTTGCCTAAAAATATTCTGGGCATACCGTCGTGATCCATTAATTTTTCCCTTTGACCCGGGAGTCATCACTTGGGAACTTTCGACCGTTTTATCGTATCCAAAAATTCCACGAGCATTCCCCGGTGTCCGAAACGAATTCCGTTCGAGTTGAAACTCTCCCGGAGGAATGGGAAAATTATCCGAGCAACGAGGACCAAATCCCGGTCGCTCATTCGGAGGTTCACCGGTTAAATCCTCCTCCCTAATTTCTCAAACTACCACCCGATTTTCCACAACGGTCTAACCCGCGGGGTTTCCGTACGCAAGAGGGTCGGGATGTTTTAAACACCATCATAATCACAGCTTGAAACTATGGTGTATCAGTGCTTTTCTAAAAACGTCTGCTTTCTGTCAGAAATTAGTAATAAGAAACCGGAGAGGTCCAAGACCTTACCCCAAGGTTTTTGATAGTCCTAAGATCATTTTTCATGCTTAGAAACTCAGATTTCAATCCCAACTTCATGAAATTACTGTTTTGCCCTTTTTCCAAAACTACTATTTTGCCCCTGTAAACGCCCTGTTTTCTTTGGAATTTTTGTTCTCAAAAACCCGATGGACTCAAGACTTGCCCTTAAGGTTTTTGATAGTTCTAAACCCATATTTTCTGAAAATCAACCCATTTTTTCAGTCACTTTTTTCAAAATACCCGTTTTACCCTTGTATACCCGAAAACATCGTTTTCTCTCTATTTATTGAGAAATTTATTGGGGACTCCGAAAATCATGAAACTTGACATCCCCACTCAATTTTTCGTGTATAAATAAAAAATGACATTATTTTTTCATGATAAAATTCCCAGCATACAGTTCCTTTCAAAACATGATATATGCCTATTTCTGTCTTAGGCTATCCTAAATTCTGATAGAATCACAGACAAGGTTGTCAAACTCGAGAGTTTAAGTAAACTCGTGGAGTCTCAGCAAACTCGGATCGTAAACTCGACTCGTAAACTTGTATGAGTTTATATACGTAAAAAAATATGTTATAAGCAATATAATTAGGAACTAAACTTGATTAAATATTGTATTTATAATTGAAATTGAATAATGTTAACTTTAAATTAAATTAATGAAAGAAATATCATAAAATACACCTTAATGCATGACACTTAGTGGTTATGTCATACTTTATTCAGTATCTGCATTATTTTATAGTTCAATAAAACATAGCTCAATTATGATAAATATATTAAATTAACTAAATAAACTCAATATACATTATCTAATATAAACAAAGTTAGGTAAGTATCTAACAAAGTTACAAAATTTATACATTTTGAGGTAAACTCGTAAACTCGTAGGTAGATTTTAACTCGTAAACTCGCTAGTAGAATCGAGAGTTTACTTAAACTCGTACGAGTTTACCAAAAAAAAGTTTACATAAGTGTTAACTCGTTTTGTGAAGTAAAATCGTAAACTCGTAAGAGTTTACGAGTTAACTCGAGAGTTTAACAACCATGATCACAGATAGCACCAGCAATTCCAGACAATATCAAAAACACACACACACACACACACACATATAATCATGGTCACATACAACATCCTAACATCATATATCATCTAGCATACAACTACATAGACAATGGATAAGTCGGTTTACCCACATGCACAGTTTCTGCTACTCGTTCGGTGAGCTTGTGCAGAATCCAACCTTGCCTAGTTGCTCCAAGCTCTTGCTCTTATGATAAATCTATGAAAGAGACTTGTTTAAGACACTAGGAGAGATTAGTGAGGTTAGGGTTAGGGAACTTGGACTAGGTTCTGTGAAGGAAGGTCTCTGAGTCTGTGTTCTGACAGAGTAACGATTGAGTGTGTGAACAGACAAAGTTTTGCTAAGGTTTTTTCTCCTATGTCATGTTTTGGAAGAGCTCATGGCTATTTATAGGCAAACTCACGAAATTTCCTTTTCCAAAATGCCCTTGGGGTTAATTTCCCATTTTACCCCTATATGACATCATCCATGACATCATCATGGTGAATCACCATGCTTAGTCACCATAGAAGATTTTAGAACATGCTTAGGTGTTTGTCATTTTGAACACCTAAGGCCATGACTCATCATGCCACTTGGCCAAATTTTGGCCATAAATTTCTAGACCAAATACTGATCAGTTTTGATCTGGTTTGGTCGTTAACTGTTCATACTCTGCGTACAAGTTTCCTAAAAATATTCTAATCACTTCCTTGTGATTCACTAATTTTTCAATGAAGAACTTGGGTCAATCTAAGGTATTTGTGGGTTTACTTCTATAAAACTAGGTTTTACGTATATCTTAGGTACATCACTAAATTCTGGAGACCACAAGGAATTTATCTATTGTCTACAGAATTTTGTGAAACTAAATAGAATTCTTTCTATTGACTTATTTAGCATAAGAGTTCTTGTTCCTAACTATCTAGCCTTTAGAGAATATTTATATGCATTTATCTGGCGATATTTCACTAAGGAAAAAGCAGGATGTTTCATGCTATGCTTGATTGATAGTCGTAAGCCCAAGGCTCTATCGTTTGTATTATAAACCCTATTCAAGCGTGGCTCATATTTTATGCAATAAACAAGGAGAAGAAAAATTTTGAAAATGATCCATATTTTCCTAACCAAGTATTTCTGAAATTAATAAAGGACTATAAGTATTCCCACCAAGTACTTAACAACCTAGTAATCATTGCGTACGACTTAAGCGTAAGCAGTTAGCTAGGGTGTTACACAAGTCAACCATGCTTATCCTTAATTAGTCTTATCTTCTTTTCTTTTCTTTTTCATTTATTTTTGGGTGAAAATTGGCTAAAAATTTGCAGCCTAAGCCACGGCCATGAGGCCTATAAATAGTCAATCCATGGCTTTCATTTTATCATTTCTTCATTTGTTAGCTTTTGCTTAAATACGTTCCGTTCATGCACTCGGTCGTTAAGCTCCCATATCCGTAAGTTAGCAAGGAAAAGCTACGCACTCTTGGGAACCTCTTCTCGTCACCCTCACCACCAACTAATACTCTTAGTAACTGAGTAAAACTAGCTTAAATCACCTCTTGGTGGTCTTATGTTTGTATATATGTGTTAATGAAAATATAATGTATTATGTGATAAATGTTAGGTTAATGATGCATGGATGATTTTGGGTTTTCTTTGAGTAGAAAGTGTGACATTGTGATTGTTGGAACCTATGGTGAAGCCCTAAGAAGTGTGCATGGGAATGATTTGGAGAAAAGGTGAACTAAAGGAAAAATAGCAAAGTTGTGACCTGGTTTTATGCCCAGTGCGCTGAGCGGCTAGAGAGGTCCGTTGAGCGTCTTGGGTAGTTTAGGTTCTGAGCGACCTGAGGGGTCCGTTGAGCGACCTGAACCCTGAGTCCCTATGCAAACCTGGACTTGGGTGGCCATGTAACCTGGAGTTCCCCGTGGGAGCTGAGAGACCTAGAGAGCCCTAGGTCACTAAGCTAACGCGGACCAGTGGCTGAGCAATCAGAGAAGTTTCTCGTGGGCCGCATATTCCAACAAACACTTGACCATGTTATTTAGGTGTAATAATAATGATGATTATGTCTTATGTTAAAATGCATCATGAGGACATGGTTGTCATTCAGGATTTAGGACAACCTTAGATAATTAGAAGTTATCACCTAACTTTATTAAAGATCATAAATGAACCCTAGTGAAAATATAAGATCTTAAGAAGGTTCTGGCCACAAAGGACCAGTGTACCTTGAAGAAAGTACATAGTTACACAATAGAAAATTCTTTTTTCTTGGCACATATACGGACAAGCCCCTCGCCAATCCCGCATGATGGATTGGTTAATGATTTTACGCAGGTATTGACCTGATTTTATGTTTATGTTTAGAAAGAAAAGGTAAATACTCAAGGAAGTGACATCACCAAGTCCCAAAGAATATTATGAAAGTACACTTCTGGTAGCGTCAAATAGGGCATGCCAGCATAGCCGGTGTACAGTACACTTCTGGCAGCGTCGAACAGGGCATGCCAGCATAGCCGGTGTACATTCTCGGTCGCGTCGAATAGGGCAGGCCCCTCGCCATCCCCCAAGATGGATGGTTGTTCCTATCGTTGTTCAATATTTTACGCCAAAGAGCATACGTGGCTAGCTACCACACCGGTCAGAGCGCTGCCGGGTTGTCAACAATACGAAAATGCAAGTAGGTTGTAGCGGATGACCATGGCTACAAAGGTGGAAAAACATAAAGAACTAAGAAGGACGCGACCGCGGTACGCAAGTTTGACAGGGTGCGTAAGAGAATTCTAGATCCCCTCATGCATAAGATATGTGATGTATGTATATATGTATGTATGTATCATTATCATTTCTTAGGTGTGACGTCACCCTTTCTCATTCATCTTTTCTTTCATCTTTTCTTTCCTTTCTTTCTTTTCCTTCCTCATCATTAACCAATCCACCCCTTTGTGGGGACTGGTGAGGGGCGTTTCCGCTAAGAGAGATGCTTCCTATCATATAGCTACACACTTATTCCCTAACGTTCAATTATGATCTTTAAGCATTTAGGTGATTAACCTCTAGTTCCCTAAGGTTGCCCTAACACTTAGATGACAACCCTGTCCTCATGATGCATGATATCATAAACCTTTCTAAACATAGCCATTCTACATGCAATGTTCCACATACATCCTATCTATTGCATACATCCATCATGTACATCAATTAAATCTTTGCTTGTTGGATTATGTGCCCAAGACAGTTTCCATGAGCTTCCTGCCTCGCAGGCCGCTCAACGTGACTTTGGGTCCGCTAAGCGATCCCTGAGACTCGGTCCTCCACTTTTCAAAATTGTTTTCAAAGGGCTCCCAGGCCGCTCAGCGGGGCGCTCAGCGGGGCCTGGGCGAACAGCAACATGCTTCTTTAGTTTTCTTGGTTTCTTGCCATCCTTTCTCATGGACACTTCCTGGGTTTTTTACACATATTCCAACCAAGAAAATCCTAGCTAGTCCAGGTCACAAGACCCTTCAGAATCATCTCCCTAACCCTAGCATAACAGTTCTAACATATTACAGAATCATCAAAACAAAGCAAGCATACAATCACCACTAAGGGGGTGAGTAAAACTAAGGTTACCCACTTCCTTAGAGGCTTGAAAAGGGCAGAAAATGGTGGCAAAGAGGCAGATTCCTTGAGGGCTTAGCTTTCCCAGATCGTTTCCTGGTTCCTGCAGTGTTCCGGCAGGGTCTCCGCAGCGCGTCAGGCGAGCAAACGGGCAGAGTTTCGGCACTTTCAAGAGGAAAATGAGTGAAATTTGGGGCTGCTGGTCCAAGCTATTTATAGCCACGAAAATTTGGCCATTTTCCCATTATGCCCTTTGCCAAAATTACCAAAATGCCATTATCTATTTAATTTATGAATTAATTAATTCTAAAGATAATTCAAAGGTCAAATCAATGAATAGTAACCTAATTTTTAATTATTTTTCATGGAAATCTGATTCAATCACGTGGGCTGCCATCTTTGATCGCCTCCCGGTCCCGTTTCGCTTGTGTTTTATCACTCACAGTGCCGGTGCGTCGCGCACGGTCGTCCGAAATAATATTTCTAAAGATGGATGCAAACATATTAATTGAAGAATAACCCTAGAAGAATGGAGCAAAAGGGCAAAAGAGGAAAAAGAAGTAAAAGGACGAAATCAGAAGCAGGCCGCTCAGTGGTATCCAACGTCCGCTCAGCGCACAAGGTGGCAAAGATCGCTCAGCGGGAAACCCTAGCCGCTGAGCGATCGTACCATCGAAGCCACTTGTAGCCGCCACATTTATTGCGCCAGCTGGCGCTACCCTGTAATTGCGGCGCCGCCCTAACATGTCGGCGCCGCCCCTGCAAAGCCTGCCGCGCATTAATTAGGCCAACCTGTCAGCCGCCAAGAACGACTAAGCCACTTAGCTAAGGATAGGAATCGCTCAACGGTGGAACTTAAATCGCTGAGCGATGGCACTTGACCGCTGAGCGATGACCCTAAATTTTGGCCTATAAATAGGCGGCCAAGGCATTCACTTGAAGACACCCTTCCATAGTTCATTCTTCATCTCTTTATTAAATTTCTTGTACTTCAAAGCTTAGGTTAGTTGAGCAATAAAGAGGAGGCCGGTGAAGGAGCCAGGAGATCGAGGAAGCTCGGTGGGCCGCTGTCATGATAGCGTGATAAGGTGTCATGGTAAGCGTCCAAACCTTGCCTCTAAAATTCTCTTGTAAGATGGATTTCTAATCCTCTTGTTGTTGGGATTTTGATGAATATTGTAGTATGATTGTATCCATGTACTTTTGCATATGAATCTATCAGTTTCTATGATTCGCTTGAATGATTTTATACTTAATGCTAGCTTTTGTTTAGTGTTTTGATTCTTGACTTGAGACTTACTTGTATGAACAAAAGTTATACTAATTAAGTTGTAACCAAGTTAAGATCAATATTGCTATGCTAAGTTAGATTCTAGACTCAAAGGTTGTGAGCGAAAGTTACAATCATTAGAGTCGGATCTAAATCAATTCATCTAATCTTAGTTGCCGTAACTGGAATAAGGATTAGCCGTTTTAACATCTGGAATAATGCTGGTGTCCTTTGTTAAGCTTGTGTGCGAGAGTGACAGTTTACAAAGGAAACCTGTGATCTTTTCATGCGCGAAAGCGATGAACAAGTTAAGAACTGGTGGCGGGCAATCAATGAAATGATAATTCTGTGTTATAAGTAACTGGATGCATGAAACTATGATATGAATCAATTCCCAACAAGCTTCCGGATCTACCTCTAATTTGTTGCCTATTTATTTTTATGTTGTTTATTTACTTATTTAAACTATCAACAATTTACCAATCTTTCACCCTATTGTTTAATTAACTAAACTCAAGAACGTATTTTTGCAACTCCCTGTGGATACGACTATACCCGACTATATTGCAATTGGATCCCTTGTGGATCTGAAAGCCGTAAAGAAGGATATATTATTTTTAACAACTAAGACTGTAAATAAGCTTTCAACAAAAATTGGAGTGCTTATAGGCTTTCAACAATAACCGTCTCGGGTACGCTTTAATTATGCAAAATTACTAATTATGTGAAATCTTTATAAAGGGAAAAAATTGGAATGTTACATTATCTATGGCTGTCCTAAAATCCTTGTTAGAAGTAAATTAGTATATTTAGTATATCGTGATTAATTTTGACTTATTCATAACAAATTTAGGTTGATTTAATTTGATTCTATCATTTAAACTATGATTCTATTATTGGCCTATATATTGGAACCTAATTGTAACCAACATGCACAACCTTCAATAATACACCATTATTATTCATGTTTAGTCTTTGCCTCTTGATTTTTCCCCTGCTTATCATCTCTAATTTATCATGAAATCTCACATGGTATTAGAGCCATGGTACCCTCCGTGAACCATGTTTATACTTCTGCTACTCTGAGATTAAATTCTCAATTTTTTCCTTCTTTGTTTTCGCTTCCTCTATTCTGAAAAAAAAAATCCTCCACTATTATCTCTATCTTCTACTGAGCAATGGTACCCGACACCACCATCATATTCGTTGTCACTAGAAGAGTTTGTGAAGAAGACCCTCTCTCTGACCTCTGATCGCTGGGTTTTGATGAAGACAAGAACATCAACAAAAAGCAAGAAAAAGGCAAAGACACAACCGATGAATTGCAACGATCAACCGATCATCATATTGAAGGTTCAAGTATTTTTACCTTAGAGTTTAATAGTTAGCACTTGTTATTGATATCATGGTTAATGGCTCATAAGGTTTTCATTCTAACAAGTCTAACACTTTTGCTAAAATTCTAAAATCATTTAGCAACACTTCTCTAGGGTTTGCAACACTTGGAAAACACTTTGTTGTGTCAGTAATAGATTACTGGATTTCAGTAATTGATTACCAGTAGTTTAGTAATCGATTACAGGGTTTCAGTAATCGATTACCAGCATCAAAACTTTGAAAATATAATATTTTCTGCATGAGCAATCGATTACCAACTCGAGAATTTTGAAAATAAGTGGTTTTTATGTGTGTAATCGATTACACACTCATGGTAATCGATTACCACCTCAGAAACTTTCAAATTGGCCATTTTTGTGTGTGTAATCGATTACACACTTATGGTAATCGATTACCATCACACAGAATTTGAAAATTGGCAGTTACCATGTGTGTAATCGATTACCACCCTTTGCTAATCGATTACATGTTCGAATGGGTGTGTTTTTTCATGAAACAATGCGTTGTTTTGCATCTGTATGCATTGGCAATGGTTCATGAACAGGCACCTCTTCCTATATAAGGTTAGAACTCATGCAGAACAAAAACACCACTCCAGAACTCAATTCTCACTTTTATATTCACAAAGTTCTGATCAAATTTCAATGGTGTTTCAATCCAAATCTTAAGAAAGCCCTTTGAGCCTTAACTGTTATATCATTTGTGCTTTCTATTCAGGAAAACTTCCAACCCTTAAATTAGGATTGGTAAAGCCATTGTATTAATTCTTCAACAATTGTGAATCAATTGTGGCATCGTAGTGTTCGGTGTGGTTTTGTAAACACCGTGGTTTTCGATGTGTTTTCTGATCATCACCGTAGTGTTCGGTGAAGGCATTGTGTAACCAGGGGAACGATTGTGTTCTCTTGTAGTTGTCGGTGTAAGTGCCTCGGTTGTGAGGTTGTACACAACACAAGTTTACATAGTGGAAAAACCCTGCATCAGAACAGGGGATTGGACGTAGCCTTCGGTGGTTGAAGGTGAACCAGGATAAATTCTCTGGTGTGATCTTTCTTATCCATACACTTTTACATTCTGCAATTTACAATTTCCGCTGCTTTAACATCATTATCTATTCGGTTATTGCTGGGTCTTGTTCTTAATTTGGGGATTAGGGTTTCACATCTTTCAAAGAAACAAAATCTGAGAAAAGCAAGAGAAACCTAATTCACCCCCTCTTAGGTTGCTATCTAGAGTTACAATTGGTATCAGAGCACAAGTTTAGGAAAATTACTCCTAAAAGATCCAATGATGGCATCCTCAAGACTTATGTTGAGTGAAGGGTTGAATGTAAATAGGCCTCCTTGTTTTAATGGAGATCATTGCGATTTTTGGAAAATCAAGATGATGATCTTCATCAAAGCACATGATCTTGAAGTATGGAAAACCATAGAAGAAGGTCCATTCGTGCCTATGATTACAAATGAAAATGGGAGTGAACCTAAACCCATGAGTGCTTGGAATAACGAAGAGAAAAAGAAAGTGCAGTATGACCTAAAAGCCATGAATTACCTAACCTCTACCCTAGGTATGGATGAATTCTTTAGAGTCTCCTCATGTAAATAAGCTAAAGAAATTTGGGATACCCTAGAAGCCACTCATGAGGGTACAGATGAAGTTAAGAGATCCAAATTAAACACTCTTTCCCAAGAATATGAGATGTTTAGAATGCTCCGAGGAGAAAGGATTCTCGATATGCAAAAACGTTTTACGCATCTTATTAACCATTTGTCTGTTCTTGGCAAAAGTTATTCATGTGCAGATTTGAACTTAAAAGTGCTAAGATCATTGACTCGGATATGGCAACCGAAGGTGACGGAGATCTCAGAAAAGAAGAGCCTATCCAAAATGACTCTAGCAACTCTGTTCGGGAAACTACAAGAGCATGAGTTGGAATTGAACCGCCTTGATCAACACGAGCAACATGAGAAGAATCATAGGTCAATTTCTTTAAAAGCCAAAATTGATTCTGACAAAGATGATTATGATGGAGATTCAGAGGAAGATGAAGGTGACAACATGAATCTTTTGTTTAAAAATCTTGGAAAGTTTTTCAAGAAAAAGGGAATACAGATTTATCAATCTAAGAGATCCATAAAGAAAAATGACTCACCTTCTCCACAAAAATTCACATGCTTTAAGTGTGGAAAACCTGGTCACATCAAGTCTGATTGTCCAAATATTCGAAGAAAGAAGAACAATCTCAAAGGTAGATTGGACAATAAGAAAAAAAGGGCAAGAAAACATATGTGGCATGGGAAGATAATGATATCAGTTCTTCATCAGAATCTAAAGATGAAAAAGCACATATAGCGTTTATGGCTACACACAACTCTGACAATGATGATGAAGAGGTTAGTACTGATAAACTTTCTTATGAAGATTTACAAACTGCTTTTGAATGCTTACATGAAATATGTTTAAATTTTTTGAAAATTTATGCTAAAAAGGAAGAATTAAACTTGATTAGATCTATGATAGATAATCAAGTTGCTTGCACTAAGTATGTTTCGTTGGAATCTAAAATTGATAATTTACAACAAATAGTATGCAAGTTTGAAAAGGGTAAGCATGGATTAGATGATATCTTAAGCATGCAAAGATATATTAAGGATAAAAGTGGATTAGGGTATACTCCTCAAAAGAATCAAAAAGTTGTTAAGAAAATGCTTTTTGTAAAAACTAGTAATCCACAACCCAATATGCATGTAAAAAGGAACTCATCACAATCTACACATAAACACCATGTTATTGGAAATCATCATATGTCAAGAAAAAGTAATTATTATGTGCCTGCATCAAAGTTCTATCTTAAGCCAAATAATTACTATGCTTCTAGTTCAAAAAGGTATGTACAAAGAAATAATTACTTGATTCCTAAAAGAAGGAACATATGTAATTATTGTTGCTTGGAAGGACACACCTCAAATGCATGTTATATTAAAAGGTATGGTGTTCCAAGTGGTCAACACAAGTGGGTTGTGAAAGGATCTAACCGACAAGGACCCAAAGCACATTGGGTACCCTACCCCCACTTCTAATTTGTTTTATAGGTATGCATGAGGACAACAAGTGACTTATGGTATCTTGACAATGGCTATTCCTTACACATGACTGGTGGCAAAACAAAGTTCTTGATTCCAAGGAACAAAGGAAAAGATATGACATACATATCAATGAGAGAGGCAAAATCATTGGCATTGGAAGAATAGGTACGCTTCCTCAAACTACTATTGAGAATGTGTTATATGTTGAAGGCCAAGGTCAAAGCTTGCTTAGTATTAGTCAATTATGTGACAAAAGGCTTTATAATTGGATTTGAAGATGATATTTGTACGGTTAAAGATAAGAAAACCAAAGAAGTTAAGTTTTCAGGCTTAATAAGGTTTTCATGATATCTTTTGAAAACATATCATCTAGAAACACATATCTTATTTTATATACATTGTTGTTCCCTATACCACTGTTTTGGATATTCTATTTGTGGTCCTTTTTCTTCTTTTTGATGATGTCAAATAGGGGGAGAAAGATCTTGTTTGGTATTGCTTGGTTTGATTTAAACAGGGGGAGCAAATGCTGAGAAACCAAGAAAGGCCAGTTAGTCCAAAACACAGGAAGAGCACTAAGACAAAGAACTTCAACTTTCAAGATGGTTTTGTCATCATCAAAAAGGGGGAGAATGTGAAGAAGACCCTTTCTCTGACCTCTGATGGCTGGGTTTTGATGAAGACAAGAACATCAACAAAAAGCAAGAAAAAGGCAAAGACACAACCGATGAATTGCAACGATCAACCGATCATCATATTGAAGGTTCAAGTATTTTTACCTTAGAGTTTAATAGTTAGCACTTGTTATTGATATCATGGTTAATGGCTCATAAGGTTTTCATTCTAACAAGTCTAACACTTTTGCTAAAATCCTAAAATCATTTAGCAACACTTCTCTAGGGTTTGCAACACTTGGAAAACACTTTGTTGTGTCAGTAATAGATTACTGGATTTCAGTAATTGATTACCAGTAGTTTAGTAATCGATTACAGGGTTTCAGTAATCGATTACCAGCATCAAAACTTTGAAAATATAACATTTTCTGCATGAGCAATCGATTACCAACTTGCTGTAATCGATTACCAACTCGAGAATTTTGAAAATAAGTGGTTTTCATGTGTGTAATCGATTACAGACTTATGGTAATCAATTACCACCTCAGAAACTTTCAAATTGGCCATTTTTGTGTGTGTAATCGATTACACACTTATGGTAATCGATTACCATCACACAGAATTTGAAAATTGGCAGTTACCATGTGTGTAATCGATTACCACCCTTTGCTAATCGATTACATGTTCGAATGGGTGTGTTTTTTCATGAAACAATGCGCTGTTTTGCATCTGTATGCATTGGCAATGGTTCATGAACAAGCACCTCTGCCTATATAAGGTTGGAACTCATGCAGAACAAAAGCACCACTCCAGAACTCAATTCTCACTTTCATATTCACAAAGTTCTGATCAAATTTCAATGGTGTTTCAATCCAAATCTTAAGAAAGCTCTTTGAGCCTTAACTGTTACATCATTTGTGCTTTCTATTCAGGAAAACTTCCAACCCTGAATTTAGGATTGGTAAAGCCATTGTATTACTTCTTCAACAATTGTGAATCAATTGTGGCACCGTGGTTTTCGGTGTGGTTTTGTAAACACCGTGGTTTTCGGTGTGTTTTCTGATCATCACCGTAGTGTTCGGTGAAGGCATTGTGTAACCAGGGGAACGATTGTGTTCTCTTGTAGTTGTCGGTGTAAGTGCCTTGGTTGTGAGGTTGTACACAACACAAGTTTACATAGTGGAAAAACCCTGCATCAGAACAGGGGACTGGACGTAGCCTTCGGTGGTTGAAGGTGAACCAGGATAAATTCTCCGGTGTGATCTTTCTTATCCCTACACTTTTACATTCAGCAATTTACAATTTTCGTTGCTTTAACATCATTATCTATTCAGTTATTGCTGGGTCTTGTTCTTAATTTGGGGATTAGGGTTTCACATCTTTCAAAGAACCAAAATCTGAGAAAAGCAAGAGAAACCTAATTCACCCCCTCTTAAGTTGCTATCTAGAGTTTCAGAGTTAACTATCAAGTTGCCGTCGTTGGAATCTACACGTGCCGCCATGTGCCGGTAGCATGACTAGTGCACCCTTCCCAAGGTCTTTGGCATTCTGAATCTAATTTTGAGGCCATTTTCATCTAATTCTACTTCAAAATTGCTAGTTCTGCCTAGCTCTCGATGTTGCCTTTGTTGGTTCCGCCCAACTCTTGATGTTGCCTCTGTTGTTGCCATTGCTAGTTCTGCCCAGCTCCAAATTGTGTGTAGAATTCACAAAAAAGGACCTAAAAATTGGACTTAAGACTCGTTGTTTGTGACAAGCTTAAAGCTAAATGAGCTTTAGCTTGAGGGAAGGTGTTAGAAATAAATTAGTATATTTAGTATATCGTGATTGATTTTGACTTATTCATAACAAATTTAGGTTGATTTAATTTGATTCTATCATTTAAACTATGATTCTATTATTGGCCTATATATTGGCACCTAATTGTAACCAACATGCACAACCTTCAATAATACACCATTATTATTCATGTTTAGTCTCTGCCTCTTGATTTTTTCCCTGTTTATCATCTCTGATTTATCATGAAATCTCACAATCCTAATGACAACTGAGTCCTCATGATGCATAAGTATCAATAAAAGAGTACATATCATGCATGCGGTTATATTATTTTCCACAGAGATCACCAACCAATAAAAAACCTAGGATGCATGCCTTGGTGTTATCAAACGTGAATACCATGGATAAGATTCCATATCTCCCATGCACTTGTGTTACTTTTCATGAACATGAGTGAGGTAGTGTTGATCGAATAGTGTGGGCCCGTGGGACCCTTCTCAGGACGTTCAACCATAGGTCAAGGTTAGCTACTAACCTAGGATTTTCCAGGCGGTTCAACGCCCAACCTTGGTCGCTTAGTGCCCACAAGGTATACCTAGGTTACTGAGCCATCCATATCACAGTTTGCATGGGGATTCAGGGTTCAGGTCGTTCAGCGCCCTCTCAAGGCCGCTCAGCGCCTTGGATCCGAGATTCCTTACTACGTGATTTTTGTAACACCCTAGCTAACTGCCTACACTCGAGTCGTACGTAATGCTCACTAGGTTGTTAATCACTTGGTGGGAATACTTATAGTCCTCCATTACTTTTTGAAAATACTAGGTTAAGGAAAATATGGACCATTTTAAAACTTTTCTACTTGGTACTTATTCATAAAGTATGAGCCACGTGAGAATCAAGATATATGATACAAGCGATAGAGCCTGGGCTTACGAGTGTTAACCATTCCTAATATAAGCATTCATACAAGCAAGTACATGGTCCATTACAGATAATTTACAACAACCATAGAGTATAATAATAATTTACATAGGTATAGTAATAATTTACATATACATGTCATATACATCAAAAATACATAGCAAAAAGTGCATCATGCATGCAACCATGTGAGCTTGTCTTCGTGGGCTTGGGTTCGAGCCTTCCGCTCTCGGTTGCCGGTACTCTGGCCTTCACTGCTCCTCGTGTGGCTCCTCGTAACCCTCGTCTGCTCCTGGAAGCATAAGCGAGTGGGGGTGAGAACGTTTGTCCTCAGTGGTTCACCTTAGCGTAGGGGTACTTCTTTAACTAACTTATGAACCAGGCTGCTCAGGAGATCTCTACATGTTCATGTATACTAACTCCCTACTGATTATTATCTGTGACCTATATCCTGAGCAACTTTATCTATTTTACTAGGTGACGGGGGATCTAATGTTTCTTATCTAAGTTCTCATGCTTGTTATCTTTACTTTCTAACTTCGTAGTGCGTATACATATTTCGTGTTGAGCATTCTCTTGACGGTACTCATAACATATACATACGTCACATACTTCTGTATACATACATCCATACATTCATTCATCCCATAACTTATGCATGAGGACTTTGGAACACTCTTACGCGAGCCGGCTAACTAATGGATTGGGCGCGTCCTTCTTTCTCGACTTCCGGCTAACTAATAGACCGGGCCGCGTCGGCTCATGGCTAACTAATGGACCGAGGCTGCGTGAGTCCTTCCACCCTTGTAGATGTGGCCATACATCTACAACCTGCTTCTGTCCTTGTAACAACCCGACTTTTTCTTTGAATTAAAATGCTATTTAAGGCAAAATTAAAAATATAATAATAAGGAAAAGGCAAGATAGAAATAGAATAAAATTCAAATATTAATTTTATTTCTGTAATATTAGTTGAAAATAATCCTCTGACGGTCTTGTGACGTTCGGTGACGTCTGGATCGTAATTAGGGTTTTATGGTAATTTCCTTATGACTCACCGGAGTCTGTAAAATATATTAATATGAAAATAAATCAAGAATATGTCAAGTGATATTTTAGAATTAATGAGGGGAATTTTTAGAGCGTAACGGTATGCCCGGAATATTTTTAGGACGTCCGGACATAAACAATTAATGACCAAACATAACCTAAACTACACTAAGGGCAAAATAGGAATTTCACATGGCCAAGAGACCAAAAAAAAGGCACGGCCAGCCCTTCCCCCATGCAAACCCGAAACACACACACCCAAAACACTCCAAACTCTATCTTTTTCATCTCCTAAAATTCTCTAAGACCTAAAGCTCCCAAAACTTCACCAAATTCAATTATCATCCTTTGTTTCATCATTAAAACTCACTCCTAAGCACATAAAGAAGGCAAGCAAGTGTGGGTGGTGAGTTTTTCCATCTCTTGGAGTAAAGCCATGTTTCCATAGTTTAGGGTTTTCCTAATTATGCTAAAGTTTCATTTTAGGTCAAGAAGATTCAAGCAAGCAAACAAAGCTTGGTTTCCTTCCTTTCATTGCATCAAGAAGCTATTTAGGAAGTGGGTAACTCTAGTTCCTTGCCTCTTTGATGTTTCAAGAGGTTTATGTGCTTGTATGTGTATGTATATGAATTATGGATTTATGAGGAAATATGTTAGAATTGATGCTAGGTTTAGGAAGACAATTCTGAAGGGTCTTGTGACCTGGATTAGATAGGATTATTATGCTGGAAATATGTGTTAAGCTCATGCAGGGTTCCATGAAAGTAAGGAAGGAAAAATGGAAGAAATGGTGGTTTCGGTTTCCAAGTTTCGCCCAGTAGCCGCTGAGCGATGCTCTGGCGCCGCTGAGCGAACTGCTGTGAACCTCAGCGCTGAGCGGTAGGCGGTTACCGCTGAGCGGTCTGAGGCCCACGTGGAAAGTCTGAAAAGATATTTTCTTAAAGGATAAAAGTCGGTGGAGATATTTAAAAAGCGGTCAGACCGCTGAGCGAAGGGATCCTTACCGCTGAGCGATGAGAGCTCCTATCGCTGAGCGGAGCTGTATATAGCGCTGAGCGCTATAGCTCAAACCGCTGAGCGGACAACAGTTTCCGCTGAGCGGCTTGAGACCAGAATGTTTCATGGAACTCCTCTTGAGACACATAAGCTGCTGTTTGATGCTGTAGATATGAGCGATAATTGAAATGTATGTAATTCATGCTGTATGTGAGTATAAGTGAACTTGTGAAGTCTATGCTGTCGGTAAATCTGTATACGATGTGTAATCTGAGATGTAATCTGTAGTTCTTCATGCATTCATGCTGAGCCAAGTTAAAGAATTAGATATAAATCCGAGCTAAATAAAGATTTTGAAATGAACCATAGGGAACAATTATGCCATGTTGCATGTACAAGTATGCTATGCTGCAGGTACTCCAAAATGCTGAACATGCTGCTGAATCAGGGCCAATGCCCAATACTGCTGAACTAGGGCCAATGCCCATACTGCTGAAATATGGCTATATGCCACTTACTGAAAAGGGCTAAATGCCCCAATACTGAAATTGGCTATATGCCACATGCTGCTGAGGCCGTGATCACGAGAGCCATATGACAAGCCCATTTCAGTAGGTCGGATAGACATGCTGAAGATGGAAGCCCGCCACAGGTGGTGTCGAGATGGCATACCTGGAGGTGTGCGGTTACCACGCCTATGCATTGTCGTACGGGGGCAAGCTTAGGTGGGGGTACGATACCAGCCCACTGTCGAGGGGTCCCTAGGGGCACACGGCAGGTGGAAGCCCACCGCAGTGAGGTCAGGACAGTGTCGGCCTATACTGAGGGTGTGAGGTTATTCCGTCATACTAGTGTCACAAGGACATTACTATGGTGGGAATAACACCTATGCTGTTATGCTGCTGCATTCTATTATACTGCTGTATTAAGTTATGCTGTGAATTGCTGTTATTCTGTTATAGTCTGCTGGACATGTTATGCTGCTCATTCTGTCATGGTTATGTTAATGATTCTGTGATACACATTCTGCTGAATTCTGTTATGTTTGTATTCTACTGAATTCTGCTATGTCTGCATTGGATGATGTGATGTTTATTCTGATGACTCTGTTCTGCTGAATGTATTCTGATTTCATGCCGTTACTCAATTTAATTGGAATGTATATTTCTGCTGTTATGCCGTACCGTCAAGAGCACGCTCGAGACGGTTAAGTATATTCACGAACTGTTAATCAGCACGAGAATGTAGTAAGCAAGAATAGTTCCCATGTCACATGTTAATGCTGATAAAGCCGTTCAGATAGGCAAGATAATAAATAGTAGGCTGATTAGTATGTATGTTCACTAGAGATCTCTGAGCGGCCTGAAGTCCGACATAATCTGATGTACGACTCAGGAACTAAGGTTATTTCCACTGAGAACCTACCGTTCTCATTCCCCACTGTTTTATGACTTCAGGTACCGAAGAGGATGAATCATATTTTGAGGATGCAGAAGAGCCGCCAGATGAGCCATGAGCGGCTAGGAGATAGTTAGAGTGTTATGTTTTGCCAAGGGCTTACTGAGTAGCATTCCAGTAGTCCTTGTGTTTTGATGCTGTATATGCTGGATTATGTATTTAATGTTTTGATCTATGTATATTTATGTATATCTTACACTCTATGACTTTGTATGGTGGACCACCTGGATATGCATATTGGATGTTTTACTATCGTACCGTTATACGCGTTGTTATATTGTTTATTCTGACGCATGGCTCTATTTTAGTAATTATGCAAGATCAAATACAAAAGTTTAAAACCGGTCCTTATTTTCTTATGCCACTATTTTCAAAAGATAACTATGGACTAAGGTATTCCGACCAGGTAGACAACAACCTAGTGAGCTTTGTTTACTACGTACGGGTAAACAGTTAGCTAGGGTGTTTCATTTGGTATCAGAGCAGTTTGGTCCAAAAGAGCCTGAGGACTGAGCTGCACTATGCTTTCGGGCATGATTACGGTGTAGGTTTTAGCTAAGTGGTATGTGCTAAGTTCCTGTGTACTTGCCTTTCTTGAGACTGATCACCTCGAATTGTGCAGGTACGACATATTAGATATGCCACCCCACCGAGACCCTACACAGCGTACTCCAGAGTCCCCAGACCTTGCTGATGTTCTGCGGGAGATAGCTCAGCCTACGGCATTGATGGCTGCTTCCAATGCCCAACGTAACACGCCTCCTACAGCTCAGGAGTTAGAGGCTACGAAGTTTCGGGATTTCTCTCGTGCCAGTCCACCAATATTTGAAGGGGTAATGGATCCTGAGTTAGTTCATGGCTGGCTTAGGAAATTGGAGCAGATTTTTTAGGACATCCCGTGCACTGAGCAACAGAAGGTTAAGTTTGCCTCTCGGAAGCTAGAGGGCGCTGCAGGAGAGTGGTGGGATACCACTAAGCCCCAGTTTGAGCGGGATATGGAACCAGTGACATGGAATAGGTTCAAGGAGGTATTCTTGGACAAATATTTCCCCTAGGAGTTGCAGGATCGAAAGGAAGCAGAGTTCATGGACTTGAAGCAGGGATCAATGACCGTGACTGAATACACGGCGAAGTTTGAGAAGCTTTGTCGATATTCACCGATGTACCGAATGAATCCAAGTGAAGGCTGGAAGTGCGCTAAATACCAACGAGGTCTGAAACCTGAGTTGAAGGTTTTTCTGAATGTAGCAGGTGTCCGTGTTTATGCTACTTTGGTGAACACTTGCTTGGCTCAGGAGGAAGCCAATAGGGATCTGGCTCAGGTGAGGAGTGACAGATTCAAGAGAAGGTTTGATGGTGCTGGCAGTTCCCAGAGTGAACCGAGAAAGCGGGGATCGTTTCAAGCAGCAGTAGGACGAGGTCGAGGTCAGTTTCCACCAAGGCCTCAACAAGGAACAGGTAGAGGACAGAGTCAGCCCAGAGAAGGGCCAGCAGGGACAGGATGTCAAGCATCGAGATCTCCGACAGTAGGTACTCCGAGCCGGGGCACGCCGGAGTCTCAGCCGCGATCAGATTCACGTACATCTTGCCCAAAGTGCTGCAAGGCGCATTCTGGAGAATGTCTGGCAGGTCAGGGAGTTTGCTTTAGGTGTGGCAAGACAGGGCATTTTGTCAGAGAATGTCCAGTAGCACCACCACCCACCCTACGTCAAGGCAGAGTATTCACTATGGCTGCTGAGGAAGGTAAGGAGAAAGAAGGTCTGATTTTGAGTAGTTGTACTATCTATGGAAAACCTTTGATTGTTTTGTATGATTCCAGAGCATCCCACTCCTTTATCTCTTATGCTTGTGTGAAGGAGTTACAGTTGTCTCTTAAGATACTGCCGTACACCCTTGCTGTATCTACTCCTACTGCGCCGCCAGTTAAGACATGTCAGGTTTGTCTGTGTTGCCCGCTTCAGCTGCAGGAACGAGAATTCATGGCTGATCTAATCTGTCTTCCCCTAGTAGGTTTGGATGTGGTACTAGGGATGGATTGGTTGAAGGCTAATCAGGCGGTCCTCGACTGTGCTAGGAAGTTGGTTACTTTTCCTTCTAGGGATATCAGTTCTGTAGCCTCAAAGGAGGAGTTGCCAATTTTCTATTTCTGTCAGTTAAGAGACCAAGGCTGTGTTTTCTTTGCATCGTCAGAAGTGGTAGTTGCCAAGCAGGAGGTTAAGGATATTCCGGTGGTTCGGGATTATCCGGATGTATTTCTTGATGATATTCCAGCGTTCCCACCGAAGCGGGAAGTAGAGTTCTCTATCGATCTAGTGCCTGGTGCTGGACCTATTTCTATTGCACCGTATCGTATGTCTCCGTTGGAATTGCAGGAATTGAAAAGGCAGTTAGAGGAGTTGATGGGGAAACAGTTCATACGGCCAAGTGCATCACCGTGGGGAG
This sequence comes from Nissolia schottii, assembly GCA_003254905.1. Taxonomy (NCBI): domain Eukaryota; kingdom Viridiplantae; phylum Streptophyta; class Magnoliopsida; order Fabales; family Fabaceae; genus Nissolia; species Nissolia schottii. Next base: position 25,649 of record QANU01069699.1, on the reverse strand, counting down.
CACTGGTGTTGTTTGTGAAGAAGAAAGATTGCACTATGAGAATGTGCGTCGATTATAGGCAATTGAACAAAGTGATGATTAAGAACAAGTATCCATTGCCTAGGATTGATGATCTTCTCGATCAGCTGAAGGGTGCTAAGATCTTTTCAAGGATTGACTTGCGGTCTGGCTATCATCAGATTAGAGTACGAGAGGAGGATATAGCTAAGACGGCATTCTGATCCCGGTATGGACATTATGAGTTTACAGTGATGTCTTTTAGTTTGACCAATGCTCCCGCGATTTTTATGGATTACATGCATAGGATCTTCCGTGAATATCTAGATGAGTGTGTCATTGTCTTTATTGATGACATTCTGGTGTACTCTAAGAATGAAGAAGAGCACACTAGGCATTTACAGATAGTACTGGAGATTCTAAGGGAGAAACAATTGTATGCCAAGCTCTCCAAGTGTGAGTTTTGGGCCACGAAAGTGCAGTTTTTGGGTCATGTGGTTTCAGATCAAGGCGTTTCAGTGGATCCTGGTAAGGTTGAAGCGGTCAGAACCTGGGAGAGACCTACTTCAGTTACCGAGCTACGGAGTTTTCTAGGATTTGCTGGTTATTACAGGAGGTTTATTCAGGGATTTTCACAGATTGCCTTGCTGTTGACGAAGCTGACGAGGAAAGGGCAAAGATGAATTGTTCTGCAGATTGTGAACGAAGTTTCTGCGAGCTAAAAGAGAGGTTGACCACCGCTCCAGTGCTAGTACTACCTGATCATCAGGAACCTTTTGAGGTCTACTGTGATGCGTCAGGTGCTGGACTAGGTTGTGTTCTGATGCAGCGACGTCAAGTGATAGCTTATGCCTCAAGACAGTTGAAACAGCATGAGGTAAACTATCCGACACATGACTTAGAATTGGCTGCGGTGGTATTTGCATTGAAGATTTGGAGACACTATTTATATGGAGTTCGATTTGAGGTGTATTCAGATCATAAAAGTTTGAAGTACCTGTTTGATCAGAAGGAGTTGAACATGCGTCAGAGGAGATGGATTGAATTCCTGAAGGATTATGATTTCAACCTCAATTATCACCCAGGGAAGGCTAATGTAGTAGCTGATGCATTGAGCCGGAAGTCTTTGCAGATGGCTCATATGATGGTACAGGAAGCAAAGTTATTAGAGGAGTTCCGTGACCTTAACCTGACTGTTGCACGTCAGCATGACAGGTTGACATTGTATCCTCTTCAAGTCAGTAGTGAATTTAAGCACCGAATAGTGGAGGCTCAGAAGAATTGCTAGGAGGATACTTGGTGCAAGTTTTGCAAAGCCGTTGAGGAGGATAAGATTAAAGAGGCGACTAGGGATACTGATGGGATCCTAAGATTTGATGGGCGTATTTGTGTGCCTAAGGAAGGTAGCTTAAGGGAGGATATGTTGCAAGAAGCTCACAAGAGTCAGTTCACGATGCATCCAGGTACTACTAAGATGTATCATGATCTTAAGCATATGTTCTGGTGGCCAGGGTTGAAGAGAGATGTTGAGGACTGGGTACAGAAATGCTTAGTTTGTCAGAAAGTGAAGATTGAGCATCAGAAACCACCAGGGCTGCTAAACCCTCCAGAAGTTCCCGAGTGGAAGTGGGAGGCCATAGCCATGGATTTTGTTTCAGGTTTGCCACGTACCCGAACTGGCGTTGATGCTATTTGGGTAATTATGGACATATTGACTAAGTCTGCTCACTTTATCCCAATCAAGATGACTTATTCATTGGAGAAGCTGGTACAGCTGTATATCAAGGAGGTGGTAAGATTGCATGGAGTACCATCTTCTATCATTTCAGATAGGGATCCTAGATTTACCTCCAGATTCTGGACTGCGTTTTAGAGAGCTTATGGATCGCAGTTGCACTTAAGTTCTGCATATCACCCTCAGTCTGATGGCCAGTCTGAACGTACTATTCAGACTTTGGAAGATATGCTGCGAGCTTGTGCACTTGATACACCAGGAAACTGGGAGGAAATATTGTCATTCGTGGAGTTTGCCTACAACAACAACTATCAAGCCAGTATTGGTATGGCTCCATTTGAAGCATTATATGGCCAGAAATGTTAGTCGCCGTTATGTTGGAATGATAGCAGGCAGTATCGTTGTCTAGGTCCAGAGGAGACCCGAGAGACAGAAGAATTAATGAAGTTGTTGCGCAAAAGAGGGCTTACGGCGCAAAGCCGGCAGAAGAGTTATGCAGACAACCGGAGAAGACCGCTTGGGTTCCAGGAGGGAGATCATGGGCAACAGGTATTGGGAGGTCATTGAAGATCAAGAAGCTGAACCCCCGATTCATTGGACCGTTCCAGATTCTAGACGTATTGGTCCGGTCGCCTACCGAATAGCTCTTCCACCAAACTTAGCCAATATCCATAATGTTTTCCATGTCTCTCAGTTGCGCAAGTATTATGCATCCCCTGACCATGTGTTGCAACCGGAACAGATACAGTTGAGAGAAGATTTGTCTTTACCGCTGACACCCCAGAAGATCATTGATCACAAGGTTCGCCAGACGAGACACAAGGAGATTTCGATGGTACGCGTGGTATGGACAAATGGAGAAGTTGAAGAGCACACATGGGAATTAGAAGCGGATATGAAGCAAGCTTATCCGGAGTTATTCTGAGAGGTATGGATCCATCTTTATCTTTCAATTTCGAGGACGAAGTTTTTCGAAGGGGGTGGAATGTAACAACCCGACTTTTTCTTTGAATTAAAATGCTATTTAAGGCAAAATTAAAAATATAATAATAAGGAAATGGCAAGATAAAATGAACTAAAATTCAAATATTAATTCCATTTTTGTAATATTAGTTAAAAAATTAATTCTTTGACGATCTCGTGACGTCCGGTGACGTTCGGATCGAAATTAGGGTTTTACTGTAATTTCTTTATGACACATAGGAGTCTGTAAAATATATTAATATGAAGATAAATGTAAGAATATGTCATCTAGGATTTTTATATTAACCGGGATAATTAATAGGTCACAACGGTATGCCCGGAATATTTTTAGGACGTCCGGACATAAACAATTAATGAACAAACATAACCTAAAATACACTAGGGCAAAATTGGAATTATGCATGGCCATGAGGCAAAGAAAAAACCCACGGCCAGCCTTCCCCATGCCAAGCCCGAAATTTCATCTCCCAAAACACATCACAGCTAATTCATTTCTTCTTCCTAAGTTCCAAGACTTATGCTCCTAAATTCACCAAGTTTCATCATCATCCTTTGTTCTTCATCATCATAGTTCATTCTCAAGGCCATCAAGAAGACAAGCTAACATCAAGAATTAGAGTTTCCCTTCAAGGAGAATCCAAGAGATCAAGTTCCAAAACCCTAAACTCCATAATCTAGGGTTTATGCTTGTCTTGACAAAGAAGAGTTCAAGCAAGCCATTAAGCTTCAAGCTCATCATCATAATTTATTCTTAAGTTCCTAAGGAAGGCAAAGCAAGCATAGTTGGTAAGTTTCATCACTTGGTGAAGAACCAAGCTTCCATGGCCATATTTACCCTAATTAGGTCAAGTTTTCATGTTAGGTCAAGGAATCCTCAAGTAAGCAAACAAGGCTTGGTTTCCTTTTCTCCTAGCAACAACAAGTTCTTGAAGAAGTGGGTAACTCTAGTTCCTCACCTCTTGAGGGTGGATGAGTGTTTGTGTATGTTATGTGCCTATTTGCTCATGTATGTGACTTATGGAATATGTAATGAAATATGTTAGAATTGATGCTAGGTTTAGGAAGACAATTCTGAAGGGTCTTGTGACCTGGATTAGATGTGATTATTATGCTTGAATTATGTGTGAGACTCATGTAGGGTGCCATGGAAGAGAAGGGAAGAAAATGGAAGAGAATGGCATTTCGGTTTGCATGTCTCGAACAGGGGTCGCTGAGCGACGCCTCAGGCACCGCTGAGCGAGACATGACTTACGTGGAAAGGTGAAAAGATATTTTTAAATTAAGGCGGTGGAAGAAGGCTCGAGAAAGTTTAATCGCTGAGCGATAAGGTTGGTACGCTGAGCAATGCAACCTTTATCGCTGAGCGCCAAGGTCCAAACCGCTGAGCGAACCTCAGTTTTCGCTGAGCGGCTTGAGACTAAGAAAAGCTGATGGTACCCTCTTGAGGCTCATAATATGGTATTTGATGCTGTATGATGATTGATGGCTGAATTGTATGCACGTATATGCTGTATGTTATGAATTAAGATGGAATATGCATGTTATTGGTAAATTATGTTGAAATATGTGATATGCCATGTACTCTGAGACACCTAGTTAAAGATATGATAATTAACTCTGAAATAAGGAAAGATGCTGAAATGAACCATAGGGAACAAGTATGCCATGCTGCAGGTACAAAATGCTGAATTACTGCTGAACTGCTGAATCAGGGCCAATGCCCAATACTGCTGAACTAGGGCCAATGCCCATACTGCTGAAACATGGCTATATGCCACATACTGAAAAGGGCTAAATGCCCCAATACTGAAATTGGCTATATGCCACATGCTGCTGAGGCCGTGATCACGAGAGCCAGATAACAAGCCCATTTCAGTAGGTCGGATAGACATACTGAAGATGGAAGCCCGCCACAGGTGGTGTCGAGATGGCATACCTGGAGGTGTGCGGTTACCACGCCTATGCATTGTCGTACGGGGGCAAGCTTAGGTGGGGGTACAATACCAGCCCACTGTCGAGGGGTCCCTAGGGGCACACGGCAGGTGGAAGCCCACCGCAGTAAGGTCAGGACAGTGTCGGCCTATACTGAGGGTGTGAGGTTATTCCGTCATACTAGTGTCAACAGAGGACATTATTATGGTGGGAATAACACCTATGCTGTTATACTGCTGTATTCTGCTGCACTGCTGTATTCTGTTATGCTGTTAAATGCTGTTACTCTGTTACATTCTGCTGGACATGTTATGCTGCTCATTCTGTCATGGTTATGTTGATGATTCTGTGATATGTATTCTGCTGAATTCTGTTATGTTTATATTCTGCTGAATTCTGTTATGTCTGTATTCTGCTGAATTCTGCTATGTCTGTATTGGATGATGTGATGTTTATTCTGATGACTCGGTTATGCTGAATGTATTCTGATTACATGCCGTTATTCAATTCAATTTCTGCTGTTATGCCGTACCGTCAAGAGCACGCTCGAGACGGTTAAGTATATTCACGAACTGTTAATCAGCACGAGAATGTAGTAAGCAAGAATAGTTCCCATGTCACATGTTAATGCTGCTAAAGCCGTTCAGATAGGCAAGATAATAAATAGTAGGCTGATTAGTATGTATGTTCACTAGAGATCTCTGAGCGGCCTGAAGTCCGACATAATCTGATGTACGACTCAGGAACTAAGGTTATTTCCACTGAGAACCTACCGTTCTCATTCCCCACTGTTTTATGACTTCAGGTACAGAAGAGGATGAATCATATTTTGAGGATGCAGAAGAGCCGCCAGATGAGCCATGAGCGGCTAGGAGATAGATAGAGTGTTATGTTTTGCCAAGGGCTTACTGAGTAGCATTCCAGTAGTCCTTGTGTTTTGATGCTGTATATGCTGGATTTTGTATTTGATGTTTTGATCTATGTACATATTATGTATACAGTGATATGACTTTGTATGGTGGACCCACTGAGTGTATATTATATGTTCTATTTCTCATTATGCTATCCGCTTTGTTATTATATTTGTTTATTCCAAACGCATGGCTCTATTTTATTATTAATGTGATACAAGTACAAGTTTAAAACGGGTCCTTATTTTATGAGCAATGACTACTTTCAAAAGATAACTATGGACTAAGGTATTCCGACCAGGTAGACAACAACCTAGTGAGCTTTGTTTACTACGTACGAGTAGACAGTTAGCTAGGGTGTTTCATTTGGTATCAGAGCAGTTTGGTCCAAAAGAGCCTGAGGACTGAGCTGCACTATGCTTTCGGGCATGATTACGGTGTAGGTTTTAGTTAAGTGGTATGTGCTAAGTTCCTGTGTACTTGCCTTTCTTGAGACTGATCACCTCGAATTATGCAGGTACGACATATTAGATATGCCACCCCGCCGAAACCCTACACAACGTACTCCAGAGTCCCCAGACCTTGCCAATGTTCTGCGGGAGATAGCTCAGGCTACGGCATTGATGGCTGCTTCCAATGCCCAACGTAACACGCCTCCTACAGCTCAGGAGTTAGAGGCTATGAAGTTTCGGGATTTCTCTCGTGCTAATCCACCAATATTTGAAGGGGTAATGGATCCTGAGTTAGTTCATGGCTGGCTTAGGAAATTGGAGCAGATTTTTGAGGACATCCCGTGCACTGAGCATATTTTATGAATAAGTGACGAGTAAAGAAATTTTAAAAATGGTCCATATTTTCCTTAATCTGGTATTTTTGAAAGATAATAAAGGACTATAAGTAATCCCACCAAACGAGCAACAACCTGGTGACCATTGCGTACTACTCGAGGGTATGCAGTTAGCTAAGGTGTTACAGTTGGTATCAGAGCAGTTTAGTCCTACGTGAGCCTATGGACTGAGCTGCACTATGCTTCCAAGCATGAATTACGGTGTATACTCTACTAAGTTGTGTGTGCTGAGATATGCGTACTTGCTTTTCCTGAGCCTGATCAACTCGGGATATGTGCAGGTACAATAGAGCAGCCATGCCACCTCGTCGGGATCCTACACAGCGAGTAGATGAGTCTGCAGGTCTTACAGACCTAATCCATGCCTTGGCCCGAGTGGCTGACCGCATGGCAGAGGCATCAAGTCCGAGAAATACAGCACCAACCCCGCCGCCACCACCAGCCCCCACCGAACAAGAGCTGGCATCCAGGAAGCTCACGGAGTTCTTGAGAATAAACCCCCTATCTTCAACGGAGGTATGGATCCAGATCAAGTTCATTCTTGGCTGAGAAAGATGGAGCAGATCTTCCAAGTCATCTCTTACACAGAAGCACAGAGGGTGTGGTTTGCATCCCGCAGGCTAGAAGGTGCAACCGGAGGATGGTGGGATGTGACACAGCCCTTGCTGGAGAGAGAGGGATTCCAATTCCATGGAATCGGTTTCCTACAGCCTTCTTGAACAAGTATTTTCCCGGTGAGCTAAGGGACCAGAAGGAGGCGAAATTTCTTGATCTGAAACAGGGACGAATGACAGTCACAGAATACACAACGACGTTTGAGAAGCTATGCAGATATTCTCGCACGTATCAGATGTACCCTAATGAAGCATGGAAATGTGCTAAGTACCAGAGGGGATTGAGGTCCGATTTGCAGCAGTTCATCAACATGTTGGGGATTCAGGATTATGCCTTACTGGTCAACAAGTGTCTGGCGCAAGAAGTCGCGCTGAAGTGTGTGGCAGATGAAAGGAACGAGCGGTATAAGAGGAGGCTTGAGGGACAAGGCAGCTCACAGCAGGAGCAAAGGAAAAGGGGACCAATCCAAGCCCCGACCTTCCCCAGGGCTAAGGGACCGTATCAGATGCCCCCACCGCAATGAGGAGGAAGACCGCAGGGACCGTCCAGACCAGTACAGCCCAGGAACGAGCCGCCAGCAGTTAGGCCGCCCCAGAAGAGTGGTGTTGTGAGGAGTTCCAGACAAGAGGCCCGAGGAACTCAGCCAAGCCAGGCGCCCAGGCCGCCGTGCCCGAAATGTGGAAGACCCCACCTGGGAGAATGCTATGCGGGAAGAACATATGCTTTAGGTGTGGAAAGGAGGGACACATTGCCAGATACTGCCCAGGAATTCCACCGCCAGTTCAGTAACAAGGACGGGTTTTCACCTTGTCTGGGGAAGAGGCAGAGGATGCAGAAGGTCTGATCATGGGTAGGTGTACGATGATGGGTAATACTTTGACTATATTGTATGATTCAGGGGCATCGCACTCCTTCATTTCCTATGATAGTGTCAGGAAGCTGAACCTATCGCCCGTAGCACTACCCTATACATTGAGGGTGTCTACTCCTATCGTTCCACCTATTGAGACGTGCCGAGTATGTCTCCAGTGTCAACTCCAGTTACAGGATCGGATGTTCTTAGCTGACCTCATATGCTTACCCTTAGTGGGCTTCGATGTCATTCTAGGAATGGATTGGTTGCGTGACAACCAGTTGATCTTGGATTGCGCTAAGAAACTAGTAACCTTTCCTTCTGTGGTTCTAACCACGCCACCCTCTAAGGAAGAGTCAGTAGTTTTGTACTGCTGTCCATTAGAGAACCAGAGCTTTATCTTCCTGGCTTCGTCAGAGGTGGAGGCAAAGCAAGACGTGATGCGCATTCCGGTAGTATGCGAGTACCCGGACGTATTCCCTAATGACATTCCGGAGTTTCCCCCCGAAAAGAGAAGTGGAATTCTCCATTAGTTTGGTTCTGGGAGCTGGACCAATCTCAATGGCACCGTACCGTATGTCCACGGTAGAGCTGCAGGCGCTGAAAAAGTAGCTGGAGGAATTATTGGACAAGCGGTTTATTCGACCTAGTGCATCACCATGGGGGGCTCCAGTGTTGTTCGTGAAGAAGAAAGATGGCTCGATGAGGCTGTGCATTGATTACCGGCAACTGAACAAGGTCACGATCAAGAACAAGTACCCGTTACCGAGGATAGATGATTTGATGGATCAACTGAGAGGAGCTAAGGTGTTCTCAAGGATTGATTTATGCTCAGGCTACCATCAGATACGGGTCTCAGATGAAGACATTCCCAAGACGGCTTTCAAGACTCGCTATGGTCACTATGAGTTCACCATGATGTCGTTCGGGTTGACTAATGCCCCTACGATTTTCATGGACTACATGAATCGGATCTTCAGGTCGTACTTGGACGAATACGTGATAGTCTTCATAAATGATATTTTGATATACTCGAAGACTGAGGAGGATCACGCCAAGCATCTCAAGTTGGTTTTGGACGTCTTGAGAGAGAAGAAGTTGTATGCTAAACTGTCTAAATACGAGTTCTGGACCAAGGAGGTGAAGTTCTTGGGACACGTGGTGACGGGGCAGGGGATCTCGGTGGATCCGAGTAAAGTTGCGGCTGTGATAGAAAGGGAGTGACCTACCACAGTTACAGAGATCAAGAGCTTTTAGGGCTTTGCGGGCTATTACCGTAGGTTCGTCAAGGGGTTTTCTCAGATGGCGCTACCCCTTACCAAGCTCACCTGCAAGGAAGTTAAGATCGAGTGGTCGCCAGAATGTGAGGAGAGCTTCTGTAAGCTCAAGGAGAAGTTGACCACCGCTCCTGTACTGATTCTTCCAGATCCGCACACACCGTATGAGGTGTACTGTGATGCCTCGAGGATGGGACTTGGATGTGTACTCATGCAGAACCGCCAAGTGGTGGCTTGTGCCTCCAGACAGCTGAGACCCCACGAGGCGAACTATCCGACGCATGACTTGGAATTGGCAGCTGTGGTGTTCGCATTGAAGATATGGCGGCACTATCTTTGTGGTGTCCGATTGGAGGTATTTTCCAATCACAAGAGCCTGCGGTATCTCTTTGATCAGAAAGAGTTGAATATGAGGCAGAGGAGGTGGATGGAGTTTCTGAAGGACTTTGACTTTGGTCTAAACTACCATCCCAGGAAGGCGAATGTGGTAGCGGATGCACTAAGCAGAAAGGCGTTGCACATGGCTCAGATGATGGTAGAAGAGTCCAAACTGCTGGAAAAGTTTTGGGACCTTAGCTTGGGAGTTATTCGACGAGATGGCAACATCAAGCTAGGCCCGCTACAAATTACTAGCAGTTTCAAGCAAAGAATAGCCGAGGCTTAAGAGCATTGTCAGGAAGACCTCTGGCAAAGGTTCGTCAAGGCCGTGAAAGGGGGGCAAAGTCAAAGAAGCTTCAGTGGACAGTGATGAGATCATCCGCTTCAGCAACCGAGTTTGCGTACCCGACGAAGGCACTCTGCAGAGAGACATTTTGAATGAAGGTCACAAGGGCAAGTTCACTATGCACCCAGCCATCACCAAAATGTATCACGATCTGAAGCAGATGTTTTGGTGGCCAGGTTTGAAGCAAGATGTGGAAGAATGGGTACAGAAGTGTCTGGTATGTCAGAAGGCGAAGGTAGAACACCAGAAGCCTCCAGGACTGTTGACTCCCCCGGAAGTGCCAGAATGGAAATGGGACGTTATCTCTATGGATTTCGTGTCAGGATTGCCACGCACGGCGAGAAATGTGGACGCCATTTGGGTGATATTGACAGACTCACCAAGTCTGCCCATTTTCTTCCTGTGAGGATGAATTACCCGTTGGAGAAATTGGTGCAACTGTACATAAAGGAAGTGGTGAGATTACACGGCGTACCCTCATCCATTATATCAGATAGGGATCCACGGTTTACGTCCCAGTTTTGGACGGCTTTTCAGAAAGCGTATAGGACTCAGTTGTTGTTGAGAACGACATATCATCCACAAACCGATGGACAGACGGAGAGAACGATTCAGACTTTAGAAGACATGTTGAGGGCATGCGCGCTGGATTCACCTAGGTATTGGGATGAGTTGTTACCGTTCATAGAGTTCGCCTACAACAACAGTTACCATGCTAGCATTGGCATGGCCCCCTTTGAAGCACTGTAAGGCCGGAAGTGTCTGTCACCCCTCTGTTGGAATGATGGTTGTGAGTACAGATACTTGGGACCCGAAGAGACCCAAGATGCTGAGGAGTGCATACAGCGAATCAGACAGTGGGTTCTCACAGCGCAAAGTCGTCAGAAGAGCTACGCTGACGTTCGGAGAAGACCATGTGTTTTTGAAGGTTACTTCTACTACAGGCATTGGGAGGGCCATAAAGGTTAAGAAGCTAAGTCCCCGACTCATTGTACCCTTCCAGATCTTGGAACGTGTTGGGCCAGTGGCATACCAGATAGCTCTACCACCGAACCTGGCAAATGTTCATGCTGTCTTTCACGTATCTCAGTTGAGGAGGTATTATGCTTCTCCAGATCATGTGCTCGAGCCAGAGAAGATCATATTGAGAGAAGATCTCGCCTTACCGTTGATGCCGCAAAAGATCATTGACCACAAGACCCGGAAGACTCGCAACAAGGAGATCCCGATGGTTCGAGTTATCTAGGAGAACGGGAAGGTCGATGAACAAACATGTGAGCTGGAGGAAGACATGAAGGCGGCTTACCCAGAGCTCTTCTCATGTACGAAATTTCGAGGACGAAATTTTTCTAAGGGGGTGGAATGTAACATCCCGCTCATTCCCTAGTGAAAATTTCCCCGATATACTGTTCGTAGAGCATCCTGTGTAGGTTAACATGCAAAAATTAATAGAAATTAATCGGTTTAGTTTCTTGAAATTCTGATGACACTCAAAGGGTTCCTTATGACCCTTAGAATTTAGCGGAAAAATCAAATCGTCGGAAAAACGGAGTTCCGCTCACTTTCGAACGATTCCGCAGACACTAGAACAGTCCCGTCTGGCCCCGTTTAGCCACTAGAACTGAGGAGTGGGCCCCAATCTTGGGAAACCATACCTTATGGGAGAAAAGATGATAAAACCCCTAGAGCAACCCCAAACAGCTACTAGGAAGCTTTAGCGATCGCGGAAACACCAATGGAACGGTCTTGTTCGCACACCGACGAGAGATAATAGATCAAAGGTATCTGTGAAAAATACTCCCCCGAAGAGAAATTCACAAATTCCTTGAAGTAATCATACCTTTAGGAAGAGGGGAATTAGAGGATCGCGACGGTATAAGCGGAATATTTTTCAGACGACCGTGCGCGACGCACCGGGACTGCGAACGACCAAAAACGAGCGAAACGGGACCGGGTGGGCCCCACACCTGCATTGACCACGTGCTTGACTCAGATTTCAAGGATAAATAATTAAAAATTCAATTACTATTCATTGATTTGACCTGATGTGAACTTAGGATTATCCAAATTAATTAATTAATTAAGAAATAAAATTAAAAAGGGTATTTTGGTAATTTTGGGAAACATTGAGGACCAATCTGCCCCCAAAACCCACGGCTCCCCTCTCTATAAATAGCCCCATGTTCATTCATTTTTTCACATATTCTCCAACTTGCCAAAACTCTGCCGAAAAATCGTTCGGTTCCGAAGTACTGCTGAAATCAGGAGACTGGTTCAGGAGGCAACAAACCCAGGGATCCTACATCTCTTCCACTCTTTCCAACCTTCTTTGCAGCTCCAAGAAACTGGGTAAACTTGGCTTGCTCATCTCCTTGGAGCTTATGTTTGTTTATGTTTGATTTTGATGATTATGTAAACTATGATGAGTTATGTTAGAAATGTTATGCTAGGACTTAGGAGTGATTTTGAAGGGTCTTGTAACCTAGACTAGATAGGATTTTAAGGGTTGGAAAATGTGTGAAAACCTCAAGAAGGACCCATGGACAAAGCGGGAAAGAAAGGAAGAAAAACAAAGGTGTAGGTTTCAGCCTCGCCCAGGTACTGCTGAGCGGCCTCATGAGCTTTTGAGCGGACTCATAAACAGCTGAGCGGGACTGGACTCCACTGAGCGAATGGAACAGAAAACATTTTTTTGACACGTGGACTATAAGGCACTGAGCGGCCATCAGGCACCGCTAAGCGGCCTAGGGCTGAAACCTAAGGATAAGGATGAAAAATATTTTTGAAGTGTGAAAACTTTCAGGGACCGCTGAGCGGACCACATGGGCACTGAGCGGCCTGAAACTTAACCATTTTTACGAAACAAGGTTTATGAAAGTTGTCTGGGGCACACATTTCCAACACTTATTAAGCTGACTGATATGCATGAAGTATGCTTATGATGATGTATGAGGAACATTTCATGAGGTATGTTTATGATGATGTATGTAGAACATTTCATGAGGTATGTTTATGATGATGTATGTGGAACATTTCATATAGATGATTTATGAGTAGAATGATTATAATGTCATGCATCATGAGGACAGGGTTGTCATGTAAGTGTTAGGACAACCTTAGAGAACTAGAGGTTAATCACCTAATATGTAAGGAATATAATTGAAACTAGGGAATAAGTATGTAGTTATATGATAGGAATCCTTTCTCTTGGCACGTCTACAGACACACCCCCCTCACCAGTCCCAAAAGGGTGGATTGGTTAATGAGGTTCATGGCATTATGATGAGATATGATGAGCTATGATGAGATATGCTAATGAGAAATGATGAGATGTGATGATGAGATATGAGTCCCCGCTTGGTTACGTCAAAAGGGTACGGACCCCCACCTCCCTACTTATAGGAAGGGTAGCCCACTTGATTGACTATGATGGTCACAGACCCCATCGGTGGATCGTAACCATTCTGGTGTGAGCGCAGCCAGGTCGCCGTCAAGCTGGGAACAGAAGTGGTTGTAGTCGTAGGCCACGGCTACATGGGCGTCGGACTAAGTAAAGCAAGAAGGGCGCTAACCCGGGTGAGCCGGTATGCGTAAGAGATCCCCATGTTCCCCAAGCATGATTATATGATGAATGAGTTACATGAGTATATGATGAATGAGTTTATGATGCATAAGTATATGATAATGTATGTAAGTCTATGTAGTCATCAAGAGAACGCTCGAGATGGCCTATGTATGTATGCGAAGTAAAGATAATGAGCACGAGAACTTAGCTAGAAAGACTAGTTCCCTAGTCACGTAGTAAAGTAGATAAAGCCATTCAAGACTTTAGGCCAGATAATAATCAGTAGGATGTTAGTATGCATGTTCACTTAGAAACACCTGAGCGGCCTGGTTCATAAGTGAGAAAAAGAAATATCCCACACCAAGGTAACCACTGAGGACACATGTTCTCACCCCCACTCGCTTATGCTTCCAGGAGCAGGCGAAGACTACCAGGGCTACGAGGAGCCTCATGAGGAGCCGCCCGTTGAGCAGTAGAAGACCGAGGATGGCCAGCTTAGTTTAGCACCAGATGCGCATTTTGATATGTATTTAGACGTGTATTTTGATGTATGTATATGACTCATGTAAGTAACTTATTATATTACACTACTGTTGATGTAAATGCTTGTGATAGACCTCGTTTGTTTATGTAAATATTTATGAATGAATATCAGTTGTAAGCCATGAGCTCTAGCGCTTGTATTATATGTTTTGATTCACACGCGGCTCATATTTTATAAATAAGTGACGAGTAAAGAAATTTTAAAAATGGTCCATATTTTCCTTAATCTGGTATTTTTGAAAGATAATAAAGGACTATAAGTAATCCCACCAAACGAGCAACAACCTAGTGAGCATTGCGTACTACTCGAGGGTATGCAGTTAGCTAGGGTGTTACATCACACATAATCACATATTTCACATAACCACATAATAAGCTTCGGTGCGCGTCCACTTATAACCGTGCCCATTTTAATTATAAGCTTCCTCGCACCTCCACTTATGTATAGTTATATATCAATTAGAGCACATACTCAAGCTCAACCCCCCATAACGGTGGCCGACCGCCACAAGCTTCCTTTCTGTCTCAGTACCATGAGGACTAGGTAGTGCTTAACCTCAGTAGCTCACGATAGGAGAGTCCATCCTTATGCTAGGGATGGCGAGGGGATCCTACCCCGTCCTTATGCTAGGGACGAGATATACCCAGGGTTCAGCTTGCCTTTCCTGCCGGCTAGTGGCACAGCTAGGAAAAGAATCCTTTAACATCATTATCCTTCCTTTCCTTTTTGGGACTTAGTGACGTCATGGCCTGTTCCTTTTTCTTTTCCTTTCCTTTTATTTCCCTTCCTTTCCTTTCCTTTCATAAATCCATTTCCATGACACATAATCACATAAAACATACATCAATACAGTCCATTCCAGTCAACAATCTATGCCTTTTAAACATAAATCCTCGGTTCATAACAATTAACATGCTTAGTAAGATTTGTAGGTCCATGGATAATTGCAAGCAACATAAGAAGTTATGTTTAAGAAAAGTTTTTGCGTGCGGAAAGGATAATTTTTGAAATGGGGAGTTTGACTTCAATCAGACCGCTCAGCGCCTAGGGTACGCCGCTCAGCGCCTCACAGGCCGCTCAGCGGGAACCCTGGCAGCTCAGCGTCCTCTGACGAAATTCAGCTCCTAATTCCTACAATTTTCCATGTTCTACAAGGTTTCTAACCATCAATCCTTAAAGCATTAATTCCATTATTCATGATCCATTCCTAACAACAATAAGCATACTTTTCATGTTCCAAAAATCATTATCATCACAAGTTCATACTTTCCTAAACTCTGTTCATGAAGCATATAGCATATCTGGCACATATAACACATATTCACATAGCAATTCATCAAAGAGGATCTACATAGCAAGAAACCTAACATATAAGTATCATATGAATATCATCAAGCATCTTAGACCACATAGACAGTGATTATGTCAGGTTTACCCATTTTTCTCGGTTCTGACATTCCTGTTGGCTCCTAGCTTGCTTTGACGCCTCCTAGCTCCTCTTGGCTGAGTTTCCTTAAGCTTTCCTTAGAGATTTTGAGGGTTCTTTTTGGGTTTAGGTTAGGGGATTCCTAAAGGAAGTGAACTGGGTTTAGGGCAGACAGTGTCTGGGTCCTGGGTTTGACAGAACAACAGTCGATCGGGCAAATAGACAGAGTTCTGGCAAGGTTTCCAATTTTCCTACACAATTTCAATTTTGGGGGGGTATTTATAGCCCAAGGGCTGATGGCCAATTTCCCATTTTTCCCTTGGCCCAAAATTACCAAAATGCCATTATTAATTTAATTTTCTAATTATTTAATTAGTTTGGATAATTAAGAGGTCACATCGGCTCACATCAATGAATATTAACCCTTATTTTATTATTTTTCTTGAAAAATCTGCCTCCCCCACGTGCTCAAACCTCCGGAGAAGTATTTTTCACAGATACCTTCGATACACCGTCAAGCTCCTGCGACCGCAAACAGTTGTTCTACTTGCGTTTCCGCGATCGCCTCTTCTCGCCTATTTTTCCTAATGAAGTTTTGGGACTTCCAGAGACTTTTTCGCGGTACAGGTTGCATTTCCAGAGACTTGGGACTCTCTGCTCAGTTCTACTGGCCAAATGGGGTTGTTCTAGTATCTGCGAAATTGTCCGAAACCGAACCGAATTTTGTTTTTCTGACACTTCAGGTTTTCCGTCCATCTCTAGGGGTCGAGAGGAATCATTTGAGCGTCAGCAGAATTTATCAAAACCAAACAGAATAATTTCTTCTGATCTCTACAGGATAATACACACAAAAGGCTCTGCGAACAGTTATTTAGGGAAATTTTCACTAAGAGTGGGATGTTACAGNGTACCCGTTACCGAGGATAGATGATTTGATGGATCAACTGAGAGGAGCTAAGGTGTTCTCAAGGATTGATTTATGCTCAGGCTACCATCAGATACGGGTCTCAGATGAAGACATTCCCAAGACGGCTTTCAAGACTCGCTATGGTCACTATGAGTTCACCATGATGTCGTTCGGGTTGACTAATGCCCCTACGATTTTCATGGACTACATGAATCGGATCTTCAGGTCGTACTTGGACGAATACGTGATAGTCTTCATAAATGATATTTTGATATACTCGAAGACTGAGGAGGATCACGCCAAGCATCTCAAGTTGGTTTTGGACGTCTTGAGAGAGAAGAAGTTGTATGCTAAACTGTCTAAATACGAGTTCTGGACCAAGGAGGTGAAGTTCTTGGGACACGTGGTGACGGGGCAGGGGATCTCGGTGGATCCGAGTAAAGTTGCGGCTGTGATAGAAAGGGAGTGACCTACCACAGTTACAGAGATCAAGAGCTTTTAGGGCTTTGCGGGCTATTACCGTAGGTTCGTCAAGGGGTTTTCTCAGATGGCGCTACCCCTTACCAAGCTCACCTGCAAGGAAGTTAAGATCGAGTGGTCGCCAGAATGTGAGGAGAGCTTCTGTAAGCTCAAGGAGAAGTTGACCACCGCTCCTGTACTGATTCTTCCAGATCCGCACACACCGTATGAGGTGTACTGTGATGCCTCGAGGATGGGACTTGGATGTGTACTCATGCAGAACCGCCAAGTGGTGGCTTGTGCCTCCAGACAGCTGAGACCCCACGAGGCGAACTATCCGACGCATGACTTGGAATTGGCAGCTGTGGTGTTCGCATTGAAGATATGGCGGCACTATCTTTGTGGTGTCCGATTGGAGGTATTTTCCAATCACAAGAGCCTGCGGTATCTCTTTGATCAGAAAGAGTTGAATATGAGGCAGAGGAGGTGGATGGAGTTTCTGAAGGACTTTGACTTTGGTCTAAACTACCATCCCAGGAAGGCGAATGTGGTAGCGGATGCACTAAGCAGAAAGGCGTTGCACATGGCTCAGATGATGGTAGAAGAGTCCAAACTGCTGGAAAAGTTTTGGGACCTTAGCTTGGGAGTTATTCGACGAGATGGCAACATCAAGCTAGGCCCGCTACAAATTACTAGCAGTTTCAAGCAAAGAATAGCCGAGGCTTAAGAGCATTGTCAGGAAGACCTCTGGCAAAGGTTCGTCAAGGCCGTGAAAGGGGGGCAAAGTCAAAGAAGCTTCAGTGGACAGTGATGAGATCATCCGCTTCAGCAACCGAGTTTGCGTACCCGACGAAGGCACTCTGCAGAGAGACATTTTGAATGAAGGTCACAAGGGCAAGTTCACTATGCACCCAGCCATCACCAAAATGTATCACGATCTGAAGCAGATGTTTTGGTGGCCAGGTTTGAAGCAAGATGTGGAAGAATGGGTACAGAAGTGTCTGGTATGTCAGAAGGCGAAGGTAGAACACCAGAAGCCTCCAGGACTGTTGACTCCCCCGGAAGTGCCAGAATGGAAATGGGACGTTATCTCTATGGATTTCGTGTCAGGATTGCCACGCACGGCGAGAAATGTGGACGCCATTTGGGTGATATTGACAGACTCACCAAGTCTGCCCATTTTCTTCCTGTGAGGATGAATTACCCGTTGGAGAAATTGGTGCAACTGTACATAAAGGAAGTGGTGAGATTACACGGCGTACCCTCATCCATTATATCAGATAGGGATCCACGGTTTACGTCCCAGTTTTGGACGGCTTTTCAGAAAGCGTATAGGACTCAGTTGTTGTTGAGAACGACATATCATCCACAAACCGATGGACAGACGGAGAGAACGATTCAGACTTTAGAAGACATGTTGAGGGCATGCGCGCTGGATTCACCTAGGTATTGGGATGAGTTGTTACCGTTCATAGAGTTCGCCTACAACAACAGTTACCATGCTAGCATTGGCATGGCCCCCTTTGAAGCACTGTAAGGCCGGAAGTGTCTGTCACCCCTCTGTTGGAATGATGGTTGTGAGTACAGATACTTGGGACCCGAAGAGACCCAAGATGCTGAGGAGTGCATACAGCGAATCAGACAGTGGGTTCTCACAGCGCAAAGTCGTCAGAAGAGCTACGCTGACGTTCGGAGAAGACCATGTGTTTTTGAAGGTTACTTCTACTACAGGCATTGGGAGGGCCATAAAGGTTAAGAAGCTAAGTCCCCGACTCATTGTACCCTTCCAGATCTTGGAACGTGTTGGGCCAGTGGCATACCAGATAGCTCTACCACCGAACCTGGCAAATGTTCATGCTGTCTTTCACGTATCTCAGTTGAGGAGGTATTATGCTTCTCCAGATCATGTGCTCGAGCCAGAGAAGATCATATTGAGAGAAGATCTCGCCTTACCGTTGATGCCGCAAAAGATCATTGACCACAAGACCCGGAAGACTCGCAACAAGGAGATCCCGATGGTTCGAGTTATCTAGGAGAACGGGAAGGTCGATGAACAAACATGTGAGCTGGAGGAAGACATGAAGGCGGCTTACCCAGAGCTCTTCTCATGTACGAAATTTCGAGGACGAAATTTTTCTAAGGGGGTGGAATGTAACATCCCGCTCATTCCCTAGTGAAAATTTCCCCGATATACTGTTCGTAGAGCATCCTGTGTAGGTTAACATGCAAAAATTAATAGAAATTAATCGGTTTAGTTTCTTGAAATTCTGATGACACTCAAAGGGTTCCTTATGACCCTTAGAATTTAGCGGAAAAATCAAATCGTCGGAAAAACGGAGTTCCGCTCACTTTCGAACGATTCCGCAGACACTAGAACAGTCCCGTCTGGCCCCGTTTAGCCACTAGAACTGAGGAGTGGGCCCCAATCTTGGGAAACCATACCTTATGGGAGAAAAGATGATAAAACCCCTAGAGCAACCCCAAACAGCTACTAGGAAGCTTTAGCGATCGCGGAAACACCAATGGAACGGTCTTGTTCGCACACCGACGAGAGATAATAGATCAAAGGTATCTGTGAAAAATACTCCCCCGAAGAGAAATTCACAAATTCCTTGAAGTAATCATACCTTTAGGAAGAGGGGAATTAGAGGATCGCGACGGTATAAGCGGAATATTTTTCAGACGACCGTGCGCGACGCACCGGGACTGCGAACGACCAAAAACGAGCGAAACGGGACCGGGTGGGCCCCACACCTGCATTGACCACGTGCTTGACTCAGATTTCAAGGATAAATAATTAAAAATTCAATTACTATTCATTGATTTGACCTGATGTGAACTTAGGATTATCCAAATTAATTAATTAATTAAGAAATAAAATTAAAAAGGGTATTTTGGTAATTTTGGGAAACATTGAGGACCAATCTGCCCCCAAAACCCACGGCTCCCCTCTCTATAAATAGCCCCATGTTCATTCATTTTTTCACATATTCTCCAACTTGCCAAAACTCTGCCGAAAAATCGTTCGGTTCCGAAGTACTGCTGAAATCAGGAGACTGGTTCAGGAGGCAACAAACCCAGGGATCCTACATCTCTTCCACTCTTTCCAACCTTCTTTGCAGCTCCAAGAAACTGGGTAAACTTGGCTTGCTCATCTCCTTGGAGCTTATGTTTGTTTATGTTTGATTTTGATGATTATGTAAACTATGATGAGTTATGTTAGAAATGTTATGCTAGGACTTAGGAGTGATTTTGAAGGGTCTTGTAACCTAGACTAGATAGGATTTTAAGGGTTGGAAAATGTGTGAAAACCTCAAGAAGGACCCATGGACAAAGCGGGAAAGAAAGGAAGAAAAACAAAGGTGTAGGTTTCAGCCTCGCCCAGGTACTGCTGAGCGGCCTCATGAGCTTTTGAGCGGACTCATAAACAGCTGAGCGGGACTGGACTCCACTGAGCGAATGGAACAGAAAACATTTTTTTGACACGTGGACTATAAGGCACTGAGCGGCCATCAGGCACCGCTAAGCGGCCTAGGGCTGAAACCTAAGGATAAGGATGAAAAATATTTTTGAAGTGTGAAAACTTTCAGGGACCGCTGAGCGGACCACATGGGCACTGAGCGGCCTGAAACTTAACCATTTTTACGAAACAAGGTTTATGAAAGTTGTCTGGGGCACACATTTCCAACACTTATTAAGCTGACTGATATGCATGAAGTATGCTTATGATGATGTATGAGGAACATTTCATGAGGTATGTTTATGATGATGTATGTAGAACATTTCATGAGGTATGTTTATGATGATGTATGTGGAACATTTCATATAGATGATTTATGAGTAGAATGATTATAATGTCATGCATCATGAGGACAGGGTTGTCATGTAAGTGTTAGGACAACCTTAGAGAACTAGAGGTTAATCACCTAATATGTAAGGAATATAATTGAAACTAGGGAATAAGTATGTAGTTATATGATAGGAATCCTTTCTCTTGGCACGTCTACAGACACACCCCCCTCACCAGTCCCAAAAGGGTGGATTGGTTAATGAGGTTCATGGCATTATGATGAGATATGATGAGCTATGATGAGATATGCTAATGAGAAATGATGAGATGTGATGATGAGATATGAGTCCCCGCTTGGTTACGTCAAAAGGGTACGGACCCCCACCTCCCTACTTATAGGAAGGGTAGCCCACTTGATTGACTATGATGGTCACAGACCCCATCGGTGGATCGTAACCATTCTGGTGTGAGCGCAGCCAGGTCGCCGTCAAGCTGGGAACAGAAGTGGTTGTAGTCGTAGGCCACGGCTACATGGGCGTCGGACTAAGTAAAGCAAGAAGGGCGCTAACCCGGGTGAGCCGGTATGCGTAAGAGATCCCCATGTTCCCCAAGCATGATTATATGATGAATGAGTTACATGAGTATATGATGAATGAGTTTATGATGCATAAGTATATGATAATGTATGTAAGTCTATGTAGTCATCAAGAGAACGCTCGAGATGGCCTATGTATGTATGCGAAGTAAAGATAATGAGCACGAGAACTTAGCTAGAAAGACTAGTTCCCTAGTCACGTAGTAAAGTAGATAAAGCCATTCAAGACTTTAGGCCAGATAATAATCAGTAGGATGTTAGTATGCATGTTCACTTAGAAACACCTGAGCGGCCTGGTTCATAAGTGAGAAAAAGAAATATCCCACACCAAGGTAACCACTGAGGACACATGTTCTCACCCCCACTCGCTTATGCTTCCAGGAGCAGGCGAAGACTACCAGGGCTACGAGGAGCCTCATGAGGAGCCGCCCGTTGAGCAGTAGAAGACCGAGGATGGCCAGCTTAGTTTAGCACCAGATGCGCATTTTGATATGTATTTAGACGTGTATTTTGATGTATGTATATGACTCATGTAAGTAACTTATTATATTACACTACTGTTGATGTAAATGCTTGTGATAGACCTCGTTTGTTTATGTAAATATTTATGAATGAATATCAGTTGTAAGCCATGAGCTCTAGCGCTTGTATTATATGTTTTGATTCACACGCGGCTCATATTTTATAAATAAGTGACGAGTAAAGAAATTTTAAAAATGGTCCATATTTTCCTTAATCTGGTATTTTTGAAAGATAATAAAGGACTATAAGTAATCCCACCAAACGAGCAACAACCTAGTGAGCATTGCGTACTACTCGAGGGTATGCAGTTAGCTAGGGTGTTACATCACACATAATCACATATTTCACATAACCACATAATAAGCTTCGGTGCGCGTCCACTTATAACCGTGCCCATTTTAATTATAAGCTTCCTCGCACCTCCACTTATGTATAGTTATATATCAATTAGAGCACATACTCAAGCTCAACCCCCCATAACGGTGGCCGACCGCCACAAGCTTCCTTTCTGTCTCAGTACCATGAGGACTAGGTAGTGCTTAACCTCAGTAGCTCACGATAGGAGAGTCCATCCTTATGCTAGGGATGGCGAGGGGATCCTACCCCGTCCTTATGCTAGGGACGAGATATACCCAGGGTTCAGCTTGCCTTTCCTGCCGGCTAGTGGCACAGCTAGGAAAAGAATCCTTTAACATCATTATCCTTCCTTTCCTTTTTGGGACTTAGTGACGTCATGGCCTGTTCCTTTTTCTTTTCCTTTCCTTTTATTTCCCTTCCTTTCCTTTCCTTTCATAAATCCATTTCCATGACACATAATCACATAAAACATACATCAATACAGTCCATTCCAGTCAACAATCTATGCCTTTTAAACATAAATCCTCGGTTCATAACAATTAACATGCTTAGTAAGATTTGTAGGTCCATGGATAATTGCAAGCAACATAAGAAGTTATGTTTAAGAAAAGTTTTTGCGTGCGGAAAGGATAATTTTTGAAATGGGGAGTTTGACTTCAATCAGACCGCTCAGCGCCTAGGGTACGCCGCTCAGCGCCTCACAGGCCGCTCAGCGGGAACCCTGGCAGCTCAGCGTCCTCTGACGAAATTCAGCTCCTAATTCCTACAATTTTCCATGTTCTACAAGGTTTCTAACCATCAATCCTTAAAGCATTAATTCCATTATTCATGATCCATTCCTAACAACAATAAGCATACTTTTCATGTTCCAAAAATCATTATCATCACAAGTTCATACTTTCCTAAACTCTGTTCATGAAGCATATAGCATATCTGGCACATATAACACATATTCACATAGCAATTCATCAAAGAGGATCTACATAGCAAGAAACCTAACATATAAGTATCATATGAATATCATCAAGCATCTTAGACCACATAGACAGTGATTATGTCAGGTTTACCCATTTTTCTCGGTTCTGACATTCCTGTTGGCTCCTAGCTTGCTTTGACGCCTCCTAGCTCCTCTTGGCTGAGTTTCCTTAAGCTTTCCTTAGAGATTTTGAGGGTTCTTTTTGGGTTTAGGTTAGGGGATTCCTAAAGGAAGTGAACTGGGTTTAGGGCAGACAGTGTCTGGGTCCTGGGTTTGACAGAACAACAGTCGATCGGGCAAATAGACAGAGTTCTGGCAAGGTTTCCAATTTTCCTACACAATTTCAATTTTGGGGGGGTATTTATAGCCCAAGGGCTGATGGCCAATTTCCCATTTTTCCCTTGGCCCAAAATTACCAAAATGCCATTATTAATTTAATTTTCTAATTATTTAATTAGTTTGGATAATTAAGAGGTCACATCGGCTCACATCAATGAATATTAACCCTTATTTTATTATTTTTCTTGAAAAATCTGCCTCCCCCACGTGCTCAAACCTCCGGAGAAGTATTTTTCACAGATACCTTCGATACACCGTCAAGCTCCTGCGACCGCAAACAGTTGTTCTACTTGCGTTTCCGCGATCGCCTCTTCTCGCCTATTTTTCCTAATGAAGTTTTGGGACTTCCAGAGACTTTTTCGCGGTACAGGTTGCATTTCCAGAGACTTGGGACTCTCTGCTCAGTTCTACTGGCCAAATGGGGTTGTTCTAGTATCTGCGAAATTGTCCGAAACCGAACCGAATTTTGTTTTTCTGACACTTCAGGTTTTCCGTCCATCTCTAGGGGTCGAGAGGAATCATTTGAGCGTCAGCAGAATTTATCAAAACCAAACAGAATAATTTCTTCTGATCTCTACAGGATAATACACACAAAAGGCTCTGCGAACAGTTATTTAGGGAAATTTTCACTAAGAGTGGGATGTTACAGGTTGGGAGTATACCATCATGAATGGGGTGATGCAGTGGCATAGCGTCCTGAAGCGCTCGCAGTCAGCGCCAATGAACAGGAAGCACATATAATTCATGAACTGAAACACAATTGAGAACAAACATTATATGGGGTTTTATGCAAACTTTACAGGAGCACATGCACAAACATTAATCACAACCCAAAACAAATCAAAGGATTGAAACAGAGACAAAGAGCGTCACACCCCGGTGTCAATATGAGCCCTTGGTCACATGCTTCGGGCTTCTATCCGGATCAGCCAAATATCAGGTCAATTCATCAAGTTCCCCAACTCAGAACCTTGATCACTTTTCTTGTCAAGCATCCAATGGTAGATGAGGTCCAATTGCGTCTGTGGAGGTTGTGGGAGGGGATCAGGTTGGGAAACAGGTGACGGCTAGGATGGTGCTTCAATCCCAAGATCAAAGCTTAGGGTTGTAGTGTTGACTGGATGTTCAGTACTCGGGGGTTCGTTAGTGGGGGTTGGGGGTTGGGAGCGATGGCTCGATGGGATGTGCGGCTATTAACCCCATAGAGAATGGGGGGTTGAGTCGTCAACATCATCACAGGATGTCTGACACAACCCACTGGACAACATTGTCAAGTGATTGCTCACCAGAAATGTTGCCGACCACATCATCGCACTGTGGACTACAAATGGAAAAGACCATGTCAGGAAAACTTTATGCAAATATTATGTATACATATGCACAAACATTATACGCGCACATGTGCAAACTTTGTTGAATAGTTGGATATTTGCCTGTGTACAGCAGCGGCTGGCGATGATGAAACGACAACAGCCATGTTGGCCACCTGCTGGACAACATTGTCTTGTGATTGCTTACCAGAAATGTTGTTGTCCACACCATCGCACTGTGGACTGCAAATAGAATAGACAATGTCAGGAAAACTTTGTGCAAACATTATGTATACATATGCACAAACATTATACGCACACATGTGCAAACTTTATTGAATAGTTGGATATTTTCCTGTGTACAGCAGCGGCTGGCGGGGACGAAATGGCAACAGCCATGTTGGCCTCTGCAGCAGGTGGTATATCATGCTACAGTGGCACTTCTTCATTGGCGTCTGCCTCGCCATGCTGCGTTAGCAGCAACATGCCATGACAAACAGCAATGGTTGTCACAGCAGCCTCATCATCAAAGTCGGGGGGGGGATTCGTGCAAGGCCTCAATGTACGCCTTCTTGACAAGCATCCGACGCTTGTATACATTTGTCACTGCCTTCCTCACACTGCTTTCTTGTTTGTTTGCCACTTCTGGCGTGCCATCCAGCTTGGCATCCAGATTGCCCTTGAGCTTTTTGGTCTTTCGCGGAACAACGCTCACTATTCCTGGCACATAAATCACCAAATGAACTGTTACGGAGTTGTTGAGAACAATCATAACATAAAACAGTAATGTATAAGCGTTCATACCACTGTGCTGCTCCGCTCCACCTTCACCATCTCCTTCATCTGGGCATATGTCCAATACCAGATCCATGGTGGGAGTGCCTGCTGAAACACCCTAGCTAACTGCATACGCTTAAGTCACACGCAAGCTCGCTAGGTTGTTTACTACCTGGTCGGAATACCTTAGTCCTTTGTTAATTTCGC
>QANU01069629.1:0-28527 GCA_003254905.1 Nissolia schottii | reverse complement strand
TTTGTTAATTAATTTTTTACCTCTAGAACAAAATTTAAAATGTTCTCTCTTGGTTGTGATTGTTGCTTATTATCAATCACAAAAAAAAAGTGGAAAATGGTTTATTTATGAATATCCACTGAGATAATGATAATGTTAATGTACCCTTTTTGGTGTCGAATATATTCTCTTTTCCCTTTCAGCACATAGTTTTGTTATCCAGCTTGTGCTCTGATTTCTACTTGCAGGTCCAATCGTCCAGACATTTAGCATAAATACCATGGCAGAGTTGTTGAGTAAACAGCACTGGTCAGAGCTCAAAACCCATCTTAGATCAACAAAACCTGCAGTACTTCTTGATCAATTGCTTGATGCGGGTATTGAACCAGAGCTTGTTGTTAGGTTCTTTCGGTGGTCTCAGACAGAGTTGAAACTCGCTTATGGTCTTGACACGACAAGCAAAGTTTTACATTTTTTGGTAAATTCAAAAAGTTACTCTAAAGTCAGGTCCCTTTTGCATTACTTTGTGAAGAATGAGAAACACACAGTTTCTTCTGTTTTTCACTCCCTTTCGCTGTGTCGTGATCGGTGTTCTGCAAGTGCTATAATAATTGATATGTTGCTCCTAGCATATGTTAGAAATTCAGAACTTCGTTCAGCTCGTGAAGCATTTGGGCGAGCTCGAGAATATGGATATAAGTTGTCACCGACTTCATGCAATTCATTGTTGAGTGCTTTGGTGAAGGACCATGAAATTGGGGAAATGGAGCATGTGTACAAGGAGATGATAAAGAGAAGGATTCAGCCTAACTTGATCACATTTAACACGTTCATTAGTGGTCTATGCAAAGCGGGTAAGTTGAATAAGGCAGAGGATGTTATTGAAGACATGAAGGCCTGGGGAGTTTCCCCAAACGTAATTACTTACAATATTCTTGTTGATGGGCATTGCAAGAAGGGCGCTGCCGGAAAAATGTACAAAGCTAATGCTATATTGAAAGAAATGCTTGCTAACAACATTAGTCCAAATGAGGTTACCTTCAACACTCTTATTGATGGGTTTTGTAAGGATGAAAATATGTTGGCTGCAAAGAAGGCCTTCGAAAATATGCAGATGCAGGGACTAAAACCTAATTTAGTTACTTATAACTCCATGATAAATGGCCTATCTAATGATGGGAAGCTAGATGAGGCTATTGCTCTGCGGGATAAGATGGTGGACACGGGTTTGAAGCCTAATATTGTTACTTATAATGCTCTTATTAATGGGTTTTGCAAGAATAAGATGATGGATGAAGCAAGAAAGCTCCTTGACGATGTAACTAAGCAAGGGTTGTTTCCCAATGCAATAACATTCAATACACTGATTAATGCTTACTGCAAGGAGGGGATGATGGAGGAAGGGTTTGCACTGTGTAGTTCGATGCTAGATGAAGGGGTTTCTCCAAATGTTTCAACCCATAATTGTTTACTTGCAGGCTTGTGCAGAAAACATAACATGAGTGCCGCCAAGGACCTTCTTAATGAAATGGGGAGTAAAGGCTTGAAAGCTGATGTTGTAACATATAACATCTTAATAGGTGGATGGTGCAAAGATGGCAAATCAAGAAAGGCAGAGAAATTGCTAAGTGAAATGCACAACAACGGTGTGAAACCTAATCATGTAACATATAATACTTTGATGGATGGCTATTTATGGAGGGAAATATCAAGGCAACATTGAATGTGAGGACACAGATGGAGAAAGATGGGAAGCGGGCTAATGTTGTCACATACAATGTGTTGATCAAAGGATTCTGCAGAACAGGTAAGGTGGAAGATGCAAATCAGCTTCTCAATGAGATGTTGGAAAAGGGTTTGATCCCAAATCGTAATACCTATGATATAGTAAGACTGGAAATGTTGGAGAAAGGTTTTGTTCCAGACATAGAAGGGCACTTGTATAATATCTCTAGCATGTCTTAACATGAACTTGAGATGCTAGATGAAATTTTAATTATCAGTGTAGTTTAGAGTTTAGTATCATATTTATTTTGCAGAATGAGTAATACTACATGGCAACTTGTACATATCTCAATTTTAGCCTTTGTTTCTATATGAGTTAGCATTGCCACCATCTCAGTAGTTAAGTGTTGGATTTCGAACTACCATCATAACAGGGTTCATTCATTGCAATTGCTGTTCAGAATTTGATTTTTTGGTTTATAGCAGTTCAAGGCTTGCTAAGAAAGCCATGAAAGTACATATAGGTTAGCTCTCTTTTGGTGGATCTTATTTAGAAAAACTCACCACCCTAAGCTTGCGACTTTTCAGTTTGGGGGCAAATTTTGGCATGAATTTCTTCAATGCATTTTCTTTACCTGAAAATTTACTGAAAGCAATTTACTTCTATAGAATGGCATTTGAGTTAATAGAAGCATGTTACAAAGAATCATAGAATTTTCGAACATGTGCTATAAGAAACCATTTCAAGCAAGTACATTCATTGTAGTAGACAAAGAGATCCAGTTGATAACTCATTGATTGGAATTCTCGGTGTGCAGTTAGTTTGAATATTTCATAGTCAAAAGAATCAGTTTCACGGGCTTTCCTGATGTGGTCTAACCCTCTAACCCCCCCAGCAATACTTGATNCCCCCCCCCCCCCCCCAGCAATACTTGAGGAACTTGTCATTATCCCATCGACAATGTATTGGATTGGATTGACAAGGTTTACCAAATAAGTCTCAAGCAAGAGAAGTGATAAATTAAACATTAAAAGTTGGGTTAAATATATTTTTAGTATCTGTAAAATTAAAAATTGTGTTTGGTATTTGAAAAAAATTTCGTTAAGCATTAGGTGTTGAAAAAATTTTTTTTGGTAGGTTTTAGTGCCTGCACTTAGACAAAGACGTTAAGTACTGATGTGATCATTAAATGGGACACGTGACACTTCATGTGTGGTGCCACGTGAAACGTTTAACAGTCACGTCAACACTTAATATCTTTTTATAATGCGGAGACTACAACTTACCATCAAATTTTTTTTGGAACTAATTTCTAACAAAAAAAATTTGTGGACCAAACACAATTTTTAATGTTACAGTCTAAAAACATATTTAGCCCTTTAAACTTTCCCTCAAAAAAAATAGTGAATTGATTTAAATGTAAGAAATACTTGTAACAAACAACTAGTGACAAAATATTTCTCCATTATGTGATAATCGAATTCCCAACCTCAATGTTAGAAAACAATGTGTGTTATAATTTTACTTCAATTGAGGTGAAATGTGATTTTGATACAACTTGATTGGAACCTTTTAGTAGCATGGAATTTAATTCAATTCCATCAATTAAATTTCAATATGAATTGAATTAAATTTTCATATTTAAAATAAATTAGTACGCACAAAAATTGAATTCAATTATATTGTTTATTTAGACTACTTTACCCTTTAAAATTATATACCCAATTAACAAACTCATTACTCACTCAGTATGTCACCCTGTCACTGCCTTGGTTGACCCGAGTTAACACGGTTAATATACATGATTATATCATATAATGCATTTTTCTATTAAATTTTCCTTGAACGGAGATTTTTTTTCCCTCAAACAGAGAGACCATTGACAGAAGTATTATAATAATAACAGTATAATAATAATAAAAAGTAAACAATCTAAAATTCTGAACATATAACTCATTAAACAGAGAGAAAGAATCACGTATTGTGAGGAAGAAGTAGCGGAGCCATGTATGATTTATTGTTGTGTGACAGAAGAATGTTGCTGCCACTAGTGTCTAAGGTTGTGGTCGCAGGTGGTGATTGTTGCATTCGCAGCCTTGCTGGTGGTTGTTGTTGTCGTTGCTGACGCACAAGATGGGGAACTTCACCGCCACCAACTGCCACCGCATAGGAGGAAGAAGGTTGCGGTAGGCCAGATCCGAGTTTGAGAATATGCAGAGGAAGCTGCAAGAAGGGAAGAATCTGTGAGAGAAGAAGAAAGAGGTACAAAGGGAAGGGTGTTTTGGGTTTTTAATCTTTAATATGAAATCTTAGATGTGATTTAGAAATCAGAGCATTTTGCTTTGATTTACTTTTGACTAATTTGAAGGAATTGAATTCTTTTTGGATTTCAATTTTGGATTTCAATTCTATGTCATTATTATGCTCGAAATCATGGAATTGAATTCTAAGGGTTTCGAAACAAAGTGATAAAGTTGAGGCGCGTCATTGCATTTTATTGTTTGTGCTTAATGGAGAGGCAAATGGCGGGAGGGACTGGGTGCTTGACCATAAAGATCGCAGGTCAACTCAACCTCAGCTCGTAGAATCCAAGAATTCCGCAACATGTCTGCGATTGCGTCTTATAGATAAAATTAAAGAAGCTAATTCATTAAACTATTAAAAATGGTAAAATTAGGTTAAGAGCTACTAAAATGATAAACAACATAATTAAAAATATTCATTATTTTTTATTGATTAATTGCATGATGTGCAAAGATACATTTATAGTAAATATTAACTGATTCTAGAACCTTAAAAAAAAAAACACTAATCACATTCTAATTCGTTATGAGAAATATTCTTTTAAATATTATTTCTAATCATGACACAATATCACACTTACCTAGTATCCTATAATATTTTAATTATCCAAATATCTATTCTTATCATTTCATTCCCCTGTACATTAACCTTGTCGTCAAGGTTGTTAAAATAAAAACAATAATCATAAATCCTAAAAAAATTATTCTCTCTTTCTTGCTGTTTTTTAATTTTTTAAGTGCCAGTCAAAAATATAAATAAATTATATCCTCCTTGAATCCATTGCTTGGTTGTGCCAACCAGAAATTGGTTTAGGCCCATTGATAAAACACCAAACGTAGCCTTGTTATAAGAATGGGACTGACCCAATATTGTTGAACTTGTTCGAGTTACACACAAACCGGGTCGATTTGGGCCCCAACCCATCAGTGAAGAGGGAAAGGTTGTAAGTTGTAACCCTCCCAGCCAATTTCTTCTTCCGTGAAGCAGATAGGCGCTTCTTCTTCTTTCTGCCCCTGCCACGCTGCAAACGCCGCCGCTGCTTCTTCTTCTTCTTCCTTCTGTAAGTGGCTGCCTTCGTCTCTTTCTTTGTGCTCTTTTTCATAGCGTTGTCAAAGCCTCGCTGGCCACCTAGAATGGCGCCTCGACGGGCTCTTGGAGAGGCTCGTCGTCGGACGGCGTCTCGTCTTGCCGTCACTGAGTCGGGGATCTTCGCGGCTCCCTTCTCCTCTATGACAAAAGCTGTCGCCTTTGCCTGAATCGCCATCGCGATTTGGTCGCACGCTGCTGCCTTCCCCGCGAGCCCAACATTGCCTCCTTGGACCGCGGCTTTCTGCTCGCAGTCGCAGGTGGTGGCCTCCACCGCGGGAGAGCTCGCTGCGGTCTCACTCTCTGCTGTCAGCAAGGGTGATAGGGCTGTGGGTAGTATTGGCCGTAGTTGTGGTTTTGTTGTTGGCGTTGGTAGGGATTTGTTGATGGTGGCGTGTCTGGGGGTTTAGGTGGCGGTATAAGAGTTGCCTCTCTTGGTGGTGACCTTAGTGACTTGGACGGGGATGGTGATGGTGATTGTGACCAAAGTTGTGGTTGTTTACTTGGTGGTGGTGATTGTGTCCACAGTAACTGTGGCTGTGTTTGTGTAGGTTGTAACCTAGGTGAGTGGGTGGAAGGTGGTGGGTAGTGGTGGTTGATGGTAATGAGACGGTGGTGGTGAGAATTGATACATGGTGGTGATGGTGAGATCATGAACGAGAGCGCACCAATTGATAGTAAAAACTAAAAATTAAAGAAGCTAATTCATTAATCTATTAAAGATGGTAAAACTAGGCTAAGAACTACTAGAATGATAAACAGCATAATTGAATGTGCAAAAATACATTTATAGTAAATATTAAGGTATTCTAAAAACTTTTAGAGTACAATTATGAGAAATATTCTTTTAAATATTCTATTGTATCATGACACCACGTTATACTTGTCTAGTATTCTATAACGTCCAAATTATCCTAACATCTATTCGTATCGGCGTCCCATTGGGGGTTCAACACTGAGCTCAGCTTCACCTCCATCAAAAAGTATATGTTGATCCTAGCATTTTGTATTTTGTTATTTTTTCTCTCGCGCATTCTGTCAAACACCTAACAATCATTTAGTTGTACACATTTACCACATCGTCACCACGGGTTGAAGTGAAAACAGACCATTACCCCCATCATGTGTCTCTCCATCTTTAAATGGAAAATTCAGTAACTTGCGAATTCTGCAAATGGTTTTCAAAAACTTC
This sequence comes from Nissolia schottii, assembly GCA_003254905.1. Taxonomy (NCBI): domain Eukaryota; kingdom Viridiplantae; phylum Streptophyta; class Magnoliopsida; order Fabales; family Fabaceae; genus Nissolia; species Nissolia schottii. Next base: position 22,240 of record QANU01069629.1, on the reverse strand, counting down.
GGCAACCCATTTAATCAAACACCTTCGTTTTTTCTTTACGGAGTTGAAAGATTCTATGGAACAGTTATGTGCTTCTAATACACACCAGTAATTCGTTGCAGTTTCTATTGAAAGGAAAGTTCTCTCGACGATCACAATGGGCAAACTTGGTGGATCTATGCATGGTGAGTGACTATGCTTTTTCTTTCTATTGTATGGGGTAAAATGTACATTAAACAATCCATGCGGTGCAGAGTGATTTATTCTTTAGTTACAGTCTTAACTCTTAATACATGTAGTTTTTCGTTTTGTTAATTAATTTTTTACCTCTAGAACAAAATTTAAAATGTTCTCTCTTGGTTGTGATTGTATCAGTTTTCATATATTCATCATTAATTTTCTGATTAGTTAAGTTACAAATATGTTTTCTGATTTCGATTCGTCTAATTATTTTTGCTTATTATCAATCACAAAAAAAAAAGTGGAAAATGGTTTATTTATGAATATCCACTGAGATAATGATAATGTTAATGTACCCTTTTTGGTGTCGAATATATTCTCTTTTCCCTTTCAGCACATAGTTTTGTTATCCAGCTTGTGCTCTGATTTCTACTTGCAGGTCCAATCGTCCAGACATTTAGCATAAATACCATGGCAGAGTTGTTGAGTAAACAGCACTGGTCAGAGCTCAAAACCCATCTTAGATCAACAAAACCTGCAGTACTTCTTGATCAATTGCTTGATGCGGGTATTGAACCAGAGCTTGTTGTTAGGTTCTTTCGGTGGTCTCAGACAGAGTTGAAACTCGCTTATGGTCTTGACACGACAAGCAAAGTTTTACATTTTTTGGTAAATTCAAAAAGTTACTCTAAAGTCAGGTCCCTTTTGCATTACTTTGTGAAGAATGAGAAACACACAGTTTCTTCTGTTTTTCACTCCCTTTCGCTGTGTCGTGATCGGTGTTCTGCAAGTGCTATAATAATTGATATGTTGCTCCTAGCATATGTTAGAAATTCAGAACTTCGTTCAGCTCGTGAAGCATTTGGGCGAGCTCGAGAATATGGATATAAGTTGTCACCGACTTCATGCAATTCATTGTTGAGTGCTTTGGTGAAGGACCATGAAATTGGGGAAATGGAGCATGTGTACAAGGAGATGATAAAGAGAAGGATTCAGCCTAACTTGATCACATTTAACACGTTCATTAGTGGTCTATGCAAAGCTGGTAAGTTGAATAAGGCAGAAGATGTTATTGAAGACATGAAGGCCTGGGGAGTTTCCCCAAACGTAATTACTTACAATATTCTTGTTGATGGGCATTGCAAGAAGGGCGCTGCCGGAAAAATGTACAAAGCTAATGCTATATTGAAAGAAATGCTTGCTAACAACATTAGTCCAAATGAGGTTACCTTCAACACTCTTATTGATGGGTTTTGTAAGGATGAAAATATGTTGGCTGCAAAGAAGGCCTTCGAAGATATGCAGATGCAGGGACTAAAACCTAATGTAGTTACTTATAACTCCATGATAAATGGCCTATCTAATGATGGGAAGCTAGATGAGGCTATTGCTCTGCGGGATAAGATGGTGGACACGGGTTTGAAGCCTAATATTGTTACTTATAATGCTCTTATTAATGGGTTTTGCAAGAATAAGATGATGGATGAAGCAAGAAAGCTCCTTGACGATGTAACTAAGCAAGGGTTGTTTCCCAATGCAATAACATTCAATACACTGATTGATGCTTACTGCAAGGAGGGGATGATGGAGGAAGGGTTTGCACTGTGTAGTTCGATGCTAGATGAAGGGGTTTCTCCAAATGTTTCAACCCATAATTGCTTACTTGCAGGCTTGTGCAGAAAACATAACATGAGTGCCGCCAAGGACCTTCTTAATGAAATGGGGAGTAAAGGCTTGAAAGCTGATGTTGTAACATATAACATCTTAATAGGTGGATGGTGCAAAGATGGCAAATCAAGAAAGGCAGAGAAATTGCTAAGTGAAATGCACAACAACGGTGTGAAACCTAATCATGTAACATATAATACTTTGATGGATGGCTATTGTATGGAGGGAAATATCAAGGCAACATTGAATGTGAGGACACAGATGGAGAAAGATGGGAAGCGGGCTAATGTTGTCACATACAATGTGTTGATCAAAGGATTCTGCAGAACAGGTAAGGTGGAAGATGCAAATCAGCTTCTCAATGAGATGTTGGAAAAGGGTTTGATCCCAAATCGTAATACCTATGATATAGTAAGACTGGAAATGTTGGAGAAAGGTTTTGTTCCAGACATAGAAGGGCACTTGTATAATATCTCTAGCATGTCTTAACATGAACTTGAGATGCTAGATGAAATTTTAATTATCAGTGTAGTCTAGAGTTTAGCATCATATTTATTTTGCAGAATGAGTAATACTACACGGCAACTTGTACATATCTCAATTTTAGCCTTTGTTTCTGTATGAGTTAGCATTGCCACCATCTTAGTAGTTAAGTTGGATTTCGAACTACCATCATAACAGGGTTCATTCATTGCAATTGCTGTTCAGAATTTGATTTTTTGGTTTATAGCAGTTCAAGGCTTGCTAAGAAAGCCATGAAAGTACATATAGGTTAGCTCTCTTTTGGTGGATCTTATTTAGAAAAACTCACCACCCTAAGCTTGCGACTTTTCAGTTTGGGGGCAAACTTTGGCATGAATTTCTTCAATGCATTTTCTTTACTTGAAAATTTACGGAAAGCAATTTACTTCAATAGAATGGCATTTGAGTTAATAGAAGCATGTTACAAAGAATCATAGAATTTTCGAACATGTGCTATAAGAAACCATTTCAAGCAAGTACATTCATTGTGGTAGACAAAGAGATCCAGTTGATAACTCATTGATTGGAATTCTTGGTGCGCAGTTAGTTTGAATATTTCATAGTCAAAAGAATCAGTTTCACGGGCTTTCCTGATGTGGTCTAACCCTCTAACCCCCCCAGCAATACTTGATGAACTTGTCATTATCCCGTCAAGAATGTATTGGATTGGGATGAGAAGGTTTACCAAAAAGGTTTCAGGCAAGAGAAGTGAGAAATCGCTTATTCTATTTCATTATTGCCCGGTCAAAAACACTAACCTTATAAACAATTAACTGAGATTACAGATGAATTAATATTGGTGGCTGACACAAAACTAAGCCAAAAATCATGCCGCCCGTACATGCTTTCCTCCATCAGCAGTACTAACGAACATACAATACTAGTATCTCAGAAAAAGGGAAAAAATCTCAGAATTTAGATGCACGCGATGTGGAAGTGATTTAGCCAAGCCTGACAGCAAAACAACAAAACTAGAATTAGTATTAACAGCATAGAAACAGTAGAATTAGGAACATTTAAGTAGTTGACGTTTACATTGGAAGTGTATAATATTGAACCGAGCGCTAACATTATTTCCACACAATCATGCAAAATATCCCTAATTCTCCTATGAACATTCAGAAATGAGAGTACATATTATTACTATTTTGTTCTTAATGACCAAAGAAAGATGAATTACCCAATTGTAAAGAAAAGCTTTCACATTGATATCTACTCCAAGGCAAGTATCAGTATAAATAACCAATCATAACAGATACAACAATTGCAAGACAACACGAGGAAAAAAAAGTATCATGTATAAAGAACAAATACAGTGAGCTTCTCTGATAATAACATAAGCTTGATGTTAGGAAGCAATGAAGAGCGAATTTATAATTACTTGAGTTGAACCGAGACCTAGCTCGGAAGCAGCACAACACCACTCAAGGATTGAAGAGACTCGAACCCCCCATACTGATAGCAATCAACAATGCTGTGCTGGTAATCACAGCAAGCCAGAACAAGGCTGAACCTGAAATTGTAATTTTTAATCTCATCATTAACAAAAAGACACTTTAAATCATATGAACCTTCAGATATAGTATACACAGATCAATAGTAAGGAGGGTACCTCCAGAACCTTCAGAACTATCAGAACTAGAAGGGATTGATTCGGAATTGGAAACAGGCGATACTGGTACTTTAGGCCCTGTATTTGAACTGTTATCGAAGACTTTTGTAGAGCCTGTTTCAGATGCTACTATCCCTTGGAATTCTTCGCTTACAATTAACGCTGCCAAAACATCCATAAATGACTCTTTATCTGTCTCATAAGTAGAACTTCGTTCATCCCTCTGATCAGTGACAGTAGTATCTTCTGAATCAGACAACTCATCATCTGACATATCTTCAATGGAACCCACCTCAGACTTGTCATCTTCCTCATCTTCCACATATGCTTTATATGTTAGCCGTAGTAATATCTCTCCAGCAGAACCCTTCCCAAATAATCCCCACCCTCCTTGTAAAGCCACAATTCTGTCAGTAGGAACAGTGTCTTGAAGAGATCCCAAATCAACCTGAAAATATATTCAACTAAGGAGCATTTACATAGGGAAAAAGAGGAAATTAAATCCTAAATACCATATATTTCCAATTTTTCATTCAAATTCCAACACCTAGTAAAATATGGAAGACATACCTCTCCTGTACCAATAGTAAAATCTACAAATCCCAGAGAGTCCTTTACTTGGATTGATAACTTCTGCCTTTTAGGGTTAGAGACAAGCATATGAAAATCCTGGAGTCAACAGAAATGGAAAGTTTTAAGATTAAAAAAATGGAAATGGCATGAACTTAAAACAAAGATGAATCAGAAGAAAATCCAAAAGCAACACCTGATTCCAAATTGGCATTCCAGGGGGCCCAATGACAGTCGTTTGACTGTTTTTTTTGCTGCGTATAACTTGATTTCCGAGGCTAAGAACAACATAAGGATCTGTCTTGCCTGGCAAAACAGTAGAACAAATCATGAGTATGGTAGACAATACAGCATATATATTGCACATTTTAATTCATAACTAAATATTTGTTGAAACTAAAATTGGTATGAAAAAGTATAGCAGATAGGAAAAAATGGAGCACACATAGCCCAGGTCTACTTATTTATTGCACCAAGTTCATCTACCGTCTGAGGGTTGTATTAATTACTTCCGTCTGTAACAAGTTTATTGACATCAATATAGCAAACAAACAGCTCAGAGTGTATGCAAGAAATATTAGAGATAAAAACGAAGTATGTAACCCTGGTACATAAATCACTGAATAGGCTAAAAAAACAAAAAGCAATTCAAGGGCTAAGCATGCACCAATGAAGTATATCTAATTGAATAAACAAAAAGGGGGCAGGGTAGGGGGAGCAAGCAACAATTTACTTAAAAATAAATACAACAAAATTGAGTTTTACCATAGATATAAGAAAGCTTCCGAGCATCCACAAGTGTAACTGATAGTTCACCAACGGAATTCCTGTTTCCTTCCTGTATTTCTCCAGATTTAACACCAAGAGGGACGGGACCAACAGCTTTTCCCTTCTGGAAATCCAAAACAATTTTCTTTGGCCGTACAAATAGTCTAGGTAAATCTTCAGTGAGAAGTTTAGTCAAAAACCTACAAGAGAAGAAACAAAAATATTACATTACGTTAATGACAGAAAAAAGGAAACAATCAAAATGCTTTGACAGACAATCCAGGGATAATAGATGCATAAAGATTACAGAGCAAATGCAATTGACAGTTATTTTGTAAAACAGATTTACTAAATGAAAGGAAAGAAAACACATGTTTGGAAAAAGAAAAAAAGTGTCACAAACGATTGTCCATCAACTAAAATAACTACTTAATAAGTAACTAAAGCTTCAAGAGTGCCATTACTTTATCAAATCAGTAACATCAGCATCAGATGCATATGTAATACTCTAAAGGGTCAGTTTGGTTTGGGGTAAAAATGGAGATGAGAAATTCATGGACCAGTTTTCTGTACAATTTTATTAATAAATCTCATCCTTGAATTTTTCTCCCCAATTTTTACCCCCCAGGCCAAGTTAACCCAAAATGGTATCACTTTCAAGATGCATTCAAACAAGTGCACACATATATAGCTTCATAGACATCAAATACAATTAACTCATAACGTTAAAAAGGTAAATGTGTCTTACATTGAGAGAACTGGAATTGCTGATCATGCCCAACCATGCATAAAAGAGAATATAGATGTCAGCAACAATATGTCAAACTTATTTAACACACACACACACACACACATAAAAGGGAGATTACATGTTCCTTTGACCGATCAAAACTAATATGCATTATTAAAATTAAAAATGGCAGTTGGGAAATACGCTTTAAGTTGATGATGAGATAAGAAGATGCAGGGCATTATAGGTTAGATAAATTGGTTGTTAAGCCTTCCAACAAAAGCATGACATACCCATTAAATTGAACAAACGGAACGGAGACAATTCAAACTTGATCTTCGGAAGCGAAACAAAGGCCCATGAAACAGCTCCCACCCAAGGTTCTGTTGGTATTAGTCGCAATTTTACCCAAAGCTCACCATCAATGTCAAAATCTCGAATACCAACAGGCACAACAATTGGAATAATGCCAAATTTTAGAGAAAGCATTAACAGCATGCGAGCACCACCAGTATACCTCAGGCCTATCTGGTACCTATATAAAACTAAGGGAAATTAATAGGTTGTAGGCAACAACAAATTATTGCAAGAAAAACAAAAAAAATTCAAAGATAACAGACAATTAGTAACATATTTTATAACTAAAAAACATTCTATCCATTACAAGCTTTCCCATAACCAGAATCAAGCTTTAAGATTGAAAAGTTAGCCTTTTTGTAAGAAAGCAACCAGATAACATGCAAAATCATTAACAACATTTTATACTCCAACCATGTCATTCAAAATGAAACCTATTTACTAGATAAAACCAAGTAGGGAAAAAACAGAAATTGTACATATCAACAGTTACTGACATACAAAACTGAGAAATACTAAATAGCCAGAAAAATATTGCCAGAATTATTAATAGAAATCATGATAGTTGTTGAATGAAACAAAGCAGGACTACTCACTAATTCATCTTAGAGTCAATAAGCACCTCGCAAAGTTCTCGGGTTCCTAACATTTTTCTAGAATACCATAAAGCATACAAGAAGCAAAACTTACTGCAAATCATTCACCCGGCGAGAGGTCCTGCGCTCAACATTCCTAACAGACAAAGGCTCATCTCCCAACGAGAACTGCTTAATCTCAACCCTCTCGACATAATCAGGCTTCTTCAAGTTATCAATAACAGGCTGAAGCAATCCGATAATCCAGTTCTCGATCCCACCTCTATACACCTTCCACAACTTCCCAAGCACCATGTTCACCCATTCCACCGACTCTTTCCTCTGCAAGTCCTTCTCCAGAAACAATGAGAAGCTGGTGAGAACCTAAGCAGAGAAAAAAAAAACTATCAGTTAGTTATTGCAGTTATGCACAGTCTGTACAGTAATCTGCATATAAACAAATACTGGCGTTTGCTTCAGGTTATTTAGGATACCCAAAAAAATTCACCTTTTTATCTGCAGTAATCTGCAACCTGTTTTGATAAACTTTTCAAACAATTTGAGTACCACAAAATGACAAGCCAATAAAACAATCCAAGTATTGTAAGGGAAAGCAAAACATAATATTCAGCATCAACTTCATCAAAAAAGGGGAAAAAATGAGGGAAAACAAATATTTCGCATGGCCTCATCATGCCAGCCGAGACAGGCGAGTTCCCAGCACAATTTGCCGGGATTTGCTGGGATCCAGGCCAAGATTCACTAGGACGGAAATGTGGGACGTGCCAGCTTTCCCATCTCATAGAGGGCATGGGAAGGGATGGGATGCCGGGATCTCACCAGAATCCCATGGGACTGACTACCAGACGTACTGTAATGAATCACTTGCTATTATTCACCTTTCCTTCCATTCAATTTGATCATGTTAAAGATCAAAAACCCGCTTCATGTCCTATGATTCTTTCCCTCCCAAACCCCAATGATATCCCTTAATGACCAATAAAATGAAGGTCTTACATACCACTCATCTTTCCTTACTTAGCATTTATTAGCATTTTTTATCACCTGCAGAGTGTCTACTACACCTCCATGTTTTACTTTGACTAATGATAAAGAACTAAAAAGCTTTATGGTCCTCAAAGAAAACAAGGCAAAACGGATAACAGTAGAAAAGATAAATAAACATCATATTATGTATTATTAGTTAGAATTACAAAAGAAAACAAAAAATGACTAATCAAATTTGTTTTTTGCTACCAGAAGATAAGCAACAAACTTACATTGAAACTGGAGTTGGCTGCACAGAAACTTGGTGAGGCTGCATGAATAGCCAAAATATCAATAATGTGAAATAAAAAATAAATATTAATGATCATAAATTGAATTACTTATGACAGCTGGAGGTATTGGATAGTAAAAATAGGCATATAAAATGGGTTTTTGACGGTTCCAATTTTAGTATACAAATATATAGCATTGGAGTCTCTTTTTTTCCCCATAGGTCAATGTATCCAATTTCCATTCTCTAAAATATATTCAAATATTTTATTAAAAAAGAATAAATATATTAAAGAATATTAATTGTGATATCCAAAATTTTATATCAATTACAAAATATATAGAGCTCTTACTTTGTGATGCAGGACAGCATAAGGCAAAATATCAACTAAGACTAGTGGGCTGCAAGTATACATACCTCGCCTTTAAAGCCAGCAGGTTTATCATAAGTTGATTCTCCTGTCAAGGCATTATAATAGTATACAACTCCTGTTTCAGTCTTATGGGCTGTCCAGGCATCCAATTGAACATTAGCAGCATCCATATTTTGTGTAGCATTCAATTTCTTCATCTCATCTACAACCACAAGAACCACAGTCATAAGGGAAATGATTTTTGTTTACAAATCACATCAAAGAGATAATACATGAGTGAAGCAGTATTATTGCATCGTGCATACCAGCATGCCCAGAAATAACTTCTGTCTGCAAAGCAGTTGAACTCCTCAGTGGATGACTGGAAGCAGAAGATGCCGAAGTTGCACCAGCAGCACTCACAGGTGTAACACCAGGAGGTTGAGAATCAGGTACTGGTACAGCAGGGAGAGGAACGCCACGTGCTGGGAACGGAAAGGGACCAGGAAAAGCAGTGGGATATTGAATAAATGGTGGCCTAAGTACGCCACTCATTTGCGGAGGTTGTAACCAAAATCCTTGAGGTGGCGGACCAACCATGGGAGGTATGGATGGATAGGGTGTGCCTTTCGGTGGGGCAGTAGGATCTGATACATTGGCTGCAGCAGGCATATTTGGTCTCACTGGTGCCACTGACGAAGAACCTGTGCTTGTGGGTGGAGCAGCTGGATTGGAAGACATTACTGGAGCTGATGCCAAACCAGGGGGAGCAGGGTTCCCAGGAGTTCCAAGAATTAAGGGATGCATAGGAAAAGATACGGGAGTTGGCATCCATGAAGTAGCCGGGCGAAAGTTGGGGTCAGATGGTGGAGGCATTGTAGATACAGAAGTATGAGCAGGGACAGAATGTACAACACTTGATGCAGAAGACACTTTATTAGCATCCTGTGCAGCCAAATTTGACATATTCTGCAATATGCAAGCCAGTCAAGTGTGAAGTAATTCTCACTCCAAATAGAAGGCCCTATCTATGCTACTAAAGCAGGTATGGGAAATTAATGAAATAAGCTCTTTCAGCTCAGCTCACATGTGGTAAGCCAAACCATTTTCTGTTTTCTACCTACTCAAACAAGCATAGCCTACGGTTTTAATAAATCCCACTAAATATGGAATCACCCAACTTGCACAAACTTATAGTTAAAGTTGATGTAAGAGTATGAGACTTACTGTGCTGGGTTGTGTATGCTGCTGATTGCTAGAAAAAGTTGCACCACTTTGTGAAACATTATACGAAAATGAAGGTGCAGTATGTGGAGGGAGGCCAGGAGCCGGAGGTTGAACAGCCATGGGAATCACTGCTGAATTAGGCCTCATTACCTGCATTGGAAAACAACAAATAGAGTTGAAAAGTCTGCGATTGAAATACCACATCACCATGAACCCAATCGATCATAAGCCAGGAGCTGTAAATACACAAAATAACAAGTAAGTACTAACAGAGTGCGCCGACAACTGCTGAGAATTTCCAGAGTTGTTCACATTTTGATGCATGCCATAAGGGAACGGTGCCGGTGCCGGTGCCGGTGCCAGTGCAGGAGCTACAAAACCAGTTGCAATAAATAAATCCGAATTCGAATGTGCTTCAATTGATTCACGTGTAAAAACAGCAACAATAAAAAAATAATAATGAATGCTCGTGAAAATTAAAAACTAGAGATAAAGCTTGTAGGCGTAGTAGACGCACCGGGAGCAGGAGCTGTATGAGCAGAATTTGGGGCGGAAGAACCAACAGGCACGGGTAGTTCTCCGGACGCCGCCGCAGGACTTTGAGAAACCGGTGGGCGTAGCTCTTGTGGCAACCACGCGGGTGAAGCCATTATTAACAAAGATCTGCATTCACCAAACAGAAATTCGAACACAATCAGTGCCGTATTACATGTTAGGGTTTAGGAGAAAACAGAGCAAGAAATTGGAATCTAAGAGGGAAATTTCGGGGATTAGTTTATAATAACGCCGCATAGGTCATAGCGAACTTGCACACGAAACTCGAAAAGAGAGAGAGGATCGTGACTAACTAGCTGGTTAACCAGAATGAGAAAGCAAGGAGACAGCGAAGAAGAAGTGAAGGGGGTGAATATGGAAGCAGCGTTTTATTTATGCGGCGGCTTGTGGGGTTTAGAGTATGGGAATGGGGGTGGAGAGGGGTACATGAGTGACATGAGGGGAGGGAAAGGAGGGAAAAGAGGGTGGGGTTGTGTTTGGGGCTAAGCTTGCTTTTGCTTCCGGGGACCGCTACTGGTTGTGTGTGGGGGGGAGGTGTCCAATTTGGAATTCAGTCGGAGTGGAGCGCCACGGGCTAGGGCTCGGACTGCCCAGCCAACCATCGCCTCTTATTAGTATTTACATAATTACATGATTTCTTATATATTTTGTTTAAATTTTGTATATTATAAAATACGATAATTATTCTTGCATACATGTTGCACACTCACGCTATTTTACTAAAATTTTGTGCTGACTCAACAAACTGCTAAGTTCATTTTGTTTCTTCGTTTTTATTCATTCTCTTTTAATTTCGTGTTTTATTCTTTCTTACTTCGTTGTTGCTCATTCTCTCTTAGTGTATCAATTCGTTTTGGTTTATGCTCGATCATTCTCGTTCATTTTTTATTTGTTCTGTACTTTCTCATTCTGTAATATTTTCTGTAATTGATGTGCATATTTCAGATATGATTTAGTAATACAACTTTTTATTATACTCAGACACAACTATTTTGTGAACCCAAACATAATCTTATTAAATAACATGATCTAACCATCTTATAAAGATGGGTACAACCACATTATATACACAGACTTATCTTTTATGTTACACAGACAAACCATTACATGTATCTTAAAAGCATGATCGAAGCAAAAAGAAAAAAAAAAAGTAGAACATAAACAACCATTTAGTGAAAACTGAAACAACATTACCAAATTAAAAGACCAAACATTTTTTATGTTTAAGACATAACCAGTTTAAATAAACAGATACAATCTTTATTATAATCAGACGCAACATTTTCATGAATTCAGATCTAACCTTATTAAACAATATAACCTAACCGTTATATATATAGACACACAAAGCTAGACACAACTACGTTGTATGCACATACCTATCTTTTACATTATACAGACACAACCATCATATAATCGAAGTAAAGAGAGAAAAGAAACATAAAACATAAACAACCATTTGGTGAAAACTGACACAACATTACCAAATTAAAAGACTTAACATTTTTGTTGTTTGAGACACAATCAGTTTAAATAAACAGACACAATCTTTTATTATAGTCAGACGCAACATTTTCATGAATTCAGATATAACCTTATTAAACAATATGACCTAATCGTTATATATATAGACACACAAAGCTAGACACAATTACGTTGTATGCACAGACCTATCTTTTATATTATACAGGCACAACTATCACATAATCGAAGTAAAGAGAGAAAAGAAACATAGAACATAAACAACTATTTGGTAAAAACAGACACAACTTTACTAAAGTAAAAGACCTAACATTTTTGTTATTTAAGACACAACTAATTTAAATAAACAGACACAATCTTTCATTATAATCAAACACAACCTTTTTGTGAACTCAAACATAACCTTATTATACAATATGACCTAACTATTATATATACACACACACACAAAGCTTGACACAACCGCGTTATATACACAAACCTAATTTTTATATTATATAGACACAACCATCACATAATCGAAGCAAAGAGAAAAAGAAAAATAGAACATAAACAATCATTTGGTGAAAACAGACACAACCTTAAAAAAGTAAAATACCTAATCTTTTTGTTGTTTATGACATAATCAGTTTAAATAAACAAACACAATCTTTTATTATAGTCAGATACAACCTTTTCATGAATTCAGACCTAATCTTATTAAACAATATGACCTAACCGTTATACACACACACAAAGCTAGACACAACCACATTATATACACAAACCTGTCTTTTATATTATAGAAACACAACAATCACATAATCAAAGCAAAGAGAGAAAAGAAAAATAGAACATAAACAATCATTTGGTGAAAACAGATACAACCTTACCAAAGTAAAAGACCTAACTTTTTTGTTGTTTAAGACATAACTAGTTTAAATAAACAGACACAATCTTTTATTATAGTCAGACATAACCTTTTCATGAACTCAGACTTAATCTTATTAAATAATATGACTTAAACGTTATACACACACACAAAGCTAGACACAACCACATTATATACATAGACATATCTTTTATATTATACAGACACAACCATCATATAATCGAAGCAACGAGATAAAAGAAAAATAGAACATAAAGATGGGCAAAATGAAAGATAAACAAAGGAACAGATGAAGAAACAATTAGGTCGTAAGAACTCTTGAAGGAGAAAGGTTGTAAAAGAGAGCAAGAAATGTGAAAGGTGGGAGAGTAGAAAGACGGTTCTGCATTTTTTGAGTTGCACAGTAGTGAGTATGAATTATAAAGGGGTGTGCAACTGGTGTACACTGTAGAGGTGTGCAAAAATCGGGACTCATTAAAAAAATGCAGAAACGTCTTTCTACTCTCCCACTTTTCACATTTTGCGCTCTCTCACGACCTTTCTCTTTCAAGAGTTCTAGCGACCTAATTATTTCTTCATCAATTCCTCTTTTTATCTTTCGTTTTGTCCATCTTTATGTTCTATTTTTCTTTTCTCTCTTATGTGATTGTTGTGTCTGTATAATATAAAAGATAGGTTTGCTTATATAATGTGGTTGTGTCTAGCTTTGTATGTATGTATATGTATATAACGTCTAAGTCATATTGTTTAATAAGGTTAGGGCTGAGTTCATGAAAAGGTTGTGTCTGACTATAATAAAAGATTGTGCCTGTTTATTTAAACTGGTTGTGTCTTAAACAACAAAAAGATTATGTCTTTTACTTTCGTAAGGTTGTGTCTATTTTCACCAAATGATTGTTTATGTTCTATTTTTCTTTTCTCTCTCTTTCTTTGATTATGTGATTATTGTGTTTGTATAATATAAAAAGATAGGTTCGTGTATATAATGTGGCTGTGTCTAGCTTTGTGTGTGTGTATATATATAATGTCTAAGACATATTGTTTAAGAAGGTAGGTCTGCGTTCATGAAAAGGTTGTGTCTGACTATAATAAAAGATTGTGTCTGTTTATTTAAACTGGTTGCGTCTTAAACAATAAAAAGGTTAGCTCTTTTACTTTGGTAAGGTTGTGTCTGTTTTCACCAAATGATTGTTTGTGTTCTATTTTTATTTTCTCTCTTTGCTTTGATTATATGATTGTTATGTTTGTATAATATAAAAGATAGGTCTGTGCATATAATGTGGTTGTGTCTAGCTTTGTGTGTGTGTGTGTGTATATATATATATATATATATATAACGTCTAGGATATATTATTTAATAAGGTTAGGTCTGAGTTCATGAAAAGGTTGTGTCTGACTATAATAAAAGATTGTGTCCATTTATTTAAACTGATTGTGTTTTAAACAACAAAAAGGTTAGGTGTTTTACTTTGGTAAGGTTGTGTTTATTTTCACCAAATGATTGTTTAAGTACTGTTTTTCTTTTCTCTCTTTTCTTCGATTATGTGATTGTTGTATTTATATAATATAAAAGATAGATTTGTGTATATAATGTGGTGTGTCTAGCTTTGTGTGTGTGTCTATATAACGGTTAGGTCATATTGTATAATAAGGTTATGTTTGAGTTCACAAAAAGGTTGTGTCTCTCTATTTAAATTGGTTGTGTCTTAAACAACAAAAAGGCTAAGTCTTTTACTTTGATAAGGTTGTGTCTGCATAATGTAAAAGATAGATTTGTGCATATAACGTAGTTGTGTCCATCTTTATGTGTCTATATTTATATATAACGGTTAGGTCATATTTTTTAATAAGATTGGATCTGAATTCACGAAAAGGTTGCTTCTGACTATAATAACAGATTGTGTCTATTTATTTAAATTGGTTGTGTCTTAAACAACAAAAAGGTTAGGTCTTTTATTTTGGTAAGGCTGTCTCTGTTTTCACCAAATGAATGTTTATGTTCTACTTTTTTTTTTCTCTTTTTGCTTCGATCATGCTTTTAAGATGCATGTAATGGTTATATCTGTGTAACATAAAAGATAAGTTTGTTTATATAATGTGGTTGTGTCCATCTTTGTAAGATGGTTAGGTCATGTTATTTAATAAGGTTAGGTCTTAGTTCACAAAATGGTTGTGTCCGAGTATAATAAAATGTTACGTCACTAAATCGTATCTGAAATATGCGCATCAATTATAGAAACGATTACAGAATGAGAAAGCACAAAACAGATAAAAAACGAACAAACGAGAATGATCGAGCATAAACCAAAACGAATTGATACATTGAAAGAGAATGAGCAACAACGAAGTAAGAAAGAACGAAGCACAAAATTAAAAGATAATGAACAAAAACGAAGAAACAAAATGAATGGACGAAGCAGTTTGCTGAGTCAGCACAAAATTTTTAGTAAAATAGCGTGGGTGTGCAACATATGTGCAAGAATAATTATCATTTTTTGAGTTGCGCAGTAGTGAGCCTGAATTATAAAGGGGTATGCAACTGATGTACATTGTAAAGGTGTGCAAAAATCGGGACTCTATAAAATAATTTTACACAGCCATTTAGGTTATTTCCATTTTACTGAGTGTATGGATTGTATAAACTTAGCTGCATGCTCACTTTAAAGCTTAAAAGGAAACGCTTATATGCTTTTTGTGCATGTTTAAGAACATATGCTCTTCTGTGAAAATCAATCTTGTTTGGATAAATGATGAAAAATAAGTGACATTTTTTTAGAGGGCATAGAGAAAAGGAAATTGCTCTTTGTATATATAAAAGAAATGTTTACACCTTTTATAAAGACCTTTTAATACATAGTAAAATTGTAAAAAAATAAGAAAAATAAATAAAGTTATTTTTTTTTATATTGTTACGAAATAGAATGAAAATGGACCTAAGCCCAATAAGAGACCAACACCAAACGAAAACATAGGATAGGAGAGGGAGGTGGACCTAATAAGAATCTCAAGGCTCAACCTATGTGTTGACAAAAATCTTGACTCAACTCTATCAATTGACACGATACACAGGGTTGACGCAACACAACATTAACAATATCGACATTATGACATGTGTTACCAAAATTACAAAGTTATGGTGTTGAGGAAATCATGCGACCTCCCAACTTAATGTCATATGTGTTTCGGTGACCAACTTCAAACTATCAATAGAGCACCTCGTACGCTCAATAAAAGCATGTCACTATCAAATACAATATATTCTATAATAGATATATACTAACTTGAGTATCAAAGTGACATTATAATACAATTCCAATGATCTTCAATCTTAATGAGTAATGACAATTGTGGAATTACTACCCAATGATTGAGCTCAATCACCTCCATTGAGAGTTTTAGTTAACTTTTTTTTCCCTTATTAAATTATTTGAGTTCATACATAATTTAAGTTTTTTTGCAAGAATAATTGGAAGCAAAATTTTGGAGCTTTTAATTATAAGTAAAATCAGATTATTTTGGAATTATGATTTTTTTACGAAATCAACCATAAGTATTAAATATTATATAATATAAATAAACTAATTCACAAATTTATTACTAGTTATGGTACAAAATTATCTTTTAATAGAAAAATGAATTATCTCATGTCAAATAATGTTTGATTATGTTATGTGAGAGAAATATTCAAATATTTTAAATAAGTAAAATCTTCTTAACATTGGTAAAATCCAATTCAAATGTTTGCGTATTTATTTTTTTTAATATAACAAAATATGATCATATCTTACATGAGAGAATTCATTTTTTTTCATATAGTTCAAACAAAATATATTATTTTAATATTACTTTTAAGTTAATACTTTACCATAAATTGATTTTCACGTAAGCAATTATATAAAATAATGACTATACTTGGATTCCATTAATAAAATAAGTTTTATTTTATAGATTTCCTAACCACACCTGAGGTTATTTTGACCGAGGAGGAATACTCTCCATACGTTTCAGTCTAACTATTCAATTTTTTTTTTAACAAGTTAAACACACATTTTATCAAGACGTGAATTGCATAGTATTACACAATTCTAAATTATCAAAATTTGGTCAGTTAGTTTTAATGTATGATTAAATATATGAAATATTGAAGAGGCCGATACTTTATTTGTAAAATTTGAGAATAAAAAAAAGATCCGTCAAAAGAAAACGGGGTAAAAACTCTCAAATATTTAACAAAATGTAGCAATTTACTCTAATTAAACAGGGTGAAGGATAATTTTGCTCCAATTTCAGGTGAAATGCGATTTTGATAATAGTACTGGCGTGTCATTGCATTTTATTGATCGTATGCTTAGTAGCAGCTAGTGGCAGGAGGGACTGGGCGCTGGATCATGAAGATGGCAGTTCAGCTTGTAGAATCGAAGAATTTCGCAACGTGTTTGCGACTACGTCCCATTGGGGTTCAACACTGAGGTCAGCTTCACCTCCATCAAAACACATGAATCTACACTTATTTTTCTCTTTTTTCTCTCACGCATTCTATCAAACACCTATCAATCAACTAGTTGCACACACGAACCACATCATCACCAAGAATTGAATTAAAAAACAAACCATTACCCCAGTACGTGTCTCTCAATCTTTGATGAAACCAGTGTAACTCGCATTCTTCAACAGCTTTGGACACAACAATGTAACCACTAAAACCCATTGAGACTCAACAACGCTTGGCCTGAATGATTGGTTAAAACCCTCGTGGAAACCCAGTGGAACAAACCCCTGATTTTTTGAGGAGGAAAGAGTACCCACGGGATCAATTTAAGAACAAAATAAAACCAACATATTGACCACACTTTTTTAATCAAACACCATCCATTTTTTCTTTTATTATAAGAAGTTGATGGTTTTTCTATTGAACAATTACGTGTTTCTGATACACACCCATGATTTGTTGCAGTTTCTATTCGCCTTTGAGAGAAAAGGGAGGCTCTCTCAACGATGACCATTACTATTCGTTAACAGATATATCGAGGGAAGGATACAGGGAACAATGACAATTGGCAACTTTGGTGGATCTATCCAAGGTGACAATGCATTTTCTGCATTAAGCAATCCATGCGGTGCAGAGAGTTTTATCCTTTTGTTACAGTCTTAACTCTTAATTTATGTGGTTTTCCGTTATGTTAATTAATTTTTTACCTCTAGGACAAAATATAAATTGTTCTCTCTTGGTTGTGATTGTATCAGTTTTCATCATTAGTTTTCTGATTAGTTCAGTTACAAATATGTTTTATGATCTCGATTTTTCGAATTATTTTTGCTTGTTATCAATCACAAAATAGTGGAAACCGTTTATTTATGAATTAATTTACCCTTTTTGGTGTTATTCTCTTCTTCCTTTCATCACATAGTTTTGTTATCCACAGCTTGTGCTCTGATTTCTACTTGCAGGTCCAATCGTCCAGACATTTAGCATAAATACCATCGCAGAGCTGTTGAGTAAACAGCACTGGTCAGAGCTCAAAACCCATCTTAGATCAACAAAACCTGCATTACTTCTTGATCAAGTGCTTGATGCGGGTATTGAACCAGAGCTTGTTGTTAGGTTCTTTTGGTGGTCTCAGACAGAGTTGAAACTCGCTTATGGTCTTAACACGACGAGCAAAGTTTTACATTTTTTGATAAATTCAAAAAGTTACTCTAAAGTCAGGTCCCTTTTGCATTACTTTGTGAAGAATGAGAAACACACAGTTTCTTCTGTTTTTCACTCCCTTTCGCTGTGTCGTGATCGGTGTTCTGCAAGTGCTATAATAATTGATATGTTGCTCCTAGCATATGTTAGAAATTCAGAACTTCGTTCAGCTCGTGAAGCATTTGGGCGAGCTCGAGAATATGGATATAAGTTGTCACCGACTTCATGCAATTCATTGTTGAGTGCTTTGGTNAGTGCCGCCAAGGACCTTCTTAATGAAATGGGGAGTAAAGGCTTGAAAGCTGATGTTGTAACATATAACATCTTAATAGGTGGATGGTGCAAAGATGGCAAATCAAGAAAGGCAGAGAAATTGCTAAGTGAAATGCACAACAACGGTGTGAAACCTAATCATGTAACATATAATACTTTGATGGATGGCTATTGTACGGAGGGAAATATCAAGGCAGCATTGAATGTGAGGACACGGATGGAGAAAGATGGGAAGCGGGCTAATATTGTCACATACAATGTGTTGATCAAAGGATTCTCCAGAACAGGTAAGCTGGAAGATGCAAATCAGCTTCTCAATGAGATGTTGGAAAAGGGTTTGATCCCAAATTGTAATACCTATGATATAGTAAGACTAGAAATGTTGGAGAAAGGTTTTGTTCCAGACATAGAAGGGCACTTGTATAATATCTCTAGCATGTCTTAACATGAACTTGAGATGCTAGATGAAATTTTAATTTTCATTGTACTACTGTTTAGAGTTTAGCATCATATTTATTTTGCAGAATGAGTAATACTACATGGCAACTTGTACATATCTCAATTTTAGCCTTTGTTTCTATATGAGTTAGCATTGCCACCATCGTAGTAGTTAAGTGTTGGATTTCGAACTACCATCATAACAGGGTTCATTCATTGCAATTGCTGTTCAGAATTTTATTTTTTGGTTTATAGCAGTTCAAGGCTTGCTAAGAAAGTCATGAAGGTACATATAGGTTAGCTCTCTTTTGGTGGATCTTATTTAGAAAAACTCACCACCCTAAGCTTGTGACTTTTCAGTTTGGGGGCAAATTTTGGCATGAATTTCTTCAATGCATTTTCATTACCTGAAAATTTACTGAAAGCAATTTACTTTAATAGAATGGCATTTGAGTTAATAGAAGAATGTTACAAAGAATCATAGAATTTTCGAACATGTGCTATAAGAAACTATTTCAAGCAAGTACATTCATTGTGGTAGACAAAGAGATCCAGTTGATAACTCATTGATTGGAATTCTTGATGTGCAGTTAGTTTGAATATTTCATAGTCAAAAGAATCAGTTTCACGGGCTTTCCTCATGTGGTCTAACCCTCTAACCCCACCAGCAATACTTGATGAACTTGTCGTTATCCCATCAAGAATGTATTGGATTGGAATGAGAAGGTTTACCAAAAAGTTTCCGGCAAGAGAAGTGAGAAATCGCTTATTCTGTTTCATTATTGCCCGGTCAAAAACACTAACCTTATAAACAATTAACCGAGATTACAGATGAATTAATATTGGTGGCTGACACAAAACTAAGCCAAAAATCATGCCGCCCGTACATGCTTTCCTCCATCAGCAGTACTAACGAACATACAATACTAGTATCTCAAAAAAAGGAAAAAATCTCAGAATTTAGATGCACGCGATGTGGAAGTGATTTAGCCAAGCCTGACAGCAAAACAACAAAACTAGAATTAGTATTAACAGCATAGAAACAGTAGAATTAGGAACATTTAAGTAGTTGACGTTTACATTGGAAGTGTATAATATTGAACCGAGCGCTAACATTATTTCCACACAATCATGCAAAATATCCCTAATTCTCCTATGAACATTCAGAAATGAGAGTACATATTATTACTATTTTGTTCTTAATGACCAAAGAAAGATGAATTACCCAATTGTAAAGAAAAGCTTTCACATTGATATCTACTCCTAGGCAAGTATCAGTATAAATAACCAATCATAACAGATACAACAATTGCAAGACAACACGAGGAAAAAAAAGTATCATGTATAAAGAACAAATACAGTGAGCTTCTCTGATAATAACATAAGCTTGATGTTAGGAAGCAATGAAGAGCGAATTTATAATTACTTGAGTTGAACCGGGACCTATCTCGGAAGCAGCACAACACTACTCAAGGATTGAAGAGACTCGAACCCCCCATACTGATAGCTATCAACAATGCTGTGCTGGTAATCACAGCAAGCCAGAACAAGGCTGAACCTGAAATTGGAATTTTTAAATCATCATTAACAAAAAGACACTTTAAATCATATGAACCTTCAGATATAGTATACACAGATCAATAGTAAGGAAGGTACCTCCAGAACTATCAGAACTAGAAGGAATTGATTCGGCATTGGAAACAGGCGATACTGGTACTTTAGGCCCTGTATTTGAACTGTTATCGAAGACTTTTGTAGAGCCTGTTTCAGATGCTACTATCCCTTGGAATTCTTCGCTTACAATTAACGCTGCCAAAACATCCATAAATGACTCTTTATCTGTCTCATAGGTAGAACTTCGTTCATCCCTCTGATCAGTGACAGTAGTATCTTCTGAATCAGACAACTCATCATCTGACATATCTTCAATGGAACCCACCTCAGACTTGTCATCTTCCTCATCTTCCACATATGCTTTATATGTTAGCCGTAGTAATATCTCTCCAGCAGAACCCTTCCCAAATAATCCCCACCCTCCTTGTAAAGCCACAATTCTGTCAGTAGGAACAGTGTCTTGGAGAGATCCCAAATCAACCTGAAAATATATTCAACTAAGAAGCATTGATATAGGGGAAAAGAGGAAATTAAATCCTAAATACCATATATTTCCAATTTTTCATTCAACTTCCAACACCTAGTAAAATATGGAAGACATACCTCTCCTGTACCAATAGTAAAATCTACAAATCCCAGAGAGTCCTTTACTTGGATTGATAACTTCTGCCTTTTAGGGTTAGAGACAAGCATATGAAAATCCTGGAGTCAACAGAAATGAAAAGTTTTAAGATTAAAAAAATGGAAATGGCATGAACTTAAAACAAAGATGAATCAGAAGAAAATCCAAAAGCGACACCTGATTCCAAATTGGCATTCCAGGGGGCCCAATGACAGTCGTTTGACTGTTTTTTTTGCTGCGTATAACTTGATTTCCGAGGCTAAGAACAACATAAGGATCTGTCTTGCCTGGCAAAACAGTAGAACAAATCATGAGTATGGTAGACAATACAGCATATATATTGCACATTTTAATTCATAACTAAATATTTGTTGAAACTAAAATTGGTATGAAAAAGTATAGCAGATAGGAAAAAATGGAGCACACATAGCCCAGGTCTACTTATTTATTGCACCAAGTTCGTCTACAGGGTTGTATTAATTACATCCGTCTGTAGCAAGTTTATTGACATCAATATAGCAAACAAACAGCTCAGAGTGTATGCAAGACATATTAGAGATAAAAACGAAGTATATAACCCTGGTACATAAATCACTGAATAGGCTAAAAAAACAAAAAGCAATTCAAGGACTAAGCATGGACCAATGAAGTATATCTAATTGAATAAACAAAAAGGGGGTGGGGTAGGGGGAGCAAGCAACAATTTACTTAAAAATAAATACAACAAAATTGAGTTTTACCATAGATATAAGAAAGCTTCCGAGCATCCACAAGTGTAACTGATAGTTCACCAACGGAATTCCTGTTTCCTTCTTGTATTTCTCCAGATTTAACACCAAGAGGGACGGGACCAACAGCTTTTCCCTTCTGGAAATCC
>QANU01069627.1:29955-47639 GCA_003254905.1 Nissolia schottii | reverse complement strand
AATAATATATATAATATAATATAATATAATATAATATAATATAATATATTAATTAATGGCGGTGGAAGCTGCCTATAAATAGGCAAGCAAACCTAAAGCCATTTGCTTCATTTTCCTTTCTTTGTTCGTTCGTTTTTCTTTCTTTGTTTGTTCCATTCGCGCACTGTTGTTATGATGTCGCGCACTGTCTATGTGATTTTTCTGTGATATTGTATGAGTAAATTTTTGTAAAACAAACATAGGAAATATTATGTAGAAAATATAGGGATAAAGATGCAAGAGGGATTTTTAGTAGTTTTGAAGTTAGAAAAATATAACTGTATTGGTTGGAGCTGTGTAGGAAGCCTCAGTAAGCAGTGAGAAATATTTAATTTCGACGTTGTGATTTCCATCCGCTAAGCAGCCTCACGTATAAACAAACCTTGTTGAGCCTCTCAGGTCAAGGAACTTAGCGGCCACCCTGGTCCACTGAGCTTGTCTCTTGGTCCGTGCGCTGGGCGGCCTAGCCTAGGTGCTGAGCAGCCTGAACTAAACCTATAAGAAATGTTTGGCACAAGGATGGCTAAGTAACCTGGGAGTCCCTTATGGGCGTTGGGCGACCTAGCTAGGGCGCTGAGCGGCCTAAAGAATCCTAAGTTACTAAGTTAACTTTGAACTGAGGAGTTCTCATGAGCCCACACACTCCAACCCAGTACCGACCTCTGAAATATACCTACAATAATGTAAATGATTATGTGACTATATGTTGTAATTGTAATAGCATGCATCATGAGGACTTGGTCGTCAGTAAGGCTTAGGACAACTATAAATAACTAGAGGTTAAAGTCACCAAATTGTATTAAGATAAATAATGGACCTAGGGAACCAACTAAGTCTAAAGACGGGCCTGACCACAGAGGGTTTAGAGTAGACCGAAGATATGACCTAGTTATACAATCAGGAAATCCCTATCTCTTGGCACGTCTAGCATGACAACGCCCCTTGCCAGTCTAGCAAGAAGGACTAGTTTGTAATGATAAAACGCAAGCATAGTCCTGAACGCAGGCTTCGTCCTGGTCTTAATAAAAGTAAAGCACGAAAGTAAACAAGAGTCTGAGTCACGCCATGACGTTACAAGTGAACGTAGGCCCTGTAACACCCCTGCTAACTGCCCACTTCCATGGTAGTAAGCAATGCTCACAGGGTTGTTATTCGTTGTGTAGGGTTACTTATAGCCCTTACTTTTACCCTCAGAAATATTTCTTACGTAAAATATGGACCAATTTGAAAATCATTCGGGTGCTTATCAAGTTATAAGTTAGGAGCCATGTGTGATTAAGAGAATATATAACAATAATCGCTAGCGGCTACCACAAGTTAGGTAGAGATCATAGCGGAACATGAAAAGCAGGTGTATATATATTTACACTCACAGTCCCAAAACACAGTTACACATTTGTCTTAATAATAAATAGTTACACAGAAAGTATAAAAGTCATAAAACATAATACAAAACAGTTATCGCCTTAGCGCAACCTTCGTTACTCAACTCGGGTCGTGGAATTGTCTTGCTGCCGCCGTTCGTCGCCTACCATGCGTCCCTTGGGTCAATCTCCTAGCTGTGCCCACCTGGATCCATAACCGAGTGGGGGTGAGAACACTTAGTCCTCAGTAGGGTTCCTTGGCTCTACCTATCGCTTCATTTCTTAGCTATCCTCTAGGCCGTTCAGGGATTTCTAAGTGATCATGCGTACTAACATCCTACTGATTATTATCTTTGCCTACGCTCCTGAACAGCTTTATCTACTTTACTAGGTGATAGGGGATCTAATCTTTCTTATCTAAGTTCTCGTGCTTATTTACTTTCTTTGTGAATATACATAGCCGTCTCGAGCGTTCTCTTGACAGTACTTACTACATACATGTTTACATACATACTGACATACATACAATTATTCATTCATCACATCATTGCATATACATACACTTTATACTTTATGCTTGGGGACTTGGGGATCTCTTACGCATACCGACTTACCCGGGTTAGCGTCATTCTTCTTCTTTCTTTATTCTTTTAGGTATGACGTCAACCTCTCTTTCATCTCTTATTGCTTCGATGAGCAATTCTGTACTTTACTTTACATTTCTTGGTGCCATTAACCTCTGCGAAACAATCCACCCTTTTGGGATTAATTCGTTAACCAAATCCACCCTTTTGGGATTTGGCAAGGTAACACTTTTCCTTCCTTGTGTCCTTAACCTTTGCGAACCAATCCACCTTTTTGGGATTAATTGGTTAACCAATCCACCCTTTTGGGATTGGCAAGGTAACACATTGGCCACTCCACCCTTTTGGGACTGGCGAGGGGCGTGTCAGTTAGACTTTGCCAAGAGAGGATTTCCTAACATATAACTACATACTTATTCCCTAACAGTCTGTTATGCTTCATTTAAACATTAAGTGATTGACCTCTACTTTTCTAGGGTTGTCCTAACACCTATGCGACAACCCATCCTCATGATGCATGCTTGAATGCACAACCGTGGCCTAGCCTTACTCATTGGGTCCCTTAGAACCACTGAAATCTCAAGTTTTTCAGGTTTCATTCGAATGGCCTATGGAGTATTTGAATGAAGTCCTGAGAGTTCTTTCATTCAATTGGAAAGGGGTTTCAATCGATTAAAAGCCATCAGGATCCTCCCGTTCGAATCCTGTTGGAATTCAATCGAATGAAATCCAGAATTTTCTTTTCATTCAACTGAAATGGAATTCAATCGATTGGAAGCTGATTTTTGGCTTTCCTTTGATTGAATTCCCCTCCATTCGATTGAAAGCTTTAAAAATCGTCTCCTCGAGACTTCAGTTCTCATTTTCCACTGTTCCTAGGGTTCTAATCAGTACAGTTATGCCTTTTATTTATCAAAATTTCCCAGAAACCCTTTTTACCCTGAAACTTCCAAAATTACTACTTAACATTTTCATAGTCAAATACACCAAAAACCACATAGACAATGGGCTTAGAGTTACCCACCTCGAAACAAGTTTCTGGACCGGTAGATATGAAGAGAAAAATATCCTCTTCGCGTGGGTGTACTCATCCTATTTTTCCAAAGTCCGACAGCGCTTCCGCGATGTGCACGAACGAGACAAATAAAGAAAGGAACGAAGCAGCTAATGAAGCAACTTGCTTCAGAAGGAAAATGAAGCACAAATGCTTCAAGGCTTGCCTTTTATAGGCAATTCTAAAAGCAAGCATTGTGCTTGATATTTACTTGCTTTATTATTATTATATTATATTATATCTAATACATTTTATTATATACCTTTTCTTTGTCTCTTTCTTTCTGCCAGGGGATGTGCGTATATTATATATATTTTACTATTATTATTATCATATTTGTATATATAATATATATTATGTAATATATATACTTTACTTAGGGGTGCACGTCCAGGGGTGTGTTACGTACATACATATTATTATTATTATTATTATTATTATTACAATTGCATTTTGTTCCTTTCCGTTAGGGGGTCAGAGGGGAGGTTAGGGGAATATATAACTATATTTTATTATCCCTATTATTATTATTATCATAGGTCAGGGGGATGTATGTAATTATGACCAAGGTCATATGATCAATTTTGATCATGTTTGATTGCGTTTGGGTACTAATTGTTTGTGCACGGTTATCCCAAAAATATTCCGGACATACCGCTGTGATCTACTAATTTTTCCTGATCATAGGAGTATGTCAGGTTAAGGTATTCGTGAATAAATTACCAGAGGGTAATTTTCACAGATACCTTAGGTGCTTACCGAAATCCCTGTTTTCGACGAAATTTAGCACGGACTTTGCGGGCACTCCGCGAGATCGAGAAACAATTATTTGACTGGAATTTGGAAGCAATTAATTTTCTAAACAATTTTTCTAGTCCAATTAATCGCCTCTAATGTGCTCTTAATTAAGTGAAATTAGGATTTAAGCGAAATATCCATAAGGGAAAAATTCGGGATGTTACAGGCCCCAAGTGTGGTCTTAAGTAAAGTATTATTATGCCCCAAGTGTGGCTTAAGTAAAGTATCATTATGCCCCAAGTGTGGCCTAAGTAAAGTTTTCTCATGCCCCAAGTGTGTCCTTGAGTAAAAAGTCACGAGCCCACTCCTGGTGTCATCGAAATGGGTGACCCCCTCACCATTCGCCGAATATGATGTTTAATTCCCTATTGCCGCTCGATGAAATATGTCATCGTACATCCGTGGTTAGCTACCATTCAGGAAAGAAAGCAGCCTGGTCGTCGGTGATACAGAAACAAAGTGGGTTGTAGCTAAATAGGGGAAACAGTCCCACAGACTATAAAGGAGAATCATGGGCATACCGCAACAAAAAGGATGCAGCCCAAGGCGCGTAAGCGAACCCCCTTCCCGAAACCTGCATGAAATTTATTTGATGAGTGTTACATGTATATGTATTTATGTCTATGTGCAATGAACGTTACGTTGTAAGCATCTCAATTTTAAGGACGAGGGTACGTGGTACAATTTCACAAGGCCCTGACAGTGTAAGCTAGAAAGCACGAGACTCTATAACTAGGTTAAACAAGATTAGCTTTCCCTACGATCACCTAGTAAATTAGATAAAGTTGCTCAGGCCTAGCATGGATAATAATTAGTAGGGGTTTTAGTAGATTGTGACAGCTAGAGACCCCTGAGTGCTGGGATCATAATTGAAGCGAAATGAATAGGAATTCCCCTCAGGACCCCACTGGGAACGTAACGTTCTCACCCCCACTTCATTTTGATTCCAGGCAGGAACCCGTGGCATGCTACGAGGACCAAAACTTACCTTGGAACGAGGACAAGGACTTCCCCTATAGCAGAAGCCTCTGAACTGAGACACCGCAGCGGAGCAACCAGTGCTACCGTTCGCACAACAAGAAGGGCAGGGATTAGCGACGTGTAACATGTAACAGTCACACGGTCTAGTTAGGTCGTTGATGTACAACTATAATACTATTCAACTGTGTAATTGTATTCTGGACCAAATGTATGGGTGTGTGTGTATGCTATTAAATGTCCTAGAAATCTATTTCGTGGAATAGTAACGCTTAAGTCTGAGAAGACTCTATCACTCGTATCCATGTATCACCCCTTGGCACGAATGACTCTTAATTTATAAACTAGTAATGGAAAGGAAAAAGTTTCAAAATGGTCCATATTTTCGAGTACAAAATATTTGCAAAGCTAAAAGTAGGGGCTAGAAGTAACCTAACCAAGGCAGATAATAACCCTATAATCAGTGTTACGACTATAACATAGACTGAAAGTAGGGATGTTATAATGATCCCGTAGACACCCCTCAATGTCTAAATATAGGGTAGCACCCTATGGTTTCTCTGTAGATGCTCCTGGAATCATAATGAATGGGGGTGAGAACATTATGTCCTCAGTGGGGAATCCTAGGGGCATAACTATCCATTTGATTCATTTATGATCCCAGGCCGCTCAAGAGGTCTCTAGGTGATAACATAAATAAATACTATAATGCCCAATTTCATTTCAAATCCGTACTAGTCCTGAGCAGCTTACCTATTTACTAGGTGATAGGGGAGTTCTAATCTTGAATTACCTATAAAGAAGAGGTTATCATACTTTCTGAAACTAATCCTTGATAATTCGACATATAGAATAATGAACATCCCTGCAAGATTCTACCTATAGAAATACTGACCGTCCCTCCCCTGCAAGCTCCGACCTACAGGAAAGTGAACATGCCTGCAAGCTTCTACCTATAGGAAATACTGACTATCCCTCTCCTGCAAGCTCCAACCTACAGGAAAGTGAACATCCATGCAAGTTTCTACCTACAAGAATACTGACCGTCCCTCCCCTGCAAGCTCTAACCTATAGGAAAGTGACCATCCCTGCAAACCTCTACCTATAGGAAATACTAACTATCCCTCCCCTGCAAGCTCCGACCTACAGGAAAGTGAATATCCCTGCAAGCTTCTAACTATAGGAATATCGACTATTCCTCCCCTGCTAGCTTCGACCTACAAGAAAGTGAACATCCCTGCAAGCTTCTAGCTACATGAAATACTTACTATCCCTCCCCTACAAGCTCTGACTTACAGGAAAGTGAACATCCCTGCAAGCTTCTACCTACAGGAATACTGACCTTCTAGTCATTTAAGGTCTCCCTAACACTCATTTCTCTTATGTATCTCTTTTGGGTATTCATCTTCTTTCAGTAGCGTAATTCTCTGGGTAGCATAATAACATACATTTACGTTCACATAATCATAAAGGGCAAACCAAAAGTGCATTAGTGTTTTTAGGGCATACATATTCTCGAGGATTCTTAAACTTAGTCTTAAAAACAATGTTAGAATTTCTTTTATTTATTATCATATTCTTAACTTTATTTTGTGACTTTTGACATCTTACTCCAACATTCTAATTCATTTAATTTCAACTTGTATGATCACTCTCGTAAATCTATGTGTCCTAAACTACATTTGCTTTCTATGCTTATATATACTCGTTTTCTAACTTTCCTTTGATCATTCTTAACCTAATCTCCCTTCTATAGTTTCTCAATCTCCCAAGTATTAATGAAATCCTAAAATGCTTATTACTCAACCAATCTTTAACATTTTACTCTCCTTAACCTAAACTTTACAGAATAATTTTTAAACTCTTATGCATCCTCTATATATTCTAAATCTTTTATACTCATGTATTCCATGTTAAGTTTATTTACTTTGCTTCCTTTTCACTCTCAAACTCATTCCTCACAAAACAAACTCAAAGTTTTAATTCAAACTCCCGAAATTCCAGTTTTACCCAAAAAGTCGTTTTTACCCAAAATTCCCGATTTCCTTCAGAATTTTAGTTTCAAAAACCCGACGGACCCAAGACCTCACTCCAAGGTTTTTGATAGATCTAAACTCAAATTTTATATACCCAACCCAAATTTTCAACCCTTATTTTCAAAATTCTTATTTTGCCCTTTTCCTGCCCGAAAACATCATTTTACTCAATTTACCCAAAAAATTTGTCGGGGGCTCTGAAAATTTTGAAACTTAACACCTCCACTCAATTTTTCGTGTAGATTTAAAAAATGAGATTAGTTTTTCAATTTGAAGATCCCAGCATATAGTTCATACCCAAAACAAAATCAGTTCTCAGAATTTCTCAGAATATCTCTAAATCTCACATGTAATGTCAAAGCCTTAATTTTACCTTAACTAAGCTCTTGTACCCGAATTTCTTACTTATGTTCTTACACTCTCAAACCTCATCTTCTTTACTGAAAAATTCACTCAAGTCCTTTAAGTCTTTCATGCATAAATCAACACCTAATTTTATTCAAGCTTAGGTTCTAAACTAGATTCTCTTTGCATGCACTCGTAGAACCTAATTCTTTTACCTTTAGAAATCCATAAAAATACAAGAGCACATTTTAGTTTCTTAAGAGAACAAAAACATAATCTTAATAAACAATAAACTCAAGCAATAATCACCAAAATCATACAAGTCAAAAATCACATAACAGTCAAAATTAAACCACTTATATAGTGGGTGTTTCGGATTACCCACTCTTAAGAAAACTTGAAGGAAGCTTGGTTACACTAAGAAAGCTCCTTGTATGGCTTTGGAGAGGCTCCAAAGCTTGCATGCAAGGTCCTCCAAGGATAATGATGGTGCTTGTTTTGACGATGCCTCTTCAGGCCAATTTTGCTTGGCTTTGTTCCTCCTATGGCCTAGTGATAAGTGGATTTTGTACCCTATCTTATTACTCTATAAATGAATAATGCATACTAAAAATGTGTGGGATTAATATGTAATCAATATGTTTTCACGCATTATCTTCTTTGAGAGAAATTGAGAAAAACGGCAAGATCAGGTATTATTTTACTCTTAGAATTTAACATTTCTTTTGTAGTTTTCTATTTTGAATTACAGGAAACAAATGTTCAAAAGGATCAATGAAGATATGAAGTGAAGACTCAATCCTTGAAGAATGAAGAAAGGAGGCAAAAGAGGAGAACAAGCGAAGAACCGCTCAGCGGTAAGTAAGGAACCGCTCAGCGGTAAGAGAGTCAGCGCTCAGCGCATAAGAAGAAACCGCTCAGCGAATAATCAAGAACCACTCAGCGGAGAACCCCTTTCCGCTCAGTGATGTTGTGTCGGTAGCAACTTGCACCGGCGCATTTATTGCGCCAGCCTGGCGCCAGCTTAGATTCCGGCGCCGCCCGGCAAAAGCTGACTGGAGCATTTAATACGCCGCGTAAGCCGCCAGAATTGACTCAGCTGCTCAGCGATACCTCCTCAGCCGCTCAGTGAAACCTGTCAAACCGCTCAGCGGCGGTACTAAACCGCTGAGCGGTGCCATCGGACCTTGGCCTATAAATAAGAGGCCAAGGCTCTCATTCCTTCCATCCTCCCTTCCACCACCCATCCAAGTTCTCCTAGCTTAGAGAACTTCATATTCTTCCATATTTCCTACACTTTTTCCATTTTATTTTATGCACTTTAGATTTATGTTAGAGTGCTTTGTAATCTTTCAAGATTTGTAACGAAGTTCTGCCGAATTAATTCCAGGTTCTACTGTTTCAATTCTCCATTGTTATTTACTCTTTCTTTCTCTTTACTTATTATGAGTTTTAATCCTCCACCCATGGAGGAGTAGTTTCTTAATATCTTGCATGCGGTAACTTTAGATTTGGATTAATTTGAGGTCTTGTACTTAATGATTATGCATGAATTGTTCCACCCTTAATTAATGATATAGCGATTGCATGTTATCAGTTAAGGTTAAATCTAAGTTAATGAATCTTGACGATTGTATGATTTATTAAACTATGATTAAGGAACTTTTGGAGAACTAATTAGATTTAATTAGGTTGTGCAATTTGTACATAAATTAATATGGGTTTTAATGCTGAGATCTTGGTTTTAATACCTGTATTAATAAATGCTTAGGGGATTGACGATCGTAGTCTCTTAAGTGAATTGCGTATTAGTTAGAGATTTCAACTAATAAACAACATCTCCTTCCATGAATAATTAATTAGGAACCAATGACAATTAATCCTTGATCTAGAAATGATGTATGCAAGATATTGCTTTTATCATTGTTGACTTACTCTCAGTTTAATTTCTCTTTATTCATCAAAACAAACCCCCCTGATTTAATTAACTACAATTGGTTCTAAATTGCTTCTTTGGGAGACGACCTAGGTTAACCCCCTTTACTACGTTTTCGGGGTTTTCTTGGTTTATAAATTATTATTTGATCGCGCAAGCTTGCTTTGCTAGACATTCAAAGGAAAGCAATTGAAATCAAGTGAGGAAGAGCTGGACTTGCGGTGGCTTCAGTTACTTTAGGAGAATTTTAAGAATTTAAAGTTGAAAACAAAAGCAAAACCATGAGGCAAGTGCAATTGCATTGCTTCATGTGTATGGATTGAATTTGAAAGAAAATGATGAAATATAGACAAGAAGGAATTTGATTGCTGGGTTGTGGTTTCTAAAGGAAAATAAAGAAAGGAAACATAGGAGATGGAGCAAGGAAACCGTGAATGAATGCCACTATGTCCACGGTCATTGCTTGCTTATTTATAGAAAGGAATTGAAAATGAAATAAAGCAAGGAAGCAGTAGAGAGTTCGGTTTAGCTGAGCTTCACATTCAGAATTTTAAAGCAAATAAATAAGAAAATGAAGTAATAATTCTCAAAGGCTGCATGTCATGGTCAATGGTCAAGTATAGGTGTAAGCATGCATGTGTTTTGCTTCCTAATTGTTTGACATGTATTGCCATTGTTGGACTTAATCCAAGCTGCCACGTTTTTACCTTCTTTTAACCCAATTCTAATGGTGATTTCAGCTCATTATTTTTCTGACTTACATGTATATTTGTTTCTTAATTTTTCATGTATATGTGGCGACGTGTGTCGTCATACATACGTAGTAATTAAACGGAGATCTTATACAATTTAATTAGCACAAGGACATCATCTAATAATTTTTCTAATGAGGAAATTAAATTAATTAATGGTACTTGTGAATCAACTTTCATAAAAGTATGTTTCACTAATACCGTTTAGAAATTAATTTAATTCCGGCAATGAAAGATAATTAATTCTGATGGCTCGCGAATTACCGCAAGAACTCGAAACTATTACCTTGATAGCTATTTTTGAAATAGCATAGTGATTTAGATTCTAAATCCTAATAAATCACTTTTCACATAATTATCTAGTTCGCGGAGTGATTTCTAAAGAGAACAAAGAATTATACTGGAAACCACGCGTAACCTTACAATGATTACTCTTGAGGAAAGAGCATAATTTTCTAAAATGGTTCTAAGGTGGAACAAGGATGTTGTAGAACCTTTAAATGACATATGAATCTATTTCAAAACATTTCTTGGTTATACAGGAACGGATATGAGGTTACCGAGGCCATCAGTTGGCTGACGGGGCTCACCGGGGCTTATCAGGCAGCTAGCAATTCGGGAAATGTTTTTAGCCTTTTCTAAACATCTGGTTGACCCCATAGCAATTTGAATAAGCCTCTCAATGTATAATTGGGAATCATGAGAGGTGTTGAAGGAAATTCCTAAGTGTATCTCGGTTCAATGGGCTTCCACTCTAATAACGAGGAAAACCGAGATATAGGTTTTCGGATGCGTGTGCATCACATGACAAGAAGGAAACCAGTGGCCTGAGTATTAGGGTGTGTATTGGGTTTTCTTTTTAAATCTTTTGCTTCTGTAGGAAGTGGGGTTTTTAGTGACACACGTCATACGCGTGGCTTCGTTAGGCAATTAGTCAAGGAAAAGAAGAGCTATCTTGAGGACTTTCTTTAAAATAAAGGAAGTGAAAATAGTAGCGAGAAGGATAAGAGAGTGGGAGATGGATGGTGGATGCCTTGATGGATTAAGAACACGTCGGTGAAGGAAATACAAGATTTCTATCCGAGAGTTCGGCTTGCAGTCGACAAAAAGGGAGAGTTCTTGATTTAGGTTAGGTGGGACTTAGAGAATTTATTTCTCTACGGAACATCAAGGGAAAATCTAAGGGGAGTGTGTTGGCTTCCTTGGAAATTGACTTTGAATGGCTCAATTTAGAAATACTGAAATGGTTTCAAGATAAAGGGCTATATTATAGGGACGGTGCATGGAATAGCGTGGAAAAAGTGGGACGTTACATGGCCTAGGAGGAATCTTTGAAGGATTCGGCAGCATATCGCAGTGAGAAATATAAGAGAAAGCAGCAAAGAACGGGCTCTCACAACAGGATTAGAGGGTGAAAAGATCGTTCCAATGCTAAGAATTCAGGGGAAAATAAGCTCAGTATCAGTAGCAACAACAACAAAAAAGACCAAGACAAGCCTAGGGTAAGTTTTATCAAGGGAAAAAAAGACAAGGGCAACAACTACAAAGGCCACAACAAGGCAGAATCCACTATGGCCAGAGTGCATAGATAAGGGAAGGAAAACGTGCTGCCTTGTCCTTAGTGCGGCAGAGCACACAGAGGAAAGTGCCTAGTTGGGAAGAAAGTCTGCTTCAAATATGGGAAAGGCGGCCACTATGCCAACAATTGCAAGACTGCCCTGCCTACAACTCAGAGACTAGGACGAGTCTTCACCTTTACTGGAGAAGAGGCACAAAAGTTGAAGGACTCAATCCATGGTAAGTGCATAATGATGGGTAAATCATTAACTATAGTATATGAATTAGGTGCATCGCACTCTTTCATTTCATATGTTAATGTTAAAAATCTAGGTTTATCCACTATGTTTCTCCCTTATACGTTAGTTGTGTTTACACCCATGGCTCCATCGGCAAAGACTTGCCTAGTATGCCTTCGCTGTCAGTTCCAGCTACAAGATAATGCCTTCACAATTAATCTCATGTTTTCCCTTAGTTGATCTAGATATAATCCTAGGAATGGATTGGCTTCGAGCCAATCATGTCCTCGTAGATTGTGCAGGAAAGTCGATAATCTTCCCTAATACACCTACTGTCACACCAAATATTAAACTCGAGTCAATTACCATATACTGTTGTCAGCTTGATAGTTAGGAATACATTTTCCTAGCATCTTCGGATGTGGAGACCAGGCAAGCAATTGAAGGCATCCTCGTGGTCTATGAGTACCCGTACGTGTTTCCCGAGGACATATCGGAGTTTCCCCCGAAGGAAGAAGTGGAGTTTTCCATTAAGTTGGTTCCTGGGGAAGGGCCAATCTCAGTAGCTCCGTATTGAATGCCACTAGTAGAATTGAAGGGGTTGAAACAACAACTAGAGGAGTTATCAGAAAAGCGATATATTCAGCCAAGCGCGTCATCGGGGGGAGCCCCAGTACTGTTTGTGAAGAATAAGGATGGTCGATGAGGCTATACATAGATTAAAAGAAACTCAATAAGGTTAACATCAAGAAAAAATACCCACTTCTGAGGGTTGATGACTTAATGGACAAATTGAAGTACGTGAAGGTGTTCTCAAAGATTGATCTCCAATCCAGTTACCACCAATTCGAGTCCAAGACAAAGACATTCCAAAGGCAACATTTCCAATGCCATATCAGCACTATGAATTCAAGGTTATGTCGTTTGAGCTGACGAATGCCACAATAATCTTTATGGACTACATGAATCGAATTTTTGAGCTTACCTAGCTAATTGTGTAGTGGTTTTTATTAACGACATCCTCATATACTCAAGGACTAAGGAAGAATACACAAAGCATGTAAGGGTGGTACTGGACATTCTTAGGAGTAGGAAGTTGTATGCTAAACTCTCTAAGTGCGAATTCTGGATGAAGGAGATGAAATTTTTGGGCTCACGTTGTGTTAGAACAGGGAATTTCTGTCGATCTAAGTAAGATTAAAGCGGTGAAGAACTGGGAAAGGCCAACCTCGGTAACGGAAATCAGGAGCTTCTTGATTTTCCGGCCACTATAGGAGGTTCACCAAGGGGTTCTCTCAGATTGCACTGCCCTATACCAACTAACGCGGAAGGGAGTACTTTTTATATGGTCGCCAGAATGCAAGCAAAGCTTTCAAGTGCTGAAGGACAAGCTGCCACCGCATTGGTCCTTGTGTTACTCGACCTTCACATGCCATTCGAAGTCTATTATGATGCCTCCTATATAAGTCGGGGATGTGTGTTAATGCAGAATCGCCAAGTAGTGGCATTTCCATCTCGCCAGCTTAAGGTCCATAAAGCCAACTACCCTACTTGCCATTTAGAATTGACCGCAATAGTATTTGCACTAAAAACCTAGAGACATCACTTGTATGGCATCAGATTCGAGGTGTTTTTTGACCATAAGAACATGAAGTACCTTTTCGATCAGGAGGAGCTCAACATGCGACTAAGGAGGTGGATGGAATGCCAGAACGACTATGATTTTGGGCTAAACTAACACCTCAGGAAGGCAAACGTGGTAGCCGATGCTCTTAGCCAAAAATAGTTGCACAGAACTGATAGAGGGTTTTAGGGACATCAATCTAGGTATCACCCTCTATGCCAGTGCAAGAAATTGTGCTAGATACAAATCATCAGTGAATTTAGAAGGAAGATCATAGAAGCTTAGAAGGATAATAATGACGAAGCTTGGCTGAAGTTTTTGAAGAGGTAAAATAAGGAAAGTCACGGAAGCCACTTATAGAACGGACAAAATTTTGAGATTCAACCAATAGATCTGTATGCCAAATAGCAATAGGCTGAGCAGGGACATCTTGAAAAGCATACTAGAGTCACTTTATGATACACCCAGGAATGACGAAGATGTATCATGATTTGAAGCAGATTTTCTGGTGACTTGGGTTGAAGAAAGACGTAGCAGTGTGGGTTGAATAATGTCTAGAGTGCCCGAAGGTTAAATTTGAGCATTAGAAACCTCATGGGTTACTGGATCCACCCACTATTCCCGCATGGAAATGGGAAGGAATTTTGATGGACTTCGTGTCAAGATTGCCTCAGACAGCGAGGGGTGTAAATGCTATTTGGGTGATTATCGATAGGATGACAAAATTGGCCCATTTCATCCCAATTAGAATTAATTATCCAATGAGGAAACTAGCTCAGCTCTATGTCCAAGAGATAGTGAGATTGCATGGCATACCTTCAGCTATCATTTCGGATAGGGAACCAAGGTTTACATCAAGGTTTTGGGATACATTTCAGAAGGATTATGGGCTACAATTATGGCTAAGTTTAGCTTATCACACGCAGACGAATGGGAAGTTTCAAAGAACCATTCAGACATTGGAAGACAGCGGCGGGCATGTGTCCTCGACACGCTAGAGAGATGGGACGAACTCTTGCCACTGGTGGAATTTGTGTACAACAACAGTTATCATGCTATTATCGGTTTGGCACCTTTTGAAGCACTATACGAAAGGAAATGTCAGTCACCCTTGTGTTGGATCGACAATGGAGAATCTTATCAACTAGGACCCGACCTAGTCAGGGATGCGACAGACAAGATAAAGGGAATCTGAGAATGAATCCTCACATCACAAAGCCGCCAGAAGAGTTATGCTAATTCCAGACACAATCCAATAGAATATGGGGAAGAAGACTATGTATTCCTCAAGATCACCCCTACAACAAGAATAAGTAGAGTCCTAAAGGTCAAGATGTTGAGTCCACGCTTCAAAAGACCATTGTTGAAAGCTTTTTGCAATGGGTTTGCACTCTCGTTAATTTAATATATCTTTCTTACAGCTTTCAGATTCACGAGGAATCCAATTGCAGTATAGACGGGTATAATCGTATCCACAGGGATTGTGTTTAAAATAAATATCTTGGAGTTGAACTATTTTAAGCTATGGGAGGTGTTTTGGTTTTTGATGAGTAAATTAACAATAAACAATTGCAGATAAAATAAAGGAAATGATAATGGAATTAAGTTTAGGCAGGTAAAGAAAGATGTTGGGATTTTAGTGACAATATTTCTCAATGCAGCCATTAACCTAATAAATATGACCTATGAGTCTTGTTGATTTTATCGCCACTAGTTCTTAACTTAATCATCTTTCTCAAGCATGTTAAGATCACAAGTTCCTCTATTATGTTGTCAATGTCTTGCACAGACTTAACAGATTACCTCGTCGTTAGTGTGGGTGTTAAAGCGATTAGTTCTTGGTTTCCAGTTATGGCAATTAAGAACTAAATGAATTGATCTAGGTCAGGCTCAAATAATTGTAACTTTCGTTCACAATATTTAAGCATAAAATCAAACTTAGCATAGTATTGTTGTTCTTAACTTGGTTATAACTTAACTAGCATAACTCTCGTTCATACAAGCAATTTTCAAATCAAGAATCAAAGTACTAACAAAAGCTAGCATTAAGCATGAGATCAATCATTAAAATCATAAGACTTCATAAAATCATAATCATAAGTTACAATGGATACATTAAGAAATAAAGCACATCAAATCCCAACATGAAAGAAAGTTAGCTATCCATTGTCATGGATAGATTACAAACTTACAAGGGTTTAGAGCAATGGTAGGTTGAGAAGAGTGGTGAAATGCTTCCACACGTCCACCACGATTCACAACCGTTGGCAACTTCGGCAGCACTTCCTTTAAGGAAAGCTTCTAAACCCTAACTTCCTTTTTAAACCTAACCTAAGGAAATGTGGAGAATGGAGGAAAATGTATGGTAGGATGTGGGGTGGATGGATGCCTCTTGAAAGCCTCGGCCTCCCTCTATTTATAGGCAAAAGTTGGGCGCCTTCGCTCAGCAGTTTGAGTATCACCGCTGAGCGATACCGGCTTTATCACTGAGCGGTACCGAAGTTATCGCTAAGCAGCTTATCATTTCACAAGTCTTCATTAAATGCTCTGGCAGCATTTTGCAGAGCGGCGCTGACGTGTCAGGGCGGCGCCGCCATGCCAGGCTGGCTCCAGCTGGCACAATAAATGCGCCACGTGCAAGTTGTTGTCGACGTACTTTTGCTCAGCGGCCAGGGTACAACCGCTGAGCGATTCTCCCTTTTGCGCTGAGCGATTCCTTGCCCACCGCTGAGCGGTCCTGCTTTAATCTTCGTTTTTTGGCTCTTTTCCATTTTTGGCCTTTTTGCTCTATTCTTTTGTGGGATTCTTCTTCATTTAATCTGCTTGCATCCATTTCCAAAATATATGATAAACCTACAAAAAATGGAGATTTAAGTTAGATAATTCTTTAAAATATAAGCGGATAAGTGCCATTTTAATAAGTCCAAATTGCGTAAATTGGGCACTTATCAACCATTCCTAATTCTGAAGAGTGTTGGGTTAGTAGCCTACCAAATAGCCCTCCCACCAAATTTATCCAAGCTCTATAATGTCTTCCATATGTCGCAACTTCGTAAATACCAGTCCTCCCCAGATCATGTGCTTGAGTTTTACATGGTTAAGATAAGCGAAAATCTATCATTATTCGTATCGTCGAAGGAAAATCATCAATTGCAATGTTCGACAGACTAGGAACATGGAAGTGGCCCTAGTAAAAGTGGTATGGGGAAAAGGCAAGCTTGTAGAATGAACATGGAAGCTCGAGGTAGAGATGAGAAGCGAGTACCCAGAACTCTTCACAGGTACTTAATTTTGTGGGTGAAATTTTTCTTAGAGGGTGGAACTATAACACCACCTTTTTTCTCATTATATTCGTTATAGGCCGCATTAATAATTATATATATATATATATATATATTATATTTTTATTATTTTTATTCAAGAGGCTTAGTTATACCCTTAGGGGTCAGCCTTATGACCCGATTATGATTTATTAAAGGGTAAAGCCCTTTCCTGAGCCTCTAGTTGACTATCAAGTCCCGATGGGCCCCGTTAAGCAACCGTTGGCCCCGTTTACTTAAAATTTGTCCCTGACTACTCAAGGAATATAATGGTGTGGATTTATAAGTCATCCTAAGCATATTAATTATCCTTACCTCAAACTAGAACCGTCTTAGAAAAATTCTGCCGATACGAAAACTTGAGTAATCGTTTTGGCGTTTCACGTAGTCTTTAGAACCCAAACCGAATTAATTTCTATTTAAGGCCTCTATAAGGCCAAGCAAAAGTATTAAAACCTTTTTTTAAGGGAAATGAATCACTTTACCTTTTTTAAGTCCATTTTAAATTTTTAGAGCCGAAACATCACTTTTTAGGGTCCAGGAGCACCCCGAATCACGTGTTAAGCCTACGCACGACACCCGACGAGCTACCTCACATGCATGACGACACGTGGAAGGACACATGTCGCCATGCATGTGCTCCCATCCCCACTATGTGTGGAACTAGGTTTCCCTAGTTGTTCCAATTGTTTAATACAATATGTTTTGATGAAGACAAATACAATATGTTCTAATTGTCTATGCTTATTGTATATGCTTATATTTGTAGAACTAGGTTCCCTAGTTGTTCTAGATCATGATGATGACAAATAGAACATATCAAATAGATAATGACAATTAGAATGTAAAAGGATGTCATATGCGAAAAAGAATAAATTTGATGTTGTATGCTAAATAGAATACATTTGTTGTTGTGTGCTAAATAGAATACATTTGATTTTGTATGATTGAACTTGATGATAATTATATAGCCTACACATCATACAATGATATATGAGAAACATCCTTTTGAGAACATATCCAATAACTCTCTATATGTGCTTGATGGATTAACTATT
>QANU01069627.1:0-28300 GCA_003254905.1 Nissolia schottii | reverse complement strand
GTAGTTCTAGTTATATGTGTATTTTGATGGATTCCATTCTGTAGCTCTTTGATGTATCTATGCTACATTTATACTATGTATGTATATGACTCCTTGATCTATATGATATTGGTTGTCAGACCCCATTGTATTGTTTACTTCACTATTTATGTATGTACATGTATGACAGACAACACCCGCATTTATCTGTTATACGACTATATGGGACTTACGATAGTTCACACGCATGGCTCTACTTTGACGCGTAAAAGCAATTTATGTTAAAAAAAAAGGGGTCCTTATTTTCAGTTAACTTAATTATTTTCGAAGTAAAGTAGGGACTACCAGTATTCCCACACAGCAGATAACAACTTAGCAGACGCAGATTATGACTTAAGCATAAGCTGCTAAGCTAGGGTGTTACATAGAGCATCGGTTATTCATGACCTTTAGGTGGGTTTCCTAGCCCCGACAACGACGGACACTACAAGAGAAACATTCCTTACCGTCGGAGTTACCGTCAGATATTTTCCCGATTACCGTCGACTTTTTTACTTTTCGTCAGACTTACCATCAGCAAATAGATCAACGGTAATAGCCTCGATGGTAACTTATTACTGTCGAATCCATATAGCTGACGGTAATTAGCGTCAACGACGACCGCCGGTAATGGCGGTCCAAGGACAGTTCGTATTGAACCATTTGTCGTCTAATAAAACTGATGGTAATGATATTAATATTTTATTCCGTATGCCGTCGGTTAATACTGATGAAAATTAAATGATATTTGTACTTATAATATTAATATTACCGTTGGTTGATTTCAACGGAAATTTGATGATATATGTACATCATGCATTCAAATTATCGTCGACTATAGCCGACGACAATTATGAATATTATCGCCAAAATTTTACTGTAGG
The DNA here is from genome assembly GCA_003254905.1 of Nissolia schottii. Lineage (NCBI taxonomy): Eukaryota > Viridiplantae > Streptophyta > Magnoliopsida > Fabales > Fabaceae > Nissolia > Nissolia schottii. Next base: position 27,398 of record QANU01069627.1, on the reverse strand, counting down.
AATTTTCCAATGGTAACGATGATAAATTTAAAAAAATATTTAATTATTATTTTATTTTTATTATTATTCCAAATATTAAATTATTATTTAATGCAATAAATTATATATTTAATAATATAATTATTTAATTAAATAATAAATTAATAAATTGTTATTTAATTCTATAAATTATATATGAAATAAATATATAATTATATAATTATTGAATTAATAAATATTGAATTCAACAATATGTTTAGTAATTATAATAAATAATTTAATAGTACTAAAATATGACAATGCATATAAAATTAAAAGGTATAATTTAAATTTTATTCAATAGATGTACATTTAATTGATCCAATTAATGTTTTTATTAAATATAATAAATAATTATATAGAATATACAATCAAATAGTTACCTATTTATTTTAATATATAAATAATAATCTATCCTTATAAATAATTAACTACTAAGAAATGAATTTGTGCAATAAAACTTAATAATAAATTATACATAATATTTAAATGAAATTGTGTTATAAATTCTTAAATAATTACATATACTATTATAAAAGTTCAAGAATGTCATCGTAACTTTCATAACATAGTTCATCATCAAGCTCTTGTTCTTCTTCGTTATCATTGTAAATATCGACTTTTTCATCACTTGCATGTTGTTGGAGATTAGGGAGTTCAACAAAGTCAGGATGATCATCAAATGTACTGTTGGCTAATATCGTAGGCAATGGAAAGTCAACAATTATCGTTGCCAGGATAGGCTCCGGCAGTTGATATGCTTGATCAAATGTATTGTTTGAAGATTCTGTGCCATGAAACTCAATTCGGCCACTTGACTTGCATTTCATCATAACATTCCAACTTGATTGGCTAGCTCCCGGATAGTTTGTGTAATAAACTTGTCTTACTCTTTCAACAACAATGAACGGATCATACCCCAGTACCGCTGTGTATGATTAATCTCAGTGGTCTTGTAGTCGGGGTGAGTCCAAGTTCCATTTGGATCATACTAATCACAGCAGAAAATTACAACATGATGACATGGAGCATCGTGTGCATATTCTAATTCAATAATTTGTTTAAGCACTCCATACCAATCATTGGGTGTTTCAGCAGCATTAGAATATTCATCCTTAACCCAAACCCTGCTATTGTTTGTCCTTTGTCCAATTGCCTATTCAAATGTACAAAACTTGTATCCATTAACAAAATAAATTGGCCAACTAATTGTTTTGTTCAGAGGTCCCTAAGACAAACTCATCAAGTGATGGTTGCTGCTACAATGACATTGCACCTATATTGATTTTAAAACTAAGTTATACATATCCAATTACGATAAAGGAAATCGTTCGATTGAAATATATAGTTTATAGTTAAAGACATACATAATTTGCAAACCACAAAGGAAATATTTGATCATCGCATTGATCACCACAGTGTTGTTGAGACATCCTGAAAACACGCATCGACATAATTAATATTTTTAGAAACTACGTATTAATAAATTATACAAGATTATAAGGATTGATTGAACTTACTGGTAATATGGAAGCACTTCTTCACAATTCAACAGAACAACCAAGTGAGCTGCCACACTTTTTTGCACATTCAACCAATAAGCGTTTGCTCTTCCAGCTGCGCATCCAATTTGATTAAAAATTGAAAACATCAACTGATTAGGCATTGCACCACTATCATCGTTACGTCCTGACTGTGGTTCTATTGCAATTAACATTAGCACCAAAGTAGTACGAACAAAAATAAGAAGTTTCCTTCATTAGGAATGCCTTGCATATCAACCCCACAACTTGAGTCCTATTTTTCACTGTTCTTTTAAACACTCCAATGCACCTTTCAAACGGATACATCCACCTCTACTGAACCGGACCACACATCGGCCTTCGTAAGCTAAGTGTATAGGAAAATGCTCCATTACATAAAAAAAATGCAAGAGGAAACACCCTCTCAAGTGAACAAAGGATAATGAGAATGTTTTGCTCCATGACTAAGAGGTCTTTAACGTCAACAATTGATGAGCACAAGGTTTTGAAAAACTGGCTCAACTCGCTTATCGGTTTTAACATGTTGTTTGGTAGTTCTCTGAATGCAATTGGGAGAAGACACTGCATAAACACATGAAAGTCGTGGCTCTTCATGCCAACCAACTTTCCTTGTGCAATAATCATACATCGAGCCAAGTTAGATGCACAACCGTCAGGAATTTTCAATTCTTACAACCGATGAATCACACTTTGAACTTGTCGTTTGTTCAGGGTATATTAGGCCTTGGACTTCATGAAACGACCATCAAAACTTTGTTGTTGGCTCAACTCGGGATGTCTACACAACTGTTTCAAATCTATCCTTGTCTTTTCGTTGTCCTTGGTGTGATCGGTGTCCATGACTGTATGCATTATATTGTCGAAAACATTTTTTTTCAATATGTATAAAATCTAGACAATGACGAGCTAAGTTATCTTTCCAATACAGAAAATCCCAGATTATGCTCTTTTTTGTCTAGTTATCTTCTTCCCCGTAACCTTGAAACCTAACAACTTTGCCAACTTCAGTTATATTCGACAGATGACTAACCCTCCTGAGAATCTCACAGCTAGTTAATCATTGTGGCGGCTCTTCATTTTCAATTTTATTCTTTATAAATCCATACCTATTATTCCTAAGTGTGTGCCTGGGTTCCAAGAATGCCTTGTGACAATTAAACCAGGATTGTTTTCCTTTGTACGGTAGCCAAAATGCTTTAGTTTCCTCTATACAAATTGCACATGCTAAAGTTACCTGTGTCATCCATCCAGACAACATTCCATAAGTAGGAAATCGTTAATGGTCCATATTAGAGATGCCCTCAAAAAAAATTTTTGATTCCTGGACACGTTGTATGCAAGCACGCCTGGATTTCCACAGCTAGTTCAATTCATCTATCAAAGGCTGAAGAAAAACATAAATCTTTGCTTTAGGGTTGCTCGGGTCGGGAATCGCACAAGATAAGAACAGATAAATATCTTTCATGCATATCTCAGGTGGTAGATCATAGGTTATAACGATCATTGGCCAACATGAGTAGGGTTTGCTAAACTGATTGCTAGGGGTAAGCCCATCAGAATAAAGCCCTAATATCACATTATGAGGTTCTGTAGCAAAGTCAGGATAAACTCTATCATAGTGTTTCCACACTTCACCATGAGAAGGGTGAGTCATGTGACCATCGTTTCTTTTATTCTCAAAGTGCCATGTCATGTGCGGTGTCAAGCTCATTGATGAAAATGACCTCTTCAATCTTTGAATCAGAGGCAAGTAATGCATTCATTTAAAAGCAGCATCCTTATATCTCCTAGGGCAAACTCTCCTCGCTTAAACCTATCGACACCACAAAATTTGCATTAAGTAAGGGATGCATCATCATTATAGTACAACATACACCCTGATCGGCAACAATCAATCTTGATGGAGCTTAACCCAAATTTAGAAAAGACTTTCTTAGCTTGATAAAAGTTTGTTGGAATTTTATTCCCTGGTGTTGTCAGCTCTTTAATGAAATCAATCCACTGATCGAATGATCTCTCGCTTTGATTAGCGTTTGACTTCATAGTTAACAGCCTAGTTGCCACAGATAATCGTGTATAAACTTATCGTTCCTACACCGGAGCATTTGCTTCCTCTAACAAGCTATATAAATTCTTGGCATCTGGATTGGGTTCCTCATGTAGTAAGTTGTTGTTTTGCGGATCAAGGTCACCTCCAAAAGCATCGTGTACCATTTCTGAATATCTTTCGTCATTAATTGTGTCTGGTTCATCGACACAAGGCTGACCTGAACTGCCCACTTCATGCTAACACCTACTGAACTCATTCAAACCATTTGACGTCCACCTCTCCATGGTCTACCTATATCCAATAATGCGGCTCAAATCCATTTATGTAAAGATGCATTCTAATCCTTTCGACATCTAATATCTTACACTACTTGCAAGAAAAACACGGACATCTAACTCTTTGAGAAATCAATTTAACTGTTTCATAGGAGTAGTCCACACCCTCCAAAAATTCAAGCTTTATCACTCTCCGATTCTCGTACTATCGAAAGTACATCTAAAATCTATTTGACGTAATCATGTTTGCACACTTTCTACACCCGTATTACATTAATTGATTCAAAATTAATGATCCTAGTTTAATTTCATTATTGCAACATACATTGCACACAATTATTCCTAAACTGTTCTAAAACAAATTCCCTCCAATCTCCGTAAACAACATGTAATTACTGTTGCCATCACAAAAATTTAAACAAGTTTGGAAAGAAATGCTAAGCGTTTCTTCCCTCAGTCCAGCCATACAATTCCAATTCTACAAATCTATCCTAAGAAAATAAGTCTATATCCTACGTATCGTTCATATATACATACCTAAATGTCGATTCAAACTTCAGGGACTCCTTCACACTGCAAAATGAGTGGCTCCTTCAATGTCCTAAATAAACATATCACCATACAAACAAATCAATTAAAATTGATATTATTTATGAAATTGAATGAAATAAAAAGAGAGTAGTAATTATGCAATGACCTAGTAAGAAGTGGTGGTAGTGGTTGTGGTAGTAAATGGTGGTTGTGTTGGTGGATGTGATTATGATGGGATAATGTTTTTTATGTTGGTGGTTTGGTAAGGTGAAGGAAGAGTTGTGGGAAGTAGTGGTGGTGGCCGTAGGTGGTGGTGGTGGTGGAGGAAGGAGGAGAGGAGAGGAGAAAAGGGAGATGAGAGGAAATGAGAGAAGAGAAGAAAAGAAAAGAGAAAGAAGAAATGAGTGAAATGAGTTGTGGGAGAGTGAAATTTGACTAAGTTAATTTTCAGAATATTACCGTCGAAAATTTTCGATCGTAATTGGAAAAGTACAACCATAATCGCTTTATTGAAACGCATCATTTAAATTAAAGGATTACCGTTGGCTTTGTGTCAAAATTTCTGACGGTAAGAAAAAAAAATGGTGCGAATTTGTGGCAATTTTTCATTTTCGCTACCGTCATATACTTCTGACGGTAACACGTCTCGCATGAGTCACATTAGCTCTCGCGCGAGACATCTAACAGAACCTCAAGTCTTAGGGGTCTAGAATTGTTACCATCGAAAGTGTCCAACGGTAACACATATCGCATGAGTCACAGTAGCTCTCGTGTGAGACACCTAATAGAACCTCAACTTTGCATTTAGGGGTCCAAGGTTGTTACTGTCGAAAAATTCTGACGGTAACACGTCTCGCGCCAGTCGCATTTGATCTCGCTCGAGACACCTAATAGAACCTCAAGTTTGCTCTATGATTTTTAGTCTTGCGCGAGACAAAAAAATCTCGCGTGAAATGGTGAGGGTTTAGGGCTAGGGTTATTACCGTCAGATTTTTTTGATGGTATTACATTACACCATTTAGGGTTAGGGTTTAGGGTTGTTACCGTCAGATATTTCTGACGGTACATACTAATACCAAAATTATATTGTGTAATGAAGATACTGATACTAAAAAACATAATTTACCTAAAATATATGATCCTTTCTTGAATGGATCTTGTAGTGGACAAATGAAGATACCGTTTTTTTTATTTAATCGAAAAAGTTTCTTATCATATTCGTCACTCTCTTGTGTAACTTCTATATGTTCTACTATTCATAACTTTTCTTCTTGACTTCTAACATCTATTTTCTTAATTTATTCCATTTGTCTAAAAATATTATTATAATAGACAATGAATCACCATTGGGTCATAAGTGTTAATAGATTAAAAAAAATTTATAATATATTTAAGAAAAAAAACTAGACAAGTTCAAAATCAAAATATACTTAAAAATTACACATTGTATTAAAAGTAAAAAATTCTAATCTACTAAGTTTGCAACATCATTATCAGGGGCATCATCATAGGACCCATCATCAATGATGGCATCCTCCATGTTATCATCGTCGAACGTATCAGACAACAACAGCTCAAGAGGCATCTCAGGGGCAGCCGCACTGCTGAATCCTCGGGCAGATCCACCAAAGCATGCCCACATTGCCCTGATCTTCTGGTTCAACTTCTCCTTGTCCTTTCTCTTCTTTGCCTGCTCTTGTTTCTTCTTCGCCTCCTCCTGCATTTGCTTCACCTTCGCTCTCACATCATGCAGCTCCTGAACATCTGCTCGTGCCTGACTGCCTACTTGTGCAGCTCTTGGTTCAGCTTGAACATGTGCTCGCGGAGCTCTTCGCTTTCTTGCGTTGGTGTCCCATCGGTAGATGAAGTCGCTGATCGAGGCCCCCTTGTTATAACTGAGAGTTGTGTCCCCCGGTCGTACACGCGGTTGCAGTTCATACCGCCAACCACGTCGATCCATACTGCGTTCTCATCAAAGGGGGCTGGGTTGGTACCTATTTATAATAATATTTTAATACTTTCATTGATATCAAACTACTAATTTTTAATACTTTTCAAATATTTTCAAAATATATGGAACATTTAAAGTATTTTTATGTGCCAATACTTGTTAATTTTCTAAATATCTATATTGTTATAAATTATTTAATATTTAAACTATTTTTTACTCAGACATGATACAAAATGACTAAAAAATGTTCAGATATAACTTAGACACATTTGGACATATCTAATTATAAGTTTTTATTTTGACACTCTTTGACATTGTGACACGTGTGTTAGACCAATGTCTTCATGTGTCAATATTCGTAGTATTTAGACACAAAAACACGATAATCTCATAAAGTGTTTTCAAATAGTCACGAAATTTTTTTCGCATTGGCATTCATCTAAATAAAAATAAAAATTTAATATTTATGGTCTCGTCACGTGACCCTAGATTTTTGTCTCAGCATATTCTTTATCTTATTCCAACTCATATCTGTGTCACTCTCAGCAGAAATAAGAACTTGGAATTGTCGCAGTTGTTCGTTCGTTCGTCATTCTGAATGGATTTGGGGTTCCCTCTCAAACCTCAAACTCTGTTTCTCAAAGTCCCTTCTTCATCTCTCTTACCCCTTCTTCCTCTTCACATTCCTCTCAAGCCTTTCCGTCCCCTTTCAGCTTCCAAGCATGTCAGGATTCAGTGCGAGCTTGAAGGGAGAGTCAATGGCGCTCTTCCTGGTGACTTTGACCCGCGCTTCATCGACAGGGTATGCCCCTATTCTTTGTTTCTTTCTCTCCCTTGTTTTGGGTATGGACCGTTTTCCTTTTCTGGGTGGTTTTGCTTCAATTTCATTCATAAAAAGGTCACTATTTCTCTCTCCCTTGTCTCTTTGTTTTCTTGTTTTTTATTTATTTATGTTTTTCTCGTTCTTTATTTCTCTCTTTTGGTTGAACGGAATTGCAGCATTTGAACACAAAGTTGCGAGCTTTGTGTTTTGGTGAATGATCATTCTGTTATTCATCCCGGTCTGGGAAGAAGGTTTCCTTTTTTTTTTTTATGGTTTTATTCTCTGTTTATGATTTTTTTTTCCTTTTAAAAAAATAATATTGCGATAAACGGGTGAATGTTCATTCTCTCCGGTGTTTTGATCAGTTGTTATAAGTATATCAATGGCATAAAGTGATTCTAACTCATGACTTCATCTCTAGAAAGATGTTAAATTCCGTTAAACAAGGAACTGTTGAGCCGTGGGGGTATTATTTGGCACTTATACTGATCATTAAAAGATGAGGAAAAGGCACTAGTTTCTGAGAAGGCACACACAGGACAAATTGAGTTGGGTTTTTCCATATTGAAAAAGAGTTTCTTCCTCCTAGGAGGCTGCACCACTCTCATGCTGTCATCCTTATCTTGCATTCCTCGTTACTAATTTCCGTAAGTTTCCTGTTGGGTTCCTAATAGAGTTAAGAAGATTATGTGGGACTTACTTTGGTCAGCAGGATCATTTGTGAATAATTGGAATGTTTATTCTACACGTTACAGTGAACGAATTTGGATCTTTCAAACGCGTCTAACTCATCTCCTCAGACCGCAAATGGCTGTGGTGCTTTCATGTAGAGTCATGTTCTCTGTGGCATTTAGTCATCTGGAGCAAGTGCAAATTCACTGGAATGGATGGGAGCAAGTGCATTAATGTTCATTTAACCTTTTCCCCAAATTATGCTAGCGCCTTTTCCATTTTTAAATTTTCAAACCATAAGATGCTGCTGCTGCTGCTGCGTGTCTGCTTATCTGTCCTAAGCTATCAGGGAATCTAGTATTTGATGATTGTAAAGAAGTGATGGAAAACAAACCCATTTGTGGGGAAATAAAAGCAGTTGTTTCAGAAGAAATTTCAATTATACATTTCAATGATGCATTTGTGCTCATCAAGAATTGGTGGTCAAGAGAAGGAGACAATACTCGAAAAGAATGATGCATGGGATACATTCTATAAGTGCACAACTTATTTTGCTTGTTCTCTATGTGCTATCAATATCATCTATGCTATTGACCGTTTTGATAGTCATAATAATATTCATAATTTCACCTTATCATCTTTTGTATTCTTCACTTGTATCTTAATGTTCATTGAAAAATAATGTTTTATTTATTATTCTATTGGCCTCTAGTGTAAAATGTCTTAAAATGGTTTGAGGTCACTGTTCTATGAAAATATGACGTGAGCATGGCCAATAAAGTAGTAGTTTGTTCTTCTACTAGGTTTTCACTTAATGATTAATACATTGTTGATGAGATATATTCCTATGCTGTTTATCCTTTAACTTATTTTAAAGTTTAAACATGTTCAAACTGACAATGAATTGTCTGTTCTAGCAAAGAGCACTAGAAGCAGCAATGAATGATATAAACAATTCTTTTGGAAAGGGAAGTGTTACAAGATTGGGCAGTGCTGGTGGAGCTTTAGTGTATGTATTTACTAGCTGTTGTCTGTCTCACTAATATCCCCCACCCATTAAGTTAGATTTTTGAAAAATGTTTGAGTTTTTCCCTGCCAATTTTCCCGTGATTTGAATGAGAGTACATTTGACAGATTTTTCCCTTCATCTTAAATGTTTTCAGTGAAACTTTTCCCAGTGGCTGTTTGACATTGGACTGTGCTTTAGGTGGCGGTCTTCCAAAAGGAAGAATTGTTGAGGTATTGACTGCATGCTTCAAGTTTGTATTCGTTGACTTCTTTATGTCATCTTATTTACAATCTTTTGGGTTCTTGAAGTGTGGAATTGGATTGGAAGTATAATGGGGTATGAAAAAAGAAATTATTGGGTATGGTATGAATTCAGAAGAATGAGATGTATTTGTAACTTGTAAGGACTGGGATTTTATTTAAATTTTGGTTTATTTTAAATTAGTTTTGGTGTTTTTAGGGAACCATCCTAAACCTTAACAAATTTGGATTGCTTGGTTTATCATGCTGGAGCCTGGATTTGTGTATTTAATTGCCGTACCTTGTTGGAGACTCTTAGAGTTGAATATTGAATTGAAACTGCTTCTGAACTTCTGTTTCTCGCTCTTTTTCTCTCCGTTTTGATCTTTGTTCTCCTTGCTTTTCCTTGTTTATGTGTATCATTCTGCATATGTTGTGCTTAAGCTATATTGACAGAATAGTGATTGGATGGAATAAAGAGTGATTGGAGGGAATTACCAGGACTAGTTGAGAGATGAAGATAAAAAAAATAAAAGAATGATAGAATCAGTGTATATTGACTAAGGGCTCTTGAGAAATGTGCTTGAGAACCCTAGAAATTGGGGAATAACTAGATGTGGAAGAGTGAGAGCTCCACAATCTCTCCAAGTTCTCTCAAATGAGAAGACAAAGGTCTACTAGCTTTAGACCTTGTATTTATTCCCCTAACCACCGTCACAACCTTCTCCTCCACTGTAACTAACTCCCTTAATCATTTGGTGTATTAACAGCGACACTTGGGCCCTAGCTTGCCCAACTTCTTCCTTATATAAACTTTCTTACAAGGCTTGTCTTGTTATTTGATGGGTCTTGGAGAATAGAGGAGCTCTCAATCTTCCTACAAATCTGTATCTAAGAAGCACGGGCACGGGCACGGGCACCGGCACCGGCACCGACATGAGACACAACACGACACGCTACATAGCGACACACTATTTTTAAAATTTTACAGGACATGACACGACATATATAGGTATAAAATTAAATATTTATAATAATATCCTAATACTTTGATTGATATCAAACAATTAATTTTTAATACTTTCCAAACCTCTCTTAAAATATATGGAACATTCAAGATATTTTCATGTGTCAATACTTGCTAATTTTCTAAGGTCTATATGATTATAAATTATTTAGTATTTAGAATATTTTTACTTGGACATGACATGAACACAACTCAAAAAACTTTCAGTATAGCTTGGACATGCTTAGACACAGCTAATTATGAATTTTTTATTTGGACACTTTCGGACATGTGGGACATGTGTGCCGGACAAGTGTCTTCATGTGTCGGTGTCTGCGGTGTGTCAGACATGCGAACACGACAGTCTCACGAAGTGTTTGTGTTTCTTATGTATACTGCCTCAGATACAACTATCCATATTCAGTTCTAGGGTTCATTGACATACTGTCAAGAATCCACGGTAATACACATACCTTCCTCTTGCAATTTCTCTCATTTCCCCCTCTTTTAATGATCTCTGAATCAGTTCTACCGCACTTTGTGAATTGAATCAATCGACGCTTCTTCTATTGTGTTTTCCTTGACTAACTTGTTTTGTCATGGGCAAGCTGACATTGTCTTCTGTATATATGTCTAGATATTTGGACCAGAAAGCAGTGGGAAGACTACCCTAGCACTTCATGCTATTGCAGAAGTGCAGGTAATTCATTTATCAGAACTTTTTCTCAATAATTAATTCCTAGTGATGAAGGTTCACATTATGTAAACATATTTTTGAGACCAATGTGCAATTTTGTTTTTGATATCCAGAAGTTGGGAGGCAATGCAATGCTTGTTGATGCTGAGCATGCTTTTGATCCAGCATATTCTAAAGCATTAGGAGTGGATGTAGAAAATTTGATTGTCTGCCAACCGGATCATGGAGAGATGGCGCTTGAGAGTAATATCTTTGCTTTTGATGTGGTTGTGTTGAAGTGGACAAAATAATTTTTGCAATGTCCATGCTGCACTAGCTTGGTGATGTATGGTGTCTATAAAATTATTGAATTTTTCATATTACAGTCGCAGATCGTATGTGTAGATCTGGCGCCATAGATCTCATTTGTGTGGATTCTGTCTCAGCTTTGACTCCACGTGCAGAAATTGAAGTAAAAAATATTTTTCTTGTTTGTAGGTACCTCCCTTTTTTTAATAATTTAGGGGGTTGCATTTCGATTCTAACTCTATTTTTCTTATTAATGCATAGGGTGAGATTGGAATGCAGCAAATGGGATTGCAGGCTCGTCTTATGAGCCAAGCTTTGCGTAAGATGTCTGGAAATGCCTCAAAAGCTGGTTGTACCCTAATTTTTTTGAATCAAATAAGATACAAGGTATTTTTATTTGATTAGTCTAAGGCTCCATGCTTTTTAAGTATGTTAAGCACTGTAAATTTGCAACTGCTTACCCAATTGTGTGACTCCAATAATTTATTTCAAGATCTGTTAAATCTCTGGCTTTTGTTCATATGATTTATCTAAATGTTCTTGTAGATTGGTGTCTATTATGGAAATCCAGAAGTGACAAGCGGTGGAATTGCTTTGAAGTTCTTTGCATCGCTGCGGCTGGAAGTTCGTCCTATCGGGAAGATCAAGTCTGTAAGCACAATAACTGTCTTGATACGTTATATATCATCTTAAACGTTGCCATTGTGTTTCTCCAAAATATCACCATTTTTTATGTGCAATGAATTACTTGTAACTGATATAATCCTTGATCATAATGTCAAAATCGTTTGGTATGAAGCACTACTATGTGCGTTTTCATTTTCTTTTAGGCTAAAGGTGATGAAGAAATTGGCCTTAAAGTTCGTGTAAGAGTGCAAAAGAGCAAGGTAAGCTAAAATATACACATGAAAGCTTTACTTTTATATAAATTTCTCTTCATTTCTGTTCTTTGTTTAACATAATTAACTGAAACTGCATAATTTTCATTACTTGTTTTTGTGGTTATTTTTAATTGCTTTTTGGAGTTAGCAATTTTGACTTTTCTTTCCTATCGCTCACCAATCTGTAACTGTTAGTATACCTTGCATAATTACTCTAGTTTTGGTGTAATGTAATAATCTATGATGAAAACGGGACAGCAGAGTGAGACATTGAACTGAACATATATTATAAAATTGTTATTTGTTAATTTAAATTTCATATAATTACATTTAGGCAAATTGCTCAAAGTTTGGGCTCATTGCTTGAGTTGCAGTAGCNAGGATATTATTGAATCAAATCAAGAGGCTTGTTCCTCTTCAAGGGCTGGTTCCCTCAACAACTCAATAATAAATCTACACCCTAACCTAAGGAGAATACTTCTATTTATAATAGTTTGTATTCCTAATTTTACTCCTAAGATAATAACTAGATAAATGCTAATAATTAAAGATAAACTAATAAAGATAAATTAGATAAACTAACTAATAAAGATAAAATAGATAAACTAACTAGTTGTTTTCTTATCCTTCCTAGTATAAACTTTCCATACTAAGGGGGCTTTTCTCTGATCCTAACAATCTTGACTTATCATCCACAATGGTAATGAAATATCTATGACCATACAGTCAAGGTATCCCTAATGGACTCCAAATATCTACATGTAGCATGTCAAAGCAGTCAGCAGAAACTGAGATACAGTCAGAAAAGGCTTCTTTTTCACTTTTGCAAAATGACAAGGTTCACAATGCTTGGTAATATGTGTACATTGTATTGAAGGAAACTTCTTGTGTAAGAGATGCATCTTATCTAAAGAAGGATGGCCCAATCTCCTATGCTATATATCAGATTCAGCACAGAATTCACAGAGTTGCAAGTGTTTACTACTTTATTGTATGAACCTATATTGCTGTTTCCTCTAGGTAGTCTGAGAGGATGCTCCAAGTTCATTGCATAGAGGCAATCATGAAGATCAGCAGCACCAATCGTCCTCAAGGAATTCTGTTCCTGCACATCACATTCGTTACCACAGAAAATGAGCTGACAGCCAAGAGTTGCAATTAGTGTAGAGACAGATATGAGGTTAAAGGTAAATTGAGGAATATAAAGCACATTGGTTAAGGTAAATTGAGGAATATGAAGCACATTGGTTAAGTAAAAGGAGTTGGAGAATACAATACTGCCAGAGATATGAGCCAGGACCTTGCTGCCATCAGGTAATTGGACTGATATGGGAGATATTTGTTTGTTTGTAGGAATTGAACTTGGACAGGGAGTAACAGACATGATCTATAGCTCTTGTATCCAAAATCCATTTTTGATTGGCCACTGTGCATGAGAGAGTGATGGTGATACCTGCTGTGGGCTTAGGATTTGTGGTTATTTGGTTGACATTATGCTTGGTTTCCTGTGCTTGACATTGTTGGAGATATGCTAAGAGTTTCATCTGTTGCTCCTTTGTGAAAATAGCCCCTTCATCTTCTTGACTATCATCCTTTCCAGATTAGCAATCTTCTGCTTCATCATCCTTTTCACCATTTTCTGAGATGATGCTATTAATTCTAGCAATCTTTACCTTGCTCCACTTTAAATGTTCAGGATATGCTGGTGGATAACCATGCTTGTGGAAGCAACCTGAGGTATTGCAAAAGATGCAAAACCTAGATGATTGACCTCTGCCTGCTGTGTTTTTGCGTCCTCTTCCAGAGGACCTTCCTCTTGATCCTCTTCCATCACTACTGTTATTACTTCCTGAATACTGCTTGGTTTGATCAGCATTGTTAGCACTACTAGCATTGTTGTCGAGTGTAACCGACTCATGGGAAATGGAATTTAATTGCCTCTTGTTCAGTTAACAAAGAGAAAGTACTGCTTGTCTGGCAGAGGTTTCGTCATCATAATTTGTGACCTAATGTGTGCATATTGCTCATTTAGCCCTCTTAGGAATCTCACCACATAAACTCTCTTTCTATAATTTCTAACAATTCCTAATCCACACGCGCAAGGTACATCACTAAAACATCCAAGAATTGGTTGATAGCTTTATAATTCCTCCCAAATCAACTTTAATTTTGTAAAGAAAGACATGATTGACAACTCACCTTACTTCATGGCAAATAACTTCTTGAAGACCTGCAGTTCTGAAAATATCTCCTTGGTGATATTTGTGTGAGATCCTTCCACAGCTCGAAGCAATCTTCGATCTAGATCACACTTTGATAAATCTCAGGGCTGAGAGAGTCATTGATTCAAGACAAAACGTTCATGGTGCATCTATCCCACGCGTTATACAATTGATGATTTTCTGGCGGTTTTCTGATTGTTCTATCCATGAACTTCAACTTGTTCTTGGATTTCAGAGCGAGCCTCATCGCTCTCTCCCAAGTGTGGTAGTTCTGAGGGTTTAGAACTAGCAAAATCAGTGATGCTCCCGAATTTTCTTCGGGATGCACAAAATATGGACTCATTGGGTCATTCATCAAATAAGTTTGACTCGATGCTTGATTCAGGTAATTTTGGAACTGATTTGCTGTTGCAGTTTGCTGCGCAGCAGGAAATGGTTGATTCATTTGATGCACCATGGTTGATTCATTTGTGGCACCATGTTCTGGTCAACCATTGAAGCTTGTTCTTGATTCTGGTTTGCCATTGATGAACTCAGTGAAGATAAGGTGTTGAAAAGCGGAAGAATTGAGGAAGAGTGCTTAGGAGCTCTGATACCATAACAAATGAAGTAACTGAGAATGGGAAATGAACCATAGAAAATTGCTCGGAATATGCTTCACTTGATATAATGAATCAACTCAACTTTACAGTGTGTCTAACTCTGCTTTATTTACAGGGAAGCTAAGCTAAATGAAATGTAAATGAAGAATGTGAATTACAAGTGAATTTCTAACTAACTCTCAACTATATTAACTGCCTAACTAACAGGTTAGTTAATTTATTGACTAACAAAACTAACAACTTAACTCACGTGTTAATGCTACATTCAACTCTTAGCATTTGCAATGCTCCATATTTGACTACTGTTATTATTTCCAACAATTCTTCTAACGTTGAAGCATATAGATCATAAGCAACTAGCTTCTTTTTTGGATAAAAGAATTATATTAACTAGACAAGAAGAATAACATGAAGAGAGTGCTGAACAAGAGATCCTCATTACATTAAAAAAAAAATTAACTAGACATTAACACCACTTTCTCTAACTAGACAACCATCCCGAAGTTGTAACTTCATAATCAGACTTTCCCTCTTTATCGCTTTAACTACCTTATGAAAAAGCATGAGTTAAGAACTCCCTCCTCTTAAAAAAGCATCAGTTAAGAAGTTCTAACTTCTAAATCAGACTTTTTTTTCCCCTGACAACATAATCTCCACAAAATCATTAAGCAAAGACACCTTTTTCTTTCTCGATCTTCACCAGAGAGGCCATCCATGTCCAATCTATTTGGGGCCTGAATCTCAGTAAGAATTTCTCGTTTCTTTACTCTTATGTCACCAAACGCTGCAATGTAACATTACTAACAATATAAAAGGTAATAATCTTTCTTAAAGGTAATCTATTGAGAGATAGTTGATTGGATGAAGCAAAAATAAAGCAAGGATGCAACCAAAAGTGAGAGATATCTCAATATACCTTTCTTTACTTGCACTTTTTATGTCTATTGTTATTTATTTTTATTTGATTATTATTTGGAGGATATTATGGTAAAATGTGTATATTACTTTGTAATCTTTTTGATTTACTAAATAGGGTTATGTAAATTTTTAGTTATATTACCTGTGCATACCAGCAATTTAAAACAAAGTGAGATAGTTGATTAGATGAAGCAACAAATAGTAAAAGTAAACACAGCAAAATTTTGCTTGATATTTGGAAACTAGCAATAAAAAATAGTGAAACAGAAAACCACAAAGTTATAATATCAATGATGAAACCACCAAAATTAAGAATCAAGGGCTTACTCAATAATTGTATAGCCAGAGAAGAATCAACGACAGCATATTAAGACATGCTTTTCCTTTCAACAATAACATGGCGACAAAAGCAGATCGAGAATAGGGGAGAACTAGAGCAGATGATGTGTGTTGAGAATAAAGCATGTGGTTGAATGTATTTAGTCATCTATGGTTAGTGTGGTGCATTGGAAGCATAAGAGTCTAGGAAATAGAATAGCATTAATTAGCGAGTCATGAAACTAGGCATGCATTAACTCCCTATTTCATTATATATAGTGTTGAGGAGTTCCTAAAACCATATATATTCAACCTATTTGAATCTAAGCTAACTCTTCTATACACTCCTCTTTTACCCTCTCACAAATTCAAAAGTTTTATGCCTAATAACCGTGGTCTGAGCGAATCGCTGGTCTCACAACGTTGTGTAGTCATGTAGGTCAGGGGTGAAATGGAGAAGGGGCACAATTGTCGTGGAGAGACAGGGCGTGGAGTGGTTGGTTTTGCCATCTGGTGCGGTCATTAGTCTTAGGTCTGTTGCGGGGTGCTGTTTGTAGAGGCTCTGGTCGTTGGTGGCAAGGAGGAGAGGTACATGGGAAGGCTTGTTTGTGCAGTGCTGGAGAACATAGAAGGATAGTAGAGATTAGGGTTTGTTATCTTTCAGATTTTTATTAAAAATAAATAAATTTAAATATATTTTGAATTACTAAAATAACCTATTAATATATTTAATATAAATACGTCAATATTTTTCAGGGCAGGGGATAATCCTCTTCCCTGTCCCCAAATTGACTGCAACAGGGCTGTTATCTCCATCCCCGCAGGGAAAAAATCCCCAAAGATGGGGATTCGAACTCGGGGATCCCTGCAGATATACTTACCAAGCAAGTATAGTTCTAAGGTTGCCTCGAAAAAATGCACATGAAGAGAAATAAGTGTGTGGCTAAACTGAATGAATCTATTTCCCTCATTATACAATATAGATTAATTACAACTATTTTTTACTAACTGAATAATGGAAGACTTAATGACATCTTTGTTTGTAAAGTTTCTCTATTATATTTCCTATGTTCACATGGTGCGTCTAAAATTATTGACTATATTAGGTTGATAGATTTTGTTGAGATGAAAATTCTTTTTATGAATTTTATGCTACGTTTTTCATTGACTGTAGTTCTTAACACAATAAGTTGTTTTAGGTATCAAGGCCTTACAAAATAGCTGAATTTGAGATTATATTTGGAGAGGGTGTCAGTAAGCTGGTGAGTGTTGCAGCATAAAAGCATTGTTAACCTTAGTTGTATATCACTATTTTGACTCATCATTTTGAATGCAGGGTTGCATTTTAGATTGTGCAGAAATAATGGATGTTGTCTTAAAGAAGGGTTCTTGGTATAGCTATGGGGACCATAGGTATTGTCCGTCTCAAAACATCTTTATGAAGCTTAATATGAACTGATTAAATGATCTCTTTTGTGGTTTTGCTTTGTTTCTTGCATCCCCCCAATTAAGGAGTTGACAAAGCGCATCTAGTCTAGGTAAACAGGAAATTGATTCAAATGTTAATCAGAACTATGCTCTTCCTATTTTGCCTGCTTTGGGTTTGATTAATAAAATTCATGACGTATCGGAAAAAAAAATTAGGGTAATCAATCAAAGACTGGCATTTGTGTGAAAGAAAATGTGCCAAATAAAGAGATAGAGGGAGAATGTCTCGTTGCCATCATCCAGAAAAAAAACTTGGTGCTTTATCATATGCATTCCTTCTTTATGGGAGAGGAGTTGCTTGGTTGGAGAGAAAATGAAAGTGAAGGAAAGTAGTATGAGAGAGGCTGAGAAAGAGAGACAGAGGGGCAAACTGAGAGAAGAAACTGGTCTTAAAAGAGTCTTGGTGATTTTCATTAACTGAAAATGAATGTTGCATGAGATTCTTGTATATGTAGCAATGCTAGAATGTGCAAACTGCTTACAACTAAAACCTAACAGAGATCAAGTGATAGTTGTGATGGCTTTCTCTTGTCTAATTCCAACAGTCTCCTACCAGAATAACTATATCAGCTAGTTCAGAATCTAACAGAAACACGCATACAACGTACATCCTTATGCACAATACATGTTTTTCATTATGTTAGGAATAATGTATGTGGCTGTTGAGTTTATAGCCATGTGACAGTGTGTGCATTGGAAACATGTAGTCATAGGAAATAGCCAAAGTATTAATTACCTCTTATTGAAACTATGCATGCATTATTTCCTTATGACTATATGTAGTGCTCATGGATATCAATGCTAGCCACCTATTAAACTGAAGCAATTCAGCCTCACTTATTTCACTTGCTCTTTTTTCTTTTTTTCTTTTCCAAACCACCATTCAGCCACACATATTGTTTCACTTCCTCTTCTCTTACTTTTTACAAATTTAACATGGTATCCTGGCGGTACCCTCCTGTATGACCTGTACCATCCCTTTCCACTGTTAGGTTCCTAAATAAATTTTGAACTCTATAAACTCATTAATCTGAACTCTCCCCGAGTCCAATTCCCTTTTCTCATACACAACTTCAAGCCATCAAAATCCTTGTTCTCCTCCAGTGGTTCCTGTGCTTCATTCCCTTGATTATCACTGTGCCTCCACTTGCTGCTCCATTTTTGGCAAGCTATCTACCGCCGACGACCCATTGATTCACAGCTCCTTTGCTGTGTTTTATTCTAGCGGTTTTGGAAATCCATTTTTGGTGAAACAGTTGTCTACCACGTGTCCCATCTTCGGCAAGCTACCCACCGCCAGAAGCCACCATATACCACCTCAAACAGTGCAGATTGATGACCTCTTTGGCTAGCAACTATACCATTGCACTTCATTCCAGTGGTTTTGGAGCTGTATTCCCATGCAGCCTACACCAGCGACGTCATATTCGGGAAGCTACCCACTGTTGGAAATCACCACATACAACCTCAAATGGTGCCCACTGGCCCATCCATTTGATATGCTGCCAATGGCCATCGCAAAGGCACTAGATTCGCAATACTCTTTTGTACGGGAATGGGTACATGGTACGCTGTGTGCTACGCAGTCAAATATGCGGTTTGTCAGGTGTATACTTAGTCGGTACGCTTTAACATATTAATATATTTTAAATATACTTTGTTAAAAGATTATAAATTAAAAACAAACATTATTATCATAATAGACTTTGTAAAATTTATGTTTCTCTGAATTATTTTATGTAGTAATTAAGTAAATAGTTAAAAAATTATTGTACTTCATAAAATAAAAAAGCAACTAAATTAAAAGACATTAAACTCATTTAATTCATAGGACTTTTTTAGTAGAAAAGGCCCAACAATAAACGCCCATTAGGGTTTTGTTTAGGCTTCATGACCGTCAGTCTCTCTCTCCCTCCCTGTTTTTCTCTGCTGCACACTCTTACAACCATGGCAACCCAAACATAGCAACTCGGGTGCGTTCTGTGGCGTTCTGAGAACGCAAACGTATCGTGAACTGGTACACGGTACAGTATGGGCTGCCTCATGTGATGCCTTATCTCTGTTCATTTCTCCACATGCCGCCATGGCCCTTCCACCTGAGAACCACCTCTGCTGATGTCCCCCTTTTTCCAGCAACCCTTGTCAGTGCTCTTCCTGTCTTCCTTCAACTTGGCACAACACCGAGTTGCCCCTTACATATCACTACCTAGCGCCTGCTACCCTTCTCCAACTCAACAACGTCACAGTCCATTTTGTATTTTCTCTTAATATTAAAACTCCATTTGTTACAAGCTTAAAGTTAATTGAACTTCTGCTTGATGGGGTGTGTTAAGAATATGTATGTGGCTGTTGAGTGTATAGCCAGGTGATTAGTGTGTAGCATTGGAAATATATAGTCTTAGGAAATAGCGAAGTATTGATTACCTCTTACTTAAACTATGCATGCTTTTATTTCCTAATGGCTATATATAGTGCTCATGGGTATCTATGCTAAGTAAGCATTGAACCTAAGCTATTCAGCCACACATTATTTCTCTTCCTCATCTATCAATCAAACACACAATAATGACATTCTCCTCCTTTCCCCAAACCTATAGACTTGTTTTGCGAATAGATTCCTCTGAACTGTATCCCGTTTATTCTTGTCGCTTCAGTGTTAGATGCACTCTGCATTATTCAGTTATGAAGGAAATTAACTTTGTGGAAACGACAAACTATGTTGTTTTCTTCTGCAATCTGCTTTTCCTTGCCTTTCCCCCTTTTTCCTACTTCCCTCAATGGTGGGTTGTCTTTATTCCAGGAGTTCTGATGGCTTAATGTTAATTCATAATTGTTCAATTTGTGTCTGGAAACAGGTTGGGACAAGGAAGGGACAAAGCAATTCAGTACTTGAAGGACAACACACATCTTTTAGAGGAAATTGAAAAGGTTTGGTGATCTGAATCTGTTGTGTGCTATTGATTGTACGTTAAATTAGTCGCGATAATATATTCTTGTCTCTTGAAGTAATGAAGTTTGAACTTGCTTACTGCTTGGTTTGTAGCTTCACACCTATTCATTCCGCTTGAAAATTGCGATATCTATTGATCTCACCTAGGAAGGTTCATGGCACAGTTTTGGGTTCCCAACTTCATTTTTTATTAGACTATTAGTATTTCAAAATATGTCTGGTCACTAAGTGATGGATGAAGTAAGAATATATCACCTTTAATTCTGAGCTTGTGATATTAACCCGCTAAAGGAGCCTTTTCCTTTTCCATAAGGGGTTATGGTTAACTGGCAAAAGACGTATTAGTTGTTAGTTTTAGAGCTTCATTTGTCCTGTATTCAAGATGTGTGACATATTACATAACAAATCATGAAGAAAAGCAATGAATTAATTTGCAGGTAGTTCGGTCTTTATTGATGGATGGAACTAACCAAACAAGCCTTGCATTCACGAAGAATAGCCCAGTGCTCCATCAAGATGATGGTCCTTTTGAGGAAAGTCAATGATAAGAGAACTTGTTCCTGGCCAGTTTTGGAGATAGATTGATGGCAGATGAAGTGGAAAAGTCTCTCCCCACGAAATGGAAGTGGAGGTGGCTTTGATGATTGGCTATACATTGGTTCCATCATGTCCCATTGGTTAATATTTTATGAAACTAATGGCTTGAGAAGCATGANTCTGAACTGCCCCCAGTCCAATTCCCTTTTCTCATACACAACTTCAAGCCATCAAAATCCTTGTTCTCTTCCAGTGGTTCCAGTGCCTTGATTATCACTGTGCCTCCACTTGCTGCTCCATTTTTGGCAAGCTATCTACCGCCGACGACCCATTGATTCACAGCTCCTTTGCTGTGTTTTATTCTAGCGGTTTTGGAAATCCATTTTTGGTGAAACAGTTGTCTACCACGTGTCCCATCTTCGGCAAGCTACCCACCGCCAGAAGCCACCATATACCACCTCAAACAGTGCAGATTGATGACCTCTTTGGCTAGCAACTATACCATTGCACTTCATTCCAGTGGTTTTGGAGCTGTATTCCCATGCAGCCTACACCAGCGACGTCATATTCGGGAAGCTACCCACTGTTGGAAATCACCACATACAACCTCAAATGGTGCCCACTGGCCCATCCATTTGATATGCTGCCAATGGCCATCGCAAAGGCACTAGATTCGCAATACTCTTTTGTACGGGAATGGGTACATGGTACGCTGTGTGCTACGCAGTCAAATATGCGGTTTGTCAGGTGTATACTTAGTCGGTACGCTTTAACATATTAATATATTTTAAATATACTTTGTTAAAAGATTATAAATTAAAAACAAACATTATTATCATAATAGACTTTGTAAAATTTATGTTTCTCTGAATTATTTTATGTAGTAATTAAGTAAATAGTTAAAAAATTATTGTACTTCATAAAATAAAAAAGCAACTAAATTAAAAGACATTAAACTCATTTAATTCATAGGACTTTTTTAGTAGAAAAGGCCCAACAATAAACGCCCATTAGGGTTTTGTTTAGGCTTCATGACCGTCAGTCTCTCTCTCCCTCCCTGTTTTTCTCTGCTGCACACTCTTACAACCATGGCAACCCAAACATAGCAACTCGGGTGCGTTCTGTGGCGTTCTGAGAACGCAAACGTATCGTGAACTGGTACACGGTACAGTATGGGCTGCCTCATGTGATGNATCTATCTAAGATTTTTTTGAATTGTTTTTTTTTAAATTTTTTTTTTTTATATAAATTGTAATGATTACGTGTTTTTTTTTTATTTCTTCCATTATTATTTTTCTATTGTAATAATATGATTCCCTTAAATGTCTTTCAATTAATGTTAATAATATTTAATTTACTTCATTTTATTTTGATCTTTTATATATTTTGATAAATCTTTTAACTTTTAATCTTTTATAACCATTTATCATTTAAAATGTATCACATATATTATATGTAAGGCTAAATAAGTTTTTGCTTTCCTAATAAATTGCCAATTTTGATTTTGCATCTGATTAATTTTTTTTGAGTCATCGATAATTTTTTATTTTATTTTACTCTCTAATGTTAAGTTGGACACCAAATCAAGTTAGACGAGCCTATTATAATTTGATCAAATATGACCAAACCAAATTTTAATCGTGGTCATACCGGTCAAACATGATTAAACTAGGCTTAATTTGTGGTCAAATTGGTCAATGGTTCAAACTGGTTTGACTATGTTTGACACAATGGTTAAAATTTGGTTTAACCATGTTTGATCAAATTTAGTGGAGTCCGCTTAACTTTCATTCGTCAAGCCATCTTTTAACGACCTAACTTAACCTTAGAGACTAAACAAAAAAAAAATTGATGACTCAAACAAAAAAATTTTTAATAAAGTCCAAAATCAGAATTTGTGATTTATTAGGGGACATCATAGGTATTTCACTTTGGACAAAAACACCTAACTCCCTTTTCTCAAATTAGATTTATGAAGACCAATTTTGTAATTTTATTTACACATGTCTCCTTTACATTCTCTCACTTGTTTTGCTCTGAGTGCTTTCACACGCTTGTATAGCACCATGACTGAAACTCTCCAACATTGACATTGCTAGCCGTTATCCTCGATGGTTAGTCTCAATGATCATAATTGTCGCTGCCACCACTCCACCTCAGCTACTCGGACTATGCTTCCTCGTTCTCGTACATTGAATTACCTACGAAAATCATCTGCAAATTATTTTTTGCGAATAATATTTGCAACTTTTGTGGTGAATTTGTTGAGAAATATTTTGCTAGTAACAAATCTGCAAATAATTTCGCAGATAATCACAGAAGAAAACTATCAAAAGGTTTGGTCAACAACCATTTTCGCAGCTAAATCAACATGAAATGACATCTGTGAATTTACTAGTGAATTTTTTTTATTTCAAATTTATTTGCAAATTTACGTTATTGCAAATTTACTTGTGAATTACTATGTTGCAAATTATTTTGCCGAGAATTTTTTTGCGAATTTACTTTGCTGCGAATTCGGTTACGAATTTACTTACTGTGAATTTTCTTGCAAATTACTTTGTTGCAGATTTTCTTGCGAATTTTCTTTGCTAGGAAATTTTCTGTGAATTTTTGTGTTGCGATTTTTTTTTTGAAAATGACTTAGCTATGAAGTTTCTAGTGGATTTGATTTGATGCAATTTTTTTTTTTTGCGAATTTGCTTGTTGCAAACCACTTTGGTGCGAATTTGCTTGTTGCAAATTTTCTTGCAAATTATTTTGTTGTGAATTTGATTTGCTATGGATTTCTTTGTTGCAAAATTTCTTGCAAATTTGCTTTGGTGCAAATTTTGTTGTGAATTTTCTTGCTGCAATTTTCTTATGAACTATTTTGCTATGATTTTATTGCAATTTTTTTATATTCTCTTTATATAATAGTATAGACTATATAAATATAATGTACTCGTGCATTGAACGGGTTAAAACTCTAGTTGATATTAATTTTGAGAGTTTAATTTGTGTACACTGTTAATGTAAAAAAGTTTTACACCATCATCTATTTGTAGTGTACCTTGTTAGAAAAGATAGTTACTTTTCGAGATGGTGTAAGAATTACTTACTTTTATTGATATGGTCCCACACAATTAAATGTTAGTGTAATTTTGTTTTTTATATAGTGCAAAAAAATTAAACTCTTACTTATTTTTGTTCCTTACACTGCTATACAGATTCCACTAATAGTAGGATCAATCAATCTAACTTGGGGACTGTGGTTGTCTTTCTCGAGACAATATATTCTCTACTTGTATCTCAAACTCAAGATCCTTTATGAAGGGCACAAACTTAACTACCACTAGGGTTGAAGTGAGTCAAGCCAGCTCGTGAGTTATTTTCAGCTAAGTTCATTTGTAGCTCATGAACTGAGCTTGAGCTCAAATTTGAGCAAGTTCTCATGAGAATATTGAAGAAAATAAAAAAATTAAAAATTAGAATAAGATCAAAATATAATTCTTATATAATTCAATAACACTGTTTTCTTAAATTAAATATAATCCAATCATATAAATATCAAATTGTATTTTTTTATATCTCTAGTGAAAAAAATGACATATTTCAAGAAATTGTCAAAATATAGTTGTGAAAATGATGTGACATCTGTATGTGTAACATCCCATTTTTTCCCTTAGTAAAGATTTCATAAACTAAATAGGAAAACAAGCCCTCACATAAACTCTTAGGTTAAAAGGATCTGTAAAAATAATTCTACGCATTTTCACAAAATTCTATAGACACTAGAATAAATCATTTTTGGCATCTGAGTATAGCCGCGCGTCCAAAGTATCCGTAAAAGGTATAGCTACAGACGATAATTTATAAATACCCCAAATGAACCTAGATTATTCTTTAGGAAAATTAGGAGATCACAAGGACGTGATTGAAATATTTTTAGAATAACCGTATATCGAAGTACTGAGACCGGAAACGACAAAACCTGATCAAAATTGATCTGCCGGAGGCCCTTAATTCTCGGCCACACAAGTGGCCAAGACACAAGACCATTGCATGGCCAAGAAGTGGCCAAATGGCCAAGTCAACAAGTCAAATGGTGAGTCATAGTAATGAGTCACCATTGCTTGGGTCATGGATAACATAATCTTAGGGGTAAAATGGTAAATTGGCCCAAGGGCATTTTGGAAAAGTGAATTTCGTGGCTTGGTCTATAAGTACCTCGAGGAATCTAAAAATTTGGAGAAAAAATGGAAAATCTTGCCAAGACTCTGTCCGATCACGCAATCAACCGTTACTTAGTTAAACTGGAGACCTAGAGACTTCCTACACTAAACCTAGACAAAGTTCTCCCATAACTCCCTAACCTTAACCCACAAAAGCCCTCATCATCCCTAGAGAAATCTTGGAAGAAACTCATCCCAAGAAGAGCTAGGAAGCATCATTTGGAGAAAAGAACAAAGGAAGCAGCAGAAACTGTAGTCGGACGCAAAAACGTGGGTAACCGATTTATCCACTGTCTATGTGGTTTCATGATTAGATATATATATGCGGTTAGGATGCCTTTATGTGACTTTGATATATGTATATGTTGTTGATGATTGTCTGGACCTGTTGGTGTTGTCTGTGATTCTATCAGAATTTAGGAACTCCTAAGATGGAAATAGGCATATGACATAATTTTGAAGGGAACTCTATGCTGAGATTTTTATCATGAAAAACTAATGTTATTTTTGGATTCTACACGAAAAATCGAGTGAGGATGTCAAGTTTTATGATTTTTGGAGTCCCCGATGAATTTCTTAGCAAATAGGCAGAAAGCGGGATTTTTACAAAAAATGGCAAAACGGGAATTTCAAGTTTTGGGACTGAAAAGCTGGGTTTATTTTCAGAAAATATGGGTTTAGAACTATCAAAAACCCTAAGGGCAAGTCTTGAGTCCATCGGGTTTCTGAGAACAAAAATTCCAAAGAAAACAGGGCATTTACGGGGGCAAAATGGTAATTTTGAGAGAAAGGGGAAAACTGCAATTTCGTGGATTTGGGATTAAGATATGAATATGAAAAATGATCTTAGGACTATCAAGAACCTTGGGGTAAGGTCTTGGACCTCTCCGGTTTATGATCACTAATTTCTGACATAAACCAGACGTCTGTTGTGCTAGCTGCTAGATTTACGTTGGTTATGTTTAAGAAATGTTTGAGCATGAGATTATGTTTCTTATATGTGATATTATACGCTTGATGTTATGAGTTATGTGAAATTAGTGATAGTAAATGATTGATGTTATGAGTTATGTGGCGTTAGTGCTAGTATATGATTGCCGTTATGAGTTATGTGAAGGTAGTGATATGATATGATTGATGTTATGAGTTATGTGAGGTTATATGTTATATGATGTGCTATATGATGGTGATATTACATGATATTATATGATTGATGTTTATGAATTATGTGAAGTTGCGTGTCATATGATGTGGTACATGATGGCGATATTATATGATATTATATGATTGATGTCTGAGTTATGTGAAGTTACATGTTATATGATGTGACATATGATGAAGATGATGATATGAGGTATTGAACTGTGCTTATATGAACTGTTTCAACAAATACTGAACTGTGCACATGATGATGATGATGGGAAAAACCCCCTTCTAAAAGGGCCGAGGGCTCGGCTTTTAGGGAAGGTCTAAGTCTCGATCGAGTCGTAGGCCCGATCCCACCGCCATCATAGGATGGTCACCTTGGTCGTGGTTGGTGAGAATTATGGGTTAAGACCCTTCAGGTGAGACCTTTCAGATTTAGCGCGACCTGGCCGCCACGATGCGAGCTGTAAGTGTGGTTGTAGCGGTGTGGCCACAACTACAAGGGACGAGGGCATAACTGCTTATAAGGACATCCTTATAAAGCAGAACTATAAGTGGATTCCAGCTGAAACTTATAATTAAAATGGGCACGGTTATAAGTAGAGGCTAGTTGAAACTTGTAAATAAAATGGTTTTCAGAAAATAAGGATTTTACTACAGTAGTGTAGCTATGTGAATTACGTGACAATATGTGACTATATGTGATTTAGGAGTCAGGCTAGAGAACAGATGCCATAGATAATGGAAGCTTAGGTTCCCCAGTCACCTAGTAACATAGGTGAAGCTGCTCAGGTCTAGTATGAACATTAATAACAAGTAGGGCTATAGTATAATTGTGACACCTAGAGACCCCTGAGCTACGACGATTAAGGTTTTCCACTGAGAACCCTGTGTTCTCATCCCTCACTCCTTTATGGTTCTAGGAATAAGCAATGAACTCATCTGTGTAACACCCAAGCTTAGCAGCTTATGCTTAAGTCATAATCTGCGTCTGCTAAGTTGTTATCCGCTGTGTGGGC